>JAYKAV010003476.1:0-53801 GCA_035582835.1 Phoebastria nigripes | reverse complement strand
AAAAAAAAAAAAAAAAAAAAAAAAAAACCAACACCCAACAAAGGCCCAAAAGGCCTAAAGGCCTTCTGTTGTTTAAGGTAATGCTGACTGCAGGTCTGAATTCTTCCTTACACTCAAAAATGCAGTGAACAAAGGCCTACAGACAGTGTTGATTCATGAGCAATGACAGTTTGAACTGGAACAACATATGAGGTTACCACCCTTGTGGTGGAGACATCTTAACTGCTCAGGAATCAGCTGTTCATGAGTCAACACCCTCTTGCAGCTGCCTTTCACTGGTACAGGAAAGAAGTCAGACCCAGGGGCAGCCTTCCCTAAGGCCTAGCAAAGATAGCAAAGAGCCATAACCTCACCAACCAGCCCAATTCAGTCCTTCCCTGTTTCCAAGTCAATGCCCAAGAAAAATCCCTTCACCACTTTGACTCAGCATGGATACAGCTCTCAATTCAACCTGCTTTTTCCTTGTAGTAAACTTAGGTCTGTTTGCAGGGCAATGACTAGCGCCCTTGTCAGGAGACCCAACCTAATCTCCCACCTACTCCCACATCATGCTTTCTAAGGCTTACGCACTGAATACTTCTATTTGAGATCCATGACAAAAATGCAGATAGTCCACTAGCATTCCTATTTGCCAGTCACTATCCTCTCCTGCTTCTTGGCTGTTAAAGCCTCCAGAATGGCAGCCTCCAATCTATCTCCCTTTCCCATGCGGCAAACTCTCCAGTTTTCTCCCACAGCCAGACTCATGTTTTTCCTCATGCTAATAGGTACTATGCTGATCCAGGCCCTTTTAAAAAGGCAGCACAAATTAGGGGCATGTTCTCCAGCTGTAAGAAACTCAACTCAGGCTTTTCAAGAGCAACAGGCTTCAAAAATCACAGTGAGAAGAACACAACCTCTGAGGCCTCAAAAACCTCATTTCCTAAATTTGTCAAGCCTGAAGAAGTTGCAAACTCTGAATCACAAAGGACAGCAGTAAAGCTGGCTTCCTCTTAACAAATGCAATTTTAATTCAGAGAATTATCCCACCTCCTGGTTCATCCTCAGGAGCGGAGCTCGGAACAGATGCAGGAAATGACAATCCTGAGACTTCTCATTTTTCTCCCCTGTCTTCAGAGTTGCAAAGAAAGGATTTGACTATTCAACAGTTATGGAAATTCAGAACTAAAATTGGGTGGGAGCACGAAGAAAAAAAAAAAAAAAAAAGAAGGTGTGTCTCTATTTTATTCTAATCCTCGATCCCATGAGACACAATCCTGCTGCAGTGAATAGTTGCACGTWAGGGAAGAACCTCTCCCAGACACTACCAGCTGTCAGCAAGTCAAATGAACTGACGGAGCTGGAGATTCAGGCTAAAGGAGCAGAGTGCATACTTCCCTCTAACCTTCTTGCATAGTCACACAATGCTTCTTATGAGCCTTTCAGAGAAGGAGGCTGAGAACATCACATGTTTATGTTTTAACAGTTCTCACTAGTGATTCACTCCTTCACATAGCAATTCTTAATGGAGAAGAGGAAAAGATGTAGCCTCCTTTTCCAGGAAAGATGTTATTTTCTGCCACCAGTCTTGTTGCTTCTGTACTCAGACTCCTTTCCAAACCCAAAGTAATCTCCTATTCTCACTTTATGCCTTTTTCCAGGCAATCATCTCCAACCTCCCAGCTTCTCTCTTCAACTCTGCCCTCCCATTTCATACACTCTTCCAGACAGGACTGTCCTCCAAAACATCTTCCCGGACATCCCACTCAAAAATCCTTCTGGTTGTATGTGCTCCCAAGCCTGACAGGTCCCACATTCCACCGCTGCAGATAGCTCCATCACCACCTCTATCTCATGGGCTCACTATCTCAGCATTATGCCAATATCAGTCTCCCTTTCCACCTCTGCCCTCATTGCTAAGCTCCTGATATTTCATAAAATCACCCCACTAGGTCAGGGACTCTACTGTTGAGGGTCCTTAATAAGTTGTCACATCCTCCTTTAAAGCATTACTAAAATAAGTCTTTCCGTGCCTCAGCAGTTAAATTCTTCTCAGTGCTCATCTTCACTTTCAAAACTTCCATCTTTTATGCTACCTAATTAACAACTCTTTCTGCCATCAGATCCCATATAATTACTCCACTTGGATCTCCTTACACAGCTCTTYTGTTCCTTTGCCAGCTCAAGTCCTTGGCTCTCATTTCCAAAATGCCTATCTTTGCTTCTGTTAATATCTGTACTCCTATATCCCCTTCCCTTCTTCTCATGGTTTACACTACTCTTACATCTGCTTCCTCATCCTTATTTCCCCAGTTACCCGCTTTCAGTAATCTTTGATGCCAACTCCTACCCAAAAACCCCTCTCCATCCTTGTTCTAAGAAGTGATTGGAATGAAAAACTTTCAGAAGCTTTTCCCATTAAACCAAAGCTAAAGGAAATTTAATTAGAAAGCTATGTATTTTAATATTGGACCTTATCTATCCCACTAGAATTATCACATCCCTGATCCTTATCAGATGTCAGATGTCTAATTTAGACTATAAACCCTTTGGGGCAAATGTAGCCTCTTCCTCCATGTTACACAGAGCCACAGCACTTAGACCGATCCTTAAGGTAAGAAAAATACCTCAGAAATTTAAAGAACTTGATTTTGCCAAGAGCAGCGCCACTCCATACACTGAGACTTGGGAATGACCAGGGATGTTAGAAGTACTCGCTCTTTGAAACTTCAAAAGGCAAGAATAGGGTTCCCCCCCAACAGAAATAATGTCTGACCATGTCTGAGAAGAGAGGAGCTGGGTACAGACTGCACTGAAAAAGTTTTTCCATGGTATCTCTAGCCCCCTCTCGCCTCAAGTCTCCAAAGCCATCACTTATCCTCTTTGAAACAGCAGGAGAGTCACTTCTTTTTTCCTTCCCTCTCCAGAAGGAGCACAGCAGAAATAAACCTCGAAAGATAAATTATGCACCACTTTTGTGAGGCTGCCTCTTGGCCAGATGGGAAATTTTTCTCCCAAAGCCTTTTGTTTCCAGCTTTGATCCCAGTGCTGGATCCGCTCTGTTCAATGCTCCCTCAGCATGGAGGTGAAGGGAGAGCTGACACAGGCCAAGTTCGGGCTTACTGCAAGTCACAGTCAGATCTTCCATTAGCCTTCTCCCCTCCCCCTTCCCAAGTGGAACTCTCCTTGAGTTTGAAAAGATCCTATTAAACATTTTCTAGAGGGCCTTACAGAGGATACATTATTTTGATGGATGCTGGGACTAAAGGAGGAGGATTTCTAAGTACAGTGAAATAATGGAGTTTGTTCTAATGGGTTTAAGAGATGCCCGGGGGCACCAAGTAAGTTCCTTCTCTGCAAATCAAAAACACAGAAGACCAGAAAATGGAGCCGAACAACTAAACGCCAGGAAGCGGGGAAATCGGGCTCTATTTAACTGCTGCTCTTGGTTACAGCCAACTTCAGGCTGCTTGGAAAAACAGCACACACACACATCATTGGCACAAACTTAACAGGAGAAAACAAAGAGACAACAGGGGTCAAACTGGGGGTGGCAAGTAGGAGAAGGATGCAAGGCTGGGTCCCCACCCCCTACCAGAGAGTCGGATCAATTATCCTTGAATACTAACAAGATTTCTGATTAAAGAACTGCTGCTATGCAATAGAAACAGAAAGCTCCAGCAGCCGGGAGGGGCTGTCAGGCAGTAACAAAGAGACACAGAAGACTATGCCCTGCCAGGGCATATGGAGGAAGTCACCATGCTGGTAGCCAGGAGAGGGGTCTCCCCTGCCTGGAGTCACGAAAACGTCTCACTGCTGGTAAATTTAACTCCAGGAGTAAAACTTCACCTTGACACTACAGAATATGGGGTCTGTTTTCAGGCAAACACGTTCTCTGCTGGAAGCTTTGCTGGACAACATTTCTTTAAACAACCTCATCACTATAGTACAGGGAAGTGAATTTTATTCTCATCCTAACCCATTCAGGGGAAATAGCTGGTGCTCCTTAGTTCTGAGTATTGCAACATCAGAAAGTTGCTATTAACATACAACAGCTTGAGAAACAAGAGTCTACACTGTCTTCCGTCATACACTTTTTGACAAAACTGCAGTTTGCAGTACAAACATTTAATAAGCATATACAGTACTGTCCGTTAATCTTAATCATTTGTGACTTGCTGACTGGTGGCTAAATACAGAAAAATCTAATGACCTAAGAAGAACCTCATGAAAAACGGAAGCTTCTGTTACTACTTTTCACAACCCAAAGTTGTGCTAACATTAAGCATCCTTCTATAGACATCTATCTCGTACCATCAGAATCGGGCTCCTGACTGTTCAATCCCCTTTTTCCTTTTTCTTCTATTTTAAACAACAAACATAATTCCTTGATTAAGGAGTTTCAGTCATCCACAATTTAGCAAGGCAAAAGTCCACAAACATCAGCTCCATTTGATGTTAATAAAGTCTTTATGAAAACTTATTTTCATGCCCTTGGATAGTGAGTCCCCTTTCATCTAGGCTCACAGCAGCTGAGGAGGAGTTCTGCTCCTCACAGAAACACTGACTGCAGCTCAAGAGTCTCTCAGACTAAATACACAGGCTGGAATACTTCAGCATTTAACAGGCAGTTCTGCATAACAGAGGCAAAAAAATGCCTGGAAAGCTGAAAAACCTGAACATGAACTCACCCACAACAGGATGGCAGCCAAATACTCCCAAGGTAACAGTCCCAGAGCRACCAGATATACAGGATGAATAAACCACAAGCCTATGGAATCACAAGCCCCTGGATCCATATAGCTACTATCTTTATTACAGGGAAATGGAAATCTACAGGGAAGACGATATAGAAAGATGAGATTCAAGAAGCATTACAGTGCCCCRTCTTCACACAGAATAGACAACAAAATCCCATAAAATAGTAATGCCTAACATAACAGCCATGACAAAGAACCACAGGCACTACAGCTGCAAAAAGCAAGAGCCTAAGCATCAAGCACATTAGATTCATGGACGACAATTACAATTAGCATTCTCTGCCATGATTTGTGTGAAACACAGACAGCCACTAAATACAGTATGCCAATTAATGGAGTGGGTTTGCTGCATGCCAGAGCTCCAGCTCTGGATGTTGTATCAGGTAAAGCCAGACATCTTAAAAGATGGTCAGTTTAAGTGTGTGTGCGTGCGTGTGTGTATATATCACCTTACTATGTAAACCCCTTTGAGATAACATCACAAATAGCTAATGTGGAAATAAGAGAGGACTAGAGAAATAGTGTGTTCACTTTTCTTATACATTTCTTTTAACAACACTTTACTTACCAATTCACCCTTTCCAACAGAGAGTCAGTAAAATTTCTGCAGTTTTATGAATCTTTTGATCATCAGCAAGAGAAATAGAAGTATTATTAAAAAGAGAAATATCCACAAAAGTCACAAGCAGCAGAGGAATTAATGAAGGTGTAGGATGTGCGCTTACTTTTTAAACCTATTTTTAAAACCTTGACTGGTTTTCAAGATAACATCTCTTTATCAGCTTTTGTAAGTGTTATGAAGCATATATTCTATTGTGTTCAATGGTAAGTTGCATTCTAGGGCAAACGGAGTTGGCCTTGGGCAAGACAATTTCTACTTCACTTCCCACATTTACAAAACAAGGATAATATTTGCCTATTTCACAAGAGCGCAGGAAGATTCAAGAGGACTATCAGACTACAGATCATTCTCATAGAATGAATGTTTTAATTATTTTTTAATGTTAATTTCACCAGTCTGGAGAACTACAGCTTTTTAGAAGTAAAAACAAAAAACAAATCACTTCAATTTCTTTTTCTAGTTAACATACAGCAAGTACTGCCCTCTGGTTTGAACTACAAACAACTGGATAATGTTTATATCCAACCACATTTTCTTCTGTAACTTCAGTGAACAGAATGTAGAGAAACAGCTCTAAGTTTTCTGAAATTCCATTTTGTGGCCCACATGAACAGAATATCACTCTTCAAGGTTCACAAGACACTCTGGAAATGCAAGCGCTTTACGTAACTAAGCACCTATTAATTTGGTTGCTGCATACACCCACACTCCCAGGATGCAAGAAGGGATTCTCTACTGCAGAAAGCAGTCCTATAGCACACAACTGAAAGCTTTTGGAAAGAGAATATAAAAGAAAATTGGTTATCTACACTAAATAAATGAAATGATAATGTTAACTTCATACTGGAAGATTCATGCTTTATGCTTTTCCACCAATGCTACCATTTTTTAGTAGACACAGAATTGTTCGAAAAAAACCAACAAAACCAAACAAAATAAAGCAAAACAAAAAACCCAACACCACTACTTGTTAGGCTCCTGCAGCATCTTACTTGTCATTTGAGAAGAGTGGGGATGTTACTCAGTGCCTTCACCACTTTGACAGAAAGAAACAGTCAAGATAATTCAGGGTGATCATGAGATCTGTGAATATCATCCAACCTGATCAACAGTAAACCCAGGTACCCTCAGCACACCCAGGAAGCAGAACATTAACAGCTCCAAGTCGACAACAGGAAAACAGGCATTTTGCACTTGGCTGTAGAACCAATAGCAATGCCAAGCGCACGTAGTGGAGATGGCGCTTCTCACTGCAAACTATACTTCTATAGAGGTATTGCATTCAGGTTTGTGACTCTAAAATATAGTCAGGATATTTGGGGAGTGAAGCTCTGATATTAGCCATGTATTTTTCTGGCAGAGCTCCAGGAACCAGAACAGCAAGCACATCACCCAGACAGGTTCTGTGACATTCTGTATTTATACTAACACAGACCATCATAACATCAGGCCCTTCTTCATCACCACGCACCAGCAGTGCATGCCATTAGCTTTAAATTCTCTCTATATACCTGTTTTTACCTGCAACGCCCTTTTCCAAGAGCTCAAGTTACTTGCAGATCTCTCTCTTTTTTTTTTGGCACAGACTTCTCCAGTTTTAACTGCCACTATCCACCAAAAGAGGGTCAAAGGTCAATCTTGCAGACCTGTTTGCTTTACCTGCTCCTGTACTGAGGTACAGTGGTAAATGACCAAGCACTTCTAACAATTTACCTGTTTGGCATCGTGAGTTCTGTGGCTGTGGATGCTCTATGACAGTTAAGCTGTACACCATCCCTGCAGGTACTTCTAAGSGACAATGGTGAAAAATTTCTTGTTAAGGGGAGAAACACCAACTCATCATAAACTTTGGCATCTTCTCTGCCACCTCCATCCTGACACCTCCTCATGTTTCTCCTTGCTTCAAATAAGAAAAAAAATGCTCAGGAATTGTATTCTTATTGCAAAGCATATCTTCCCATGAAGGAAAGAGGATACTCACTTCTGGAGGCAGTTGGCACATTCAATCATAAACTCAAGTTCATTTGACAAGAGGATACAGGAAAGTGCACTGATGGGAGAACTACTTGAAAGAGAGGCAAACCGCCATAAAAAGTGTCCTGGAGACATCAAGGCACAACCACCTACGAGCAAACCTGCACTTTACAATCAGACATCCCCCACATGGCTGTTAACAGCCCAGACACATTAACAAGGAGCACCTGGTTAACAGCCAAAATAAAACACATCCAGATCTGCACCTACACTAAGATCTGTGCTTTAGATCCTTCTCACTCCTAGACTGCAACTAAGTATCTGTGTGGCACTTGGAACTTAAGAGTACTTCTGGTTTCTAAAAAGCAGATCTTCTGATACACAGAACTGCAGCCCTCTATTCAGCCTTTCCAAGCTGGTTTAGCACCTTCTTCAAAGCTGCCTGCAATTAGGTTTCTTGTTAGAAAAGAAATAATATTACTTGAAACCCAAACCCCATGTGATTGTGCCCCAGAGGCAATACTTGTAGAATGATGGAGGTCAGCAGCACTACTGCAAATGCTTCCTGTAATTTCAGAGTAGCATAGGAGAAAACGGATGGGTGAAATTATACAGCAGCTGCCAAAGGAGTGAAGGGAGAGAAATGAGGTACGTATCTCCTCTCCACACCCCTCCCCCAAAAGCCTTCCAACTCTTTATAAACAATTTCGCAAAGCGTTTAGGTGTTTTCTCCTCCACCGGGCGCACTTGTAAAATAAAGCACTACCGCACATGAGGAAGAAACAGCAATTACTTTTCAGTTGGTAGAGCAACCACAAAGATAAGTTTTCACCGGCGAGACTTCATGGAACTGCTTCCCTGCTCGCCAAGACCGCAGCGAACCCCTCCCCTCATCCCCTCGCCGCTATTTTTGGTACCACTCCTGCCCTGGCCCCACTCTGCCAGGGCGCTGCGGGAGGACTCCCAGTCCCGCCGAGGCGAAGCAGGTAGCCCGGGGCGCCGCCACGGAGCCGGGCTGTACCTTTAAGGGGCCCGTCGCGGCGGGTGCGCGGCTGCATTCCTGCTCCGGAGCGGCGGCTGTCCCGACACGCCGGGCACGGCAGCCTCCGAGGCAACCTGCGCGCCCGCCCCGGCCCGGCGCGCCGCTCGCACCACGGGAACAAAGCCCGCGCCCGCCGCCGCCAAACTTCCGTGGGGGGCAGCGGCCGCGTGGGCGGCGGGGACCCTCCGCTGCCGCCCGGCCAGAGCAGCGCCGCCCCAGGACCCGCGCCCCGGCCTGCCGGGGGACCCCGCCGGCTCCGGCCCGCCGGGGCACGGGGAGGGCGAGAGACCCGCGTCCGGGCGCGGGACGGGGCACGGACCTTTGTCCTGCGGCGGGGCAGGGCAGGGCTCCCCGCCCGGCGGGCGCGGGCAGGTGAGCGGCGCGGCAGGGCAGGGCTCCCCGGCAGGGCAGGGCTCCCCGCCCGGGCAAGGCTCCCCGCCGCCGAACCCGGGACGGCGGCCGGGCCCCCCGCGCCGCCGCGGGGCAGAGGGCGCCGCGGCAGCCGCTTACCTCTGGCGCGGAGCAGCGCTCCCAGCAGCAGCAGCAGGAGCTGCGGAGGCGCGGGCAAGAGGTAGCCCCCGCCGCGACGCCTCATGGTGGCAGCGCCCCGGCCCCGCGCCCGGGCCGCCCGCAGCGACGTCCCGGGCTCCTCCAGCGCGCAGCACTCCGGCCCGGCCGCCACTCGCTCCCTCCGCAGCCGCGGCAGCTCCGGGGCTGGGGGCTCGCTCCCCGCTCCGCCCGGCCCAGGCCCGGCCCCGGAGGAGGAGCCCCGCCGGGGCAGCCCCCGCCCCGCTGCCCCCAGCGCCGAGGCACTCGCAAACTTTCGGCGCGGCAGAGTGGGTCCCGGGGCCGCGGCTCCACAGCGAGACTCCCCCCCGCCTTCACCACCCCCTGGGGCCGCCGCCCGGCACCGCGGCGAGACCCCCGGGCTCGCCCGGCGCCCCCGGCCCCTCTCCGCCCTTGCCCCGGGTGCGGCTCCCTCTCTGCGGGCGGAGAAGCCCTTCCTAAAGCGGCCCCGGTGCTCGGGGCTCTCGCTGTCAGTGTCGGCTCTCACTGTCCCAACTCCCGCAGCGCCGCCAAGGAGCATCGCTCCGGGCTCTCGGCCGCCCGCCGCCGGGCTGCCCGGTATCGTCCGGCGGCTGAGCGGTTCCCCCGTGCATTGCCACCGCTTCCCGGCTTGTGCCAGCTGTCTATATCCATGGCAAATGGCAGAGCCCCTTCTCCCCGTCCCATCCCCGTTTGTCAAACGCCCCAGAAACTGAAAGCCTCTAAGCACCTCATTCCCGAGCCCTTTGCCCAGCATACATGTTGCTATCTAAGAGAAATGTCTGATTTTTTCCCTCCGTTCCTGACAACTGTTCTGATATTTGGTGTTTTCCTTATAGCCGCAGTGTCCGGAGACAGATGATTATGTGTGAATCTCGGATACCCTACAAAAGGAGCTAGGGTCGTTGCCTGTAGGAGTAGAAATTAACACTTAGACAATTGTCTTATGTGCCTTCTGGTCTCTGTGCTGCATTTAAAAGCAGGCAGGCTTTCACTGAACATCATTGTTAAAGCCAGTTTTATGATCCTCTGTGGCATGATTTGACATTTTAATACACAGGGTTTGCAATGCAAGAAACTGTTGTTAAATAATTAATCTCAGTTGATTTCAAAGTATTAACTTGAATGGAAAGCTGATTCAGACAGTCCAAACCCTGGACCACAGGGGAAGATGGGAATTCTGTCAAATTGACACCAAAGGGCCAGCAATAGGAATGGTCTTATTTAAAGCCTTCACATAGATAAATCCAGAAGAAGTTGCAATTAATCCTCTCCTTTAAAGAATCACAAGAGCAAATAAACAGCACAGCACGTGATTGAGACAATTCTGCCACTCCTATTAATTACGTGTAAAATAGTGAAGACAAGGGATATTATTAAAAACGTCAACATAAAATTAAAGCAGGGACTGACTCTTGACAAATTGAGCTCAATGTAAAAAAAAAAATAATCCAACACAGAGTTTCACTGAGGAGGAGAACTCCCAAGAGCAGGAACACCATAAGAAACAGTAAGCAGCAAACCATGCATAAATTTACAATACATGACCCCCAAAATTTAAAAACGGCAGACTTTTTGCTTTATATGCAGAATCACTGCTTCAAGATAGGAATAGATCCACTTTACATAGCATGAGTGCAATAGCACGTAGACTATGGCACTGAATTCTACGCATTTGATAGGCAAAGTGTACAAAGTTGCAGGAGTAACAACAAATACAGGTAGCCAAGAGGGCTTGATTGAGGTGGAGAGATTAAAAAACCTCTCTATGCTAACATTGGCTCAGAAGCAGTGACAGAATGAGGCATGGAAAGAATATGCAATTATTGTAAAGGAATAAACTCCAAGATACCAGAGTTTAAGATGATTGAAGTGGAAGAGTTGGGAACAGTGGGTTGAAGTTAAGGGAGAGAAAACGTTAACATCACTCTGACTCGGGGTTGGCTGGCTAGCATGCAAAACCCTTACTGCATCCCCCTAAAATACAGGGCAACATAACGAAAATTCATTTAAGTTTATATTCTCTACTGAGGCTAGATCCTCAGGTAGTATAAATCAGAGGAGCCCTGCTGACTTCAGGCTCACAGAAGCTTGTAAGAAGTTCAGATGCCAAAGTACTGAACATGATAAAGCACAGACACAGGGCCCAGAACTTCCTGATAATTATATACTTAGGTCATGGAACAGTCTTCCAGCAGTTGAGATGAGTATTTTCCTGTGTTTCAAACAAAAGCCTCTTGAAAAATATTGTCCTAAACACAAATAAATTCACTCGTTAGCTCTTCAGTCCTTCTTTCCCCAGGGAACAAATGTTTTTACCCACTTGTGTTTGTTAAAGTGTGTTTACTAGTCCTCTGCATCTTGTGCTGCATTCTGGCAAATCATTTTCCTCTCTAAGCTCAACTTCCCTATAATTATATCTCTGTCTTATAAATCATTTTGAAAACCCCTGGTGAAACGTTAAAGGAGCACATAGTATTGTCTTTCACAACAATCTCCTAAATAGGTTGCAGTTGAGCAGATGGAAATTTATATTATAAACCTCTCAGTTACCTACCTGTTGATACAATGCTATGAATATAGCCCTGATTCCATGTGGGATCTTTGGGGAATAATTGTAAAGTAGATTTATGCAGTGTAAAATGGATATTTCTGTTGAAAGAAAAATAGAAGGGTTGCTAAATAATGCTGGTAAAATTGAACCATATGCTAAGGACTTGCCTCTTTCAGACCAAATAACTTTAAAAAACACTGTGTAAGTATCAGAATGCACTTCAACCCATGCAGAAGGTAGGTACTTGCTTTTACCAACAGCTATGAGGGAGGAACATTATTAAGTAACTTGTAGTAATTTATAGATAACTGATAAGTGATATATAACACAAGTATTGTAAGAAAGATGACAAAGAAGTAATTAAAATATAATTAAAAATTACTTTATATGACAACATGCTTAATAAAAAAACCACACCAGGCATTATAAAGGGAGCAGGGAGAAGATTATTATCATAATAACCATTTTGGGACATAATTCTCCCCCCTCCACTCCAAACAGACACATTAGAGAAATAAACCAATCCAATGACAGAAAATCACTACTATGAAATAATACTAAAAATTAGTACCATTTTCAGAGTGATTTTAAATAGCAACTCTGTCAGGAAAAACAGAACCAAGGACATGGTGTCATTGGAAAAAGAAGAAAGAAAGGAACCAGAACAAGGTAGGATTACTAGGGAAAATAGGCTTTAACTATTTTAAAACTGCAAAGACCTCAAGAAGAAGTTAAAAAAAAAGAAAAAAAAAGAAAAAAATGGGATGGGCAGTTTTGGTCTTACCTGTCAAAGTATTTTTAATGCATTCAAATGGGCCGTTCCTTGGGAACATGCTTCTCCATACCTCGAGTTTCCTAGAAGAGAATGACAGATCACATAGCTTAATTGCTATGTTCAGAAAGGTTTGGAGCAATCCTGTTTTAAATATTTGAGATAGCATGAATTAATTTAATAGAATGAAAAAAGCACATGCTTTTGTGCTAAATGCATTTGTGCTAAATCAGGTTCCCTTTTTTTAAGTAATGTTAAGATTGCTGGGTAAACAGAAGGCAATGGACATGATACATCTTGTATCATGGGCTTTTGGCACTGTCTCACAGGACACTTTCATAGAATGACATTTTTAATACAACTAGTGGAAGGTGTGCAGGCATCTGATAGACGTAAACCATAGTGGTCATTAGTGGTTATTCATCATAATGCAAAGGCACCCCAGAAAGACACCTCTCAGGGTCTGTCCCAAGCTGTGTTTTGTTTAGTATGTTCACTGACAACTTGGATGCAGTATTTATGCTTGTAAAATCTGTGCTAAAAAACCTGATAACCTCAGAACAGTGGCAGGGCATGCAAACACTAGGATGAGATCAGACACCCCAAATGCTATTGACAAATTGGACAGGTTGTCCAAAAACCAACAAGGAAAAAAAACAGTCATGAGAAATATATAATATTATTCTTAGGAAACAGACATCAATAAACAATGTGAATTCCTGACTAGACAAAAATACAGCAAAAACAGATCTTAGGGTTGTACAGATAATGAACAATATAAATCAACAGTGCAGTGCCACTGCCAAAAAATGCATTTAATTCTGGAATGTATTACCAGGTGTGTCATATACAAGACAATTTGTTTGATTTCTTAACTTCGCATGGTACTGAAGCCCTGAGTGGCATATTGTGCCTGGTCCTGGCCGAACACCTTAGAAATATAAACACAGCTGAAGAGAAACAAGAAAATAACAAGAACAAGAAGTTTAGAAAACAAACGCTTTGAGAAAAAGCTGAAGGAATTAGATTTGCCTAGTCAAGAAAATAAAAGCTTCAAGCRAGATGCAGCTTTCCAATACATACAAGCTCATTAGAGAGATGTTGATCAGCTTTTCTCTATGGCTCCAGTAGAAAGACGTGAAAGAGTCAACTTGATTTGTGACAAGAAATGCTTAAAAGATTTTGCTGATCAGAATTCCAACTAAGGATTTTTTAACACTGGAACAGACTGTGTAGGGGGACTGTGGAATCTCTTCCACTGGAATTTTTTAAGAACAAAGTTTAATAAGCATGCTGGTACTAGCCTTGATATATTTAGTCTTGATGCAGTGCAGGCTGGACTAGGTGATCTTTTGGGACCCCTTCCAAACCTAAGTTCCACAATGGATATGATTCAGAAAATTCTAACTGGAAAGATCATTACAAACTCTGCACTCTGGTTGATCAAATTCTCTATTACTAGTGAGCTCCACTAACTAAACAGAAGAGCCAGAAAAATAGCAAGTTGTTCCCAACAGAGCTCTAGGTTCAAGATAAAATCACAGGTTCCGCACTATCAGACTATGGGATTTTCCAATGGCCCTTTTAATTTCTATCATTATTCCACTGCTACGTTACCCACATCAGTTCCCTCTTCAGTATCACCAGTGAACCAAAGAGGTGGTATCTTGGAATACCAGGTAAGTTAAAAGTCAAGATTTTACCCATACATAGGAAGATGCAGTTACACAGTTGCGCCTCTGAATTCATTGTTGGATATGTAAAGAAACAGTTTAATTTTCCAAAGAGCTGAGGGACCTACAGCTTTCACAGCTGGTGACCTAGTTTGTAAATGATGGTCTCTGTGTTAAATACATTAAATGAAATTTTAGCATTGATTTATATTTTATGCTATCACTTTTTCCCTTGTTGCCTTCCCTGAAGTTTTCTAAGCAGTGGCACTACTACTGTGTACCCAGATACACTCATAGATGTCATAAACATTCAAGTCCTGTCAGCACTCTCCTTTACAGTGTTTCTCAAGTTACTGGCCACTTACTCTTAAGAAAACTGTAATCCATGTGCCATCTTCTGCAGTGTTACCACAACTGTTTTAATTTACAACAAAATAAAATTCAGGTTAACAAATCAGAGCTTATGTGTTACTTCATTTTCTTCACCTTTCATTTATCTGCTGCCTTCTAAAAGCATTCCAATTGCACATTTATTTTGGGAAACTTTGTGATCATCTCATGGACCACCATTAATTCTACTTCGCAGTGCAGAACAGCAAAACTACTAAATGGCTACATTCAGAAGCTGAGATATGAAGACTCATGCAAAAGGCCCTTTGTAATTTAATGAGCAAAGCGCAGATTCATCTGAACACCCCCTTTTTTTCCTGTGTGTGTCTGGAAGGTGGGACTGAAGACAACCTGCCAGGCTGTTCAATCTTCCACTCTAGAGAAAAAAACCCTCTAAGTAAATTGACTCTCAAACTAGGAAAAAAAAAAAAAACAAAACRAAACCTTTCTTCATGTTTTCTTTGAGATGGTAGCTCTTCCTGGGTGTCTTGCAAGCTGGTTCTTCCCCTTCTTTTGCCGGTTCTCTTACATCCTCTATGTAAAAATAATGCAAATACACCCTCTTCTATTCCTGATGAGACTCCTCCCTGCAGTGAAATGGCAATTACCCAGGCCTTGCACAATGTCTGCATTGCAAAGGTAGCCTGTGGTCTAGCCTTAGGAACAGCACAGTTCAATACCTTGACTCTGGCACAGAAAAAAAGAAGAGAAAAGAGGAAGAGCATAAAAGGAAAATGTTCTTTTAAAAGCTAGCAGTGGAAGAATTCAGTTTGAAGACAGAAGCCTAACCACCTTTATTCTCCAAACACACTCAAATGGATAAGTAGCAATTTGTGGCTCCTAAATTAATTTTTGACTGCACAGAGAAGCATTTTCCAAAGAACTGAAGACCTGTGTCTTTCTTTGACTTCAAGCTATTAATGTAGTTTGTCATCAATAGTCTCTGTATTCAGATAAAAAGTTTGTGGTAGAAATCAATCACACAATCAGAAAGAAAGGTGACCTTATGTCTTAGTAGCTGGAATATCTCTGATGGGCTGAGTTTTCCCTTCTCAAAAAACTAGAATACATGAATTGGGCCTGTAAGAGAAACAAGCAGTCATGGGAATAAATGTGAAAGACATAAACACATCTTTCCCTCAACTCACAAACCTTTCTTGTTTGCAGAAGCCCTGCCACTATGGAGATGAGTGACATGTAAAAATGTAGACAGACAGATAAAGAGTGTTTTCTTTCTTGAAGATGATTCAGTTCTAATACTTTACTGGCATGATGGGTTAGGCAAGTACTGCCAGCATGCACAAGATATAACCCTTGAGTCTTTCTGATAAGAGACACGGCATGTCAACCATCTGCTTTCCTATCAGGTGGCTGAATCAGAGACGCCTCTTAACACCTCTCCCTCTCATATTAGCTCTTGATAAATGTGAATGAGGGAACAAATTAATTGCTTCTTACCAGCACTAAGTGAGATCTGAATAAAGGCACAGGTGGGAGCAAGATCCAGAGTTGCACACACCCTCCACATGAGTCTGAGATCAGCCACCCACACATACGCACAGACGTCCAACCTCCCTCCTAGCCACATATACTTGTGTCCATGTCACTGCAATTTTAGGATTTTAGGATACTTAAGCATATCAACATAATATTAGCATTCTGAGAGTTCAAGGTAATGTGGGTTTGTGTATTGCATTTCCATTTATGCTTCATTCTAGGTCAGCAGAGTTGACGGGAACTTTATCGGTGACTTCAGCAAGCACAAAACCATGTTTTTAATGCACAGTGAAAACTTTGTCACAGAGACTGCAGGTTTCTGTTTCACATAACTTAGAGCACACTGAGTATGCTTAGTAAATATCAGAAATGGACTCTAGTTAGAGAGTTTGAGAGAAACTCTGATCCACATCTCTAAACTTTAAGTGTTCAAGGAGCAACTGTTCTTTCACTAACACCGTGTAAAGTTTAACACATAAAGATTTGGAACCTTAAGGACATTCTCTTACTATCTAACATGTTGTTACCAGTTTCAAATGTGGAACGGTCAATCTGTTTTGCTGTGTTTTAGAAACTAGCATGATAAAGTTAACAAATCAAAAGAGAAATTTAAATACATTCATCAGATAAAACTTAATTAATGTCCTCATTTGCTACTATATTCTGGAAAATGTTCCATGTTCCCTCTATTCTGTTTAGAACTAACTGCCATGATCATCATTTGCTGTTTCAGTCTCCCATGGCTTATCTTCTCTCTCAGTAAGTGATTTGCATACTACACTTTCCATCTCCCATCCACTACTCCTCAACTTCTCTTCCTAAGTACTCCAACCATTATATCATCTTCTGGTCTCTATCTTCTCTTCTAGTGACTCCACAAAGATGTTACTCTTGAAAACACCTCGAGTATTATGTAGCGGAAAGGAAAGAACATTCATCACTTTGTCCTCTTACATTACGGAGTGAATGACTGGGATACCAATGTGTGCTTTCACTAAAAAAAAAAAACTGACTTCAGCTCTTGCATAGCTGCAGGGTTCCGCAGTGCTCTCTCACAACAGCCCTAATAAATACTCAGGCTCTTTTTTGTGTACCTAACAAGCAGAACTCAGGATTGTTTTGCAAGGATTCCACAATTTTAATGAATCTGTGATCTCCTCTTTTGTGTGGTTTTTTTTTCCTTGCTTCCATTATTTGCTTTTCCCTGTAGATGTTATAAGACAAAATACTTCCAGAGTATTCTCAATGTGCTAAATCTCTGTACTGCACGCAGAAAGTTATATACCTTTCYCATAAGAGCTGGCCAGTATAGCTGTCAGAGTTACCCCTTCCCTTCAGCCCAAGAAGCAATAGCTCACTCCCACATAGATTTGCCTACTCTCTTGCACACACACAGAGCCATTTACTTATTAAAATTTTCTCACACAGACACCTGGTCTAATAGATAACACAGTCTGGCAGCTTAAGTTTGCAAGGAACATTCGGTGAGTAGGAATGAAGAATGAAAATTGCAGACCTTCTTGGGTTACCCCCCAGGATGAGCTAAGCCTTGGCTGTCAGAAACGTTTCCCATGCCAGAATTTCATAGTGTTATTTATTTTTACCAGGCATTTTAGACTTTTTTTGTTTGGCATGAGAGATCCTGCAAACTCTGCCAGAAATGGCTGTTTTTCTTCTCTGCATCATTAGTGGGGCAGCATTCCAGCAGAGAAGGGTCACTCGCTTGGTACTTAAGTACTTTTAAAGATGTTGTCCTTTCCTTCCTGACGAGATAATGGGAACAAAAACTGAAGGAGAGTCTTTCAACAGTTTGCTGTTACAAAAAAGCCAACTTTGCTTGCTAACACTAAGCTCAAAACCAACCAGAATTTGGGCAGTGCATTTAATACATGCCAGGAATCTATCATACAACTTACAGCTACCCTTGATTTTAAAAGGAAGATATGGCCTCCATAAGCCACAGAACCTGTCATAATAATATTCCCTCTTCTCATAAGCAGATCACCCAGAATTTAGAAGTACTCCTATGACTGAGGCGTAGAAGAATGTTTCAAGTTTTTTCTCCTAACAACTTATATTTAAAATACAAGGATCTGGGAGCTTGATTAGACCTAAATCCTCAGGTGAACATAAAGTTCATCAATATAGAGAGACCTCAAAATTAGATCAGATCCCTACTTACTTTCTTTCTGTCCACCAGTTCAAGGGGAAAAATAAAATCTCAGCAATCCAGATTAAAATGCAGCTAAACTAGTAAATAAAAAACAAATTACGATGGCATAATGTTCACAGCACAGATTCCTGCATGGTTATGACATCTTACCCATTAAGTATATTCTTGACTTAAGACTTCCAGGTACAATTACAGGTGCCAAATTTAAGCCCTTCAGTGGTACAAATGCTGGCTACTTAAGAGAGCTGCTGCTGTCATCATGTTCTACCGCTAGCTGGAAAACACACAGTTGTTTTCAGACTTCATCTTGTGGCAGGTGTTACTAGTGAGAAACTTTGTGAATCTTATTTCTCTAAAGTCCATTGATCTTAAAGAACAATGCAAGTCCTATCTGTTTGTCTAGGTTTTACCTGAAGAGGTAAACTAGTATTAACACTGCATTATTAGAGAAAAATTATTGCCTTACTTGTGCAAAACCACTGTGCTGCATGTGAACCACATAAACAATTCATTCAGCTTGAGAAAGCTCAAATTAGGATAAGCACTAGAAGTACTGGGTCTTTCTCTGTAAATGTCTCCTGAAGAATCAACAATATGAAAATACGGATTTCGTCACATAGTTTCATTGTGATTTTAGCTGACCTTTTTATTTAAGATAATCTTATTTTTAGAGCATGTGTTCAGAGAGTTTGGTCATAATTCATAAAAATAATTATTAAATCAGAAATTTAATGGGAGGTTTTTATGGGTTTGCAACTGACTCATAAATGAATCATCCAGCTTCAGCGCCACCGATTTTTAAAATGTCTTGCACAATAGAATCCTAATTTCACTTACAAGATTTCCAATAATTTACATAAATAATAGCATATGAAGCTCTTATTCTCCATTTCTTCAGATCTCTCCTCAAAACTTATCTCTGCTATGGTGCCCAAAATAATAGATTATCAATAAAGATTGACAGTTGTTTAACTCAATGGTTTTCTCCTCTCACTACGATTTGTTTTTCGTGTGTCTTAAGATAAACACATTTTGTTATCACACCTGCAATTTTATCAATTGTTATGTAATGTACTAGGTAAAGCTCAGCTGGCAAATGTGTGGGAAGCCTCAAAAAATACAAAACACCACCAAACCCCAAAAAGCTAAGTCCTGCACAAGACAGGCTCTTAGCTAACTGTTTTAAAACAGGACAAGGCTTTGGATACTCAAAGGATGAACAAGAAAGGCTAGAGACAGTTTCCTAGTGTTTCTGTGAAACGGGCTTACRTTAATTTCATAGAAGTCAGATGGAACAGGACTGAAAACTGCCCACAGCCTAGTTCTTTGTACGTTGTAGTTGTAATGCTTAAAGCAATAGCGTTTCCAACTGTCACCTGAAGAAAAAAAAAAAAAGAAGTTAAGTTTCCTCCAATACGTCTAGGCTTTATTGTAACTACTTCAGCAATAACTGTTAAAATTCTAAGCAAATAAAATACTTCATTCCAAGAAAAAGTAATACAAGCCAGACAAAATGACTCAGTCTGTTTAAAACAAGGCATTTCCTCTGGAATTTGTTGCTTGATATCTAGTCCTGTTTATTATTCTATATAATACTCTCTCTGAAAGAGGAGCTGTTTCTCAGGAGAACTTTGGCTAATAAAAGGAAAGTATTTCAGCTCAACATTGATAGTATCATTTAGGAAGGTGAACATAAAACCAGCAAAGAGTAAGCTAAGCAATTAACATAGTGGGGGCAAAGTATGTGGGAATGGAGGAAAACAGAATTCTGTTTTAAGCTAAATTGCTGAGAAACACTTATAAAACTGACACAGAAAGGAGTTTTTCAGTCCATGCATCATAACATAATAAAGACATTTTCTTTCATAATTTAAATGATACCACTGACTATTTTCAAACTTGTGGTCACATGGACTTTTACATAAGTAAATTAGCCCAATTTACCTAAAGGTATGATTTCTGAAAGACTACTTAAACCACACTTTGAAGTGAATTAAGCTAAATCAAATCAAGGTCACTTTATCTCTGAAAGAGGGTGTGCACAAAATGTATCAATGTAGTCCAACTGACCCTTCTTGAAAGACTGATTTGGATTCCCAAATGTCCCTTGGTAGACAAACCTCAGCAATTTTAGTTAAGACATGTAAGCACCACCATGATTCCCAGGGTAGATGGTGACCCTAAAAGTGTACTCCATAGGCTTGCCCTAAAGTGAGACCTGTACCTCTGATAATCTACCAAGGGGTTGTGACAGAGAAAAATACATTTTCTCACCGTCATTCTTCCAGCTGGGTCCAAAAGAGCATTAAGCCCCTGTTAGATTTGCCCCTCTTGGGGCAGCTATTAAACTTGCACATGTTTTCCAGTGATGCAGAAAAGCCTTCTCAGTTTATTAAAATGCACTAGTCTAAGGTTCTAAAATCAATATGGGAAAACAAACAATACCTATGGCCAGGCTGGCAGCATTTCTCCCTTTTCAGGCCATGAGTGTGAGAGAACAGGTGAGTCCTGCAGCAGATCTGTTATATCACCTAATCCTGGCTCTGGCAAGCCCAGAGAGAAATAATAGTAAACAGGGTAGTCTATAAATGGCTCCAGAAACGACATCTTGTTTTTATATAGTTTTCTTTGAGTTGTTAACAGTCAGGCGCCACTACTACTGAAACTTATCATTATTACAACCACAAATGGGCTCAGTGTCCAAAAGGAGTCCCTTAGCTGGTTTAAAGGAAATAACAAAAAGTCCAACCCATAGAGACCAAACAGTAACAAGAAAAAAAATCCCAGAGAGAATGAAAAATAGAAATATTAGAATGTAATATTTAAAACTGGACTTTAAAGGCCTCTTGTAAATGAGTACTCCAGATACTGATCAAGGATAAATTGTGGTCTACAGAAATGGATTAAACAACAAAAAAGAAACAGTGCACAACCTGTGGAAGGCTCCTACCAGCTCAGCTGACCAGCAATATGGGAGAGGAAGGATTTTATATTTGGCTTTTGAATACCAGTGAAACTACCTGGCTGATGATAAAGGATTGCTTGTGAAAACAGACATCTTGACGCTAGTTTTAAAAGTGCAGGAACTATGCTCTTAAACCTAATGATCACAGGGGGTCTATCAAATTCCATTTTTCCTCTCCAACAGTGGCCTAGAACCAGATACCTCAATGAAAAATGCCAGAAACCCTAAAGCGAGCAGTTATGGAATAGACATCCTGTTAGGAAAAATGTTTTCCAAAACCCCATTAGTCAGATAATTGGCTTCACTGTGAAGTAGGGTAGTTCATATTCCTACAGATGTTGTGCTCTTTTTTCCCCCTATGCTTTTGTATGTAACAACATAATCCTGTGTTTTCTCATTCTGCATGAAAATATCTACTTCCTTTCTAAATTCTGCTGAATTCCTGGCCTCAAAAATATCTTGTGTCAATGTATTCTACAATCTAATTGTATTTATTATCAAAAATTTTGTGTCTTTACATTTATAGCCTATAACCAAATGCACAAACTGCAAAACTGAACAAATACGAGTTTTTAACGAGCGTCATTGTAGCGCAAATCATTTTAGATAACATCATTTTATATGTTATGCGTATCCTCTTTAAGACAATCTTACATCTTTCCAATCATTCTTCACACTGGAGTGTCTCATTGTCTGCTTCCTAAATTATTCTCTCTGCCCATCTTTGAAATATTTATATCTAAGCTRTATCCTTTTAAAGACAGAACAAGCCAAAGATAGTGGAGTCGTTCAGGCAATTTGGGGGGGGATATGAATTGGTAAATTATAACATCCTGTTTGCCCTTTTTAATTGTAGCTGTCCTTTGAGTATAGATTAAAGTTGAGTTGCCAACAGCCACACTCAGCTCTTTCCTCCAGTGGAATACAGGCAGGTTATATGCACGCACAAGTGGTTTATTTAATTTCTGTTCTTTTGCATTTGTCAGTAAAAACATAGACTAACACTTCCAGTCCTTTTTTTTTTTTTTTTTTTAACTCCCGGGATTACATCTTGGGCTGGGATTTTTCTAATGGTGATGCAAGAAACTGCAAAGTAATTTGGGAATTTTAGCCCCATCAGCTTCTGGGGAGGAGGAGCCCAGCAGGCCTGCTTCCAGCCACGCGAAGAGCTCTGCCTCTCCTATATCCCCAGGACAAGGGCCATTCCCAGACAAGCTCCCAGACAAGAACAGAAAGAGCCCTGTGGCTCAGGACTTTGCTGCTAGTTTCTTCTTTCATSTGAACAAAGGACGATTCCTGATGCTCCCCATACCTCTCCCTCCAGAGCACAAGGGTTACAAAAAAACGGCAGAGGAGTGGAATGGACAGAAGGACACAGCTGTAAAAGACCTCCTTGGTCACCCYGTTCCATCCCTGCTCCCTGGGACAAGGGTGCTATGCAGTGCCCTTCATTAACTTATTACCATTCACCTTCAAATTAGGGTCTTCCCCCCGCAGCTGTAGTCCCAACAGCCCCTGGCATTAGGCACCTTCTGATTTCCCACCTAAATCTAACCAGAATGACTTTACACATGCATCTCCTCGTGCCATTTTGGGTCTTCAGCTTCACTAGCTCTGCTCCCTCTGAGGTGTCCCTCGGCCCTGGAACATGCTGCCCAGGGCATCGCCCACAGATCCTTCCTCACAGCCAGGCTGCCATGTTGCCCACGGCCCCTTCCTCAAGGCCAGGCTGCCCTGTCACCACTCTCCTCCAGAGACCCTTCCCACGAGGTCACCCAAGGCAGGCARGCGGCCGGGCTGGAGGGGCGAGGCCGCCGTGTCCCCGCTCGGGGGTGGCGGGGCGGGGGCTGAGGCCAGGCAGGCGCGCCCGCCCGGGCGGTTTTGGGCGCGGAACCCTGGCGGCGTGGGGGCGTGTTCCCAGCCGGGGCGAGCGGCCCAGCAGCGCTGGGCCCTGAGCGCTAGGAGCGTCGGGCGCCTTGGAAACGGACGGAAGCCGGGAGGGAGCGGTGGCGGCAGCGGCGGCGGCAGGATGCTGAGCCCCGAGCGGCTCTCCCTGCCGGGGCCCGAGTACCTGGGTGAGGAGCGGGGCGGCGCGGTGGGGCAGCGCCCCGAGGGCCGGGTCCCCTGGGTGTGCTGCGGCCCGGCATGGGGAAGGCTCGGCGGGGCCGGGGGTGGCTGCGGCCCGGCCCGGCCTTCCCGGAGACAGCGGCGAACGGCCTCAGGCCCGCGGTGTGCCCTCCGGCTGGGCCGGGCCGAGGCGGGTCGGAGCAACTCCGTGTCCGAACTCCGTGTCCGCCTTCTCGGCTGGGGAGGGGGCAGCACCGGGGGGTTACAGATCGGTGTTGTAGGGCGCTGCTTCTCCAGGTGCTCCCCTGAGGCGGGCGGGCTGCGGGGCCCTCTTGGGCGCAGGGAGCTCCCCACCGGTGCCCTTAGATGTGCTCACTGTGAAGGCAGCGCCGGCCTGGGGAAGGTGAGCTGCGGTCTCCTCCCCTGTCTCACTGGCACAGTGTGAGTAGAGGCAAGCAACGTCCAGCTGCTCAACGGTAGGCTGTAATCTCATTTAGCCCATTACCAACCTGTTTTGCTCACAGGTCTATGTAAACAACCTTACTTTATGCTCATTTCCCAACATTGGAAGGTTGAAAATGCTGACGTAGTGTGATAGAGTAGCACAAAACCGAAGGGTGTATCTGCATGGCACACTGCGATACTGTTCTCAAATATCTGAACTAGCTCCAGAATTGAAATCGGCAATAAGAACTTCAGCAAAGCGAGCCTCCTGAGAATCACCCCGAACAGAGCACTAAACAAACCCTTATTTCTGCCTTGAGTTTCCATAACACAGAATAGCATTGCAGTTACGTAGGTATGGGAGTTCTTATGTTGGGAGATGGTTTGAATATTAGCTTTTCTTCTGAAATAGGTAATGTTGGTAATGTTTCCCACATAAAATGGAAATCTTTTAACTTATAAAGCAGCCGCTCCCTTGCAGGCTGCATTCTTTTAAGCTGGCTCTAAACAGTCTGTATTACTGCTTCATGTTCCAGGAAACTAAGGAGCAAAGTGATTCGGTGTTCATGTGTCAAATAAAAATAATTAGGATGGAATAAAGTCAATTTAATTGCTAAAGAGGAGATGAATTACAAGTAGCAAGCATTTGGAATGTGTTCAAGACAGTATTTTTGAAGTGAAACTCTTCAGCTATTACTTTCTAGGCCCAAGAGGCTGTTTGGTAATAACTGTTATAAAGGTATACATAATTTACTGTGGCTTTCTTGTACAAGGAAAGGTCAGAAATGGCATGGATTGGTTTGTGCTACTTGTTCCGCCATGATTTTGCCATCTCCGGTAAGTCAAAATGGAACAAGACTAGAGAAACACTGCTGGCTTCCAGTAAATGGAAAACCTGTCTTGCAGGGAGGAAATTAAAAGAGCTTAGTTTGTTTAGCCTCACAATAGTGTTGGTGAGGAGGGATCCAACTGTTCTTTCAAAGCATATCATAGCACTAAAGAGAGATGAAGTATTTAAGCAAAGGAGTGATCTAATTCATCTTAGAGTAGAATCTCTTTGTGCTATTGCTGCTAGGCTGCTGGTAGGATACTTTGTGCATACCTACGTAACTGCAATGCTATTCTGTGTTAAGGAAATTCGAGGCAGAAATAAGGGTTTGTTTAGTGCTCTGTTCGGGGTGATTCTCAGGAGGCTCGCTTTGCTGAAGTTCTTATTGCCGATTTCAATTCTGGAGCTAGTTCAGATATTTGAGAACAGTATCGCAGTGTGCCATGCAGATACACCCTTTGGTTTTGTGCTACTCTATCACACTACGTCAGCATTTTCAACCTACGCATTAATAGAGAGCCTCATAACTTTTCCAGAGTTGGTCTAGGCTGAAACTTGCAAAATTTCTTTTTTTTAATGAGCCAACTTGGTTTTAGGTTCATTTAATTGTTTTTAACGAAATACGCACTTAACTTTTACTTGTGTGAAACTTGTCAGTAAGGATTGAATCTCTCAAAACAATCTAGGAAGCAGACTAAAAATTCTTAAAGTGTAAGAATAAACCAGTGTTCTGTTTCACATCTGAAGTTGAGAAATGAGACTTCTAAGAGATGTGCAAGAATGTTAGGTGCAAGCAGCTTTATTAACCTATTTAAAGTGAGCCTCCTTTTATCTCTGTTCCACATGCTGATCCACCATTCCCTTTTCATTTTGTACAACCTTCTAAATTATTCTGACATGGGGGTCAGAAAAAGACACACGTGTGAGCATATCAGGTTGAGCAATAACTTGTATAAGAGCCTGTTCTGTTGATCACTTAGTATATCCTCCTGTTTAGGTTGCAGTATCTGTTGTTTGTTAGAGGGGAAAAAGTGTCTGCTACATGATGGTATTGTTATTAGCTGTAAATGTTACCAATAACAATGTTTTTGTCTGTATGAGACTTTGTAACTTACCAAACTGCTCACAGATCCTACTGAATGAATTGTGTATTAGCAGTAGGAAAGTGGTTAAAAAACAAACCAACCTCCCAAAACCCGATCTCTCCCCACCAAAATAAACACACCTCCCCACACATTTTCATAAGATGCTTTTATGTTTTCTACATTGACCTGGCATTCTGAAATCACCATTCTTTGGATTTGTTCTATTGTGTACCTCAAAGTCTTGTTAATACAGTTGTCTGATGTGGGGTTGTAAGCAGTTGTGATAGGTTTCACTTTCTGTAATTTCATTCTGAAGTTGTGTTGCCCCAGGTTGCCTGTAAGGTACTCTCTGAGTCTCCCAGATCAGATGGCACTGTCTTTCCTGACCTGGAATGGGCAAGTTTCACCTAACCTCTTTTTCACCTTTTCCTTTTTCAGTATCAAAAACAGGCCAACAAATAAAATGAGTGGCCAAAGTAACATTACATGCTACTTGCCGCATTACTTTTCTTTTTCTTTTTTTCCTGTTTGAGATGATTCTTCCACGTCCAATTTGGATTCTAAGAAGGAAATAAAAGCAGTTGTGAGTTAAAAGAGAAGTGAACAGGGAGAGAATTAAGCATTCACTTAAGATGAAAAATAATTGCAAAGCTTTGGTACAGCAGAGTTCCTGGAAAATAAAAATCAGGGCAGCACGTCTCATGCCACAATGATTGTGAGATAGTAGGTAGAAGAATAGAGATGACTGACACTCAGTGAATAGGAAAGGAGATGAGGTCTGCAGAGTTGGCAGAAAGGCTACAGTGAAGATGTAACAAGCAGGACATTTTAAACAGCATTTTCACTGAATAAACAACACTTATTGTTTGGGATAGTGATGAAAATGTGTTTCTCATTTGATGGATGAGACTGGAACTACAGTAGGCAAAATGAGGCCTATTTGAGACACTTTTCCATGCCTTCCTCATTATGGTTTAATAACTGGTGATTGCTCAGTTATTTATAGCAGGCAATGGAGCACTTAGCGTATTGTTCTGCTCATGCAGCTGTCTTCTGAAGCTTCAGATTGTATTCCCTCCCCCCCTTTGCTGTTATGGAGAAAAAGCAGTAGATTATTGCAAATTTCTGAACTTTTATTTTTCTCTGGATTCTCCTCCCCTCTACTCCCCAACTCCAGGATGTGCTTTCTTTTCTTCCTTTGCCAATGTAAGACATGTAAGAACATAAATACTCTGTTAGGGAAGTGCCTTATCAGTAAAGCATGGGGCTATTAAGTGCCAGAAACATGGTCGTGTTTCCTCATCTCTCTCATAAGATGTCTTGGGCTTCATGATTAGAAAGAACGTTCATGGTATTGGTGCTCTTACAAAACTGAGTCGCTCCCAGCAGAGAACTTCAGTTGTATAGAGACTTTGCAGATACYTAGGGTTTACTCTTCTTCTGAACAGTCTTAAGAGATATTGAGTTGGAAAGTCCAAGTGCAATTGTTTTCTTTAACAGCATAATCAATGTATAGGTTCTGTTGTTATCCAGAGATCTCAGCTGACACTGAGTCTCGCTCTTAGTCTAGATATTTGATGAGTTTCTGTCAGGCACTCTGGCTGAAAGAGCTTATGGTCTAAAAAGAGAAGAGAATGCCTTTTTTCTTTTTTTATTTTTTTATTTTATGTCTTTCTCTGTTGTACAGATAGGAGAACTATGATGTGGAAGATGAATGACTTCCCCACTGATGCRTAAGAGTTTGCTTGTAGAAATGTTGGATATGTTTGAATCTTCTTAGACTCAGTCTAGTACTTTCTCCAAAAGATGGAGGTTTCATCCCCAAACTTGCTGTTGCACTACAGGACTTCCACCTTAACTTGAAAGGTGGCAGGTGAAATCTGATCCTGATCTAGGCAGATTTATAGAACTGGAGAGTACACAGTCCTTATGCATTTGAGTAGGAATAGGTAGCGAACCATCAAGCTACTTAATGCCCTTATAACAAGCTAGAATGACAATTACTTCCACAATGTTAATAATACACTGCATAAATTCAGAGTTTTTTAAAAAAACCTGATAGCTCAACAATTTTGCATTGGCGAGGTGGTGATTTCTAGCAGCTGTATGACATCTTGCAGGAGGTGGTCTGCTGGAAGGATGTGGACGATTGAGTCAGTCTGTGTGCAGCCTCAGGAGTGCAAACTGGAAGAGTACAATGTCATGGTTTGTGATTAATATGCTGATTATTTGTTTGAAACAAATTTTCAGTTATGGTCAAGATTAAATTATAAACTGAAACATTTCTTAAATTTTTTGTTGAAAGTGGTTTTGAAACTGTGAACATACGAAATACGATATAGTTGTGCTGTGTGGCCACTTAGTGTGTGTTCCTGAGTAACAGCACATGTCTCACATCATAGTGTTATCTCTGGTATGACAAGGTCTGCTTGTACTTCATTACATGTTCTGTCCTTCAAAAAAAATRTATTTTTGAGGGCTAATAGGAAGTTACACTGTGAAGCTGTGCAAAGCTGGAAGGAACTACAGCTGTACAGTGATTTAGCTTTTAGGTTGATTGTTTTGTTTACATACTTCTCTTACTCAGGCCATTCCTTAGTGATATCTGAAGAGATTAAATGCCTAGTGATATCTGAAAAGATTAAAAAGAGCATCCTGAAAGACCATTAATGCTGGAAAAACTTCCAGAGTTGACATGATTTTGTTCTTGCAGTTTGTATCCTTACTGATTCCCTCTTGCATCATTATTGTTTTGGTAATAATTGCATGAAATTGATTTTGTGTTACTATAGATGTGTCTTTCCAATGTGCGTAATACAGCAGTGTCCTTAGTTAAGCTCCAATTTAGAATAAATACTGAAAGGGTATTTAGCTGTTACTTTATACACTCTTAGAGATTAAAAATGCTGGAAATATTCCAAATACATTAAAGCTTGTTATGCTCTTGAACTTCTGATAACTGAAATTAATCATAATGTTAATTGCATCAAATAGTGTGTATTTTCGGCACTTCAGTTGAGGAGGAGGCAAATAATTAACAAAAGCTTGTCTTATTATCCAGGAATTCCCACTCCTGATTTTTCAACATATTCAGTTATGCCAGGAATGAACCAGCCATAAAAAAAGAAATGCTCTCTTATGTGCATACAGTACAAATTGTTTTGGTAGACAGCTCATGTTCCAGAAGAAGTCATCTCTCATGAAGAGTTGAGCAATAATGTAGCTAGCTGATTTGATAAATAAAGACTTACCTTTGCTGTGGGGCTCTGTTCTGCTGTTTCTTTAAACAAGGTATGTGATATGTGTTTTACTATCTGATACCAATTTATTCCAATCATACTCTTTCTTCACCTTGTTTGGTGCACTTTATTTTTCTTTTGCAGCTTCTGCTGCTACTTTTATTGCATCTTCTGGCCATTTCATGTTTGCTATACCTTTCAAGTATGACATGCAGCATCACTTCTTGGTAAGTGTGTTGATACACTGATCTTCAGGTTTTCTTCTCTGCCTTTAGAAAAGGCAAGCTTGTTGGAAAGAGAAGCTTCTTATCAATGTAGCATTAGGGAGATGCATCTAAGTTGTAAAACTGGGAAACCAATATGCAAAAATAGTATGGTTAATGCAATTGCATTGCCAATACGTGCTGAAGTAGGTATCGTGTAACTGGCACAGACAGTACTGTGGCACTTCCAAGGTCTTAATCCTCTCTGTTCCTAAGCACTGCTGATAATAAAAATATTACATATGTGCAATATCATGACTTAAAGGTGACGTGTATTTCCTTCCTTCTTCCTGAATTTCTGGCTTTGAGAATTTCAGTGCATATATTCTGTTTCATGCAGTGGTATTGTCTGCATTAAATTTTCATTTTCCTTCAAGTTTTTTCAAGTATCAGTGCTTGTTCTTACAATATTTGTAATCAAACCTATGAGTTAGCAGATTGATTGTTCTCATAAGAAGATTGAAAAAAGTCATTCATTGGCTTATAAAAGGACTATTTTTACTATTTAAAATACACATGCAAAATGATTTGGTGCAGTTATGGCTAAATGGAGTTAGTTGTGGTTGTCTAATCTGTTGTAGTGAAGTCTGTAGAGATTGTGGATTGACTGTGGATGCAATCCTCATTTTGCCTCTTACATGTAAATACTTACAGATTTATATGACCTGGTCTGGCCATGCTTGAATTGAACAGCCACTGTTTAGCCCTGAATTTGGTTCTGAGCCAAAAGTGCATTGATTCCAGAATTCGCTTTGAACCTTGGGCATGTGAGTGATGGTGGGGTGTGAGCATGTGAATGTGGTAGTAGTACCATCAGAGGCCATTCTCCTAAGTGCTGCAGTAGCCAACTTTGAAGGAGCTGTACTGTATACATTGCTACTGATTGGACAGAGGCTCTAAGTGTAACATCATGGTTAGTGGTTTAGTGATAAGAATTAAGATACTCCGTGCAAAGGTATCTACTTAATATCAGGTCATGGGCTGCCAGAAGACTCCTCTGTGAACTTAAGCTGTCAGATCTTTCTGTGAAAGCTGCCAGGTAGCAAAGCTTGCCTGACAGCAAAGAGTAGCACCTACCAAATGACTATGGCAGGCACAGTTACTGTTTGGGGTAGTTGCATGGGATTTCAGGGAAGAGTTTAGCAAATATGGGTTGCATGAAACATTAACTTGGAAAGTTTTGTATGAGTAGGGAGGAGAGCCTTTGTTGCAATAACCCATAAACAAATAAATGCTGAAGACGATAAACTGTTGTAATACCTCCTGCATGGAAGCTGCAGTATACTGGAATTCTATCAGGAAGAAAATTAGTAGAGACAGCAAGCTGTAATAGCACAGTTGCATGAGCATTTGGGCTTTACATTCTGAACTAGACTTGCTGCCTTATTATTGCAAGGTGAGCCGCAAAAATATGAGCAACATGAATACCAATACACCATTTAAGGTTGGACCAGATGATCCTTGAAGTCCCTTCCAACCTGGTATTCTATGATTCTATGATTATCTCCCTGAATTTTCAAAGAGATTGAAACTGTTAAAAACATATGAATCATCCCATTTATTCTGCACAGGACCCCATGGATTTTTAACTCTGCTTGCATAAATAGTTAACATTCCAGTATGATTCCAGTGTTTGTAATGGAAAGCACCATTTGTATAAATTATGGAACTACTATTTTGCTATAACGAGACCTGGCACTTTATTTTGCCTCTCTGACCTGCTAGAACCTGCCTGCAAATTAAATTTTATTCTGTGACTTTTCTGTGTAGGGTAGAGTTGGTTGGGTGATAAAACTACTTGTACCGTTCCATGGAACTGGGCAGCCAGCAAACAGGAAGCCAGAGCTGGAATTTGGTTTGGCAGTGTGAACTGTGCTACCTGGAAAACAGCACAGCAGCCGAAGAGCCAGAGAGAGAGACTTCTCAAGGAGATTGCAAGTGCTGTTATTTTCTTTCAGCTTCTCCGCTCACCAATTTCTTCCCTCCCCCATGCCTTTACCTGTTTTCTGGGAAATAGAGAGAGAGGTTCTTTGCCAGGATCCTTAGGCCATGCAACAAAAAGCTCAACAGAAATATCCTTTTACCAGTGACTGTATTCAACAGTGACCCATATATATTTGTGTACATTTTTAAGTGTGACAGAAATGTCTGAAGTTCTGTGTTGAAAGTTAATTTATTCTCCAGGAGCAGACTCAAAGGTATTTGTTATAGAGGTTAGCCCCATTGTGCTGTGTAGCACTGTGGGACCATGCCTGTCTATTCCTGTAGGCTTTTAGGGGAGAGGTTGATGACTCTATAGAAGCAAAATAACAAAAATATGTTTCATTGGTAGGGGCTATTCTATGAAAGGAGGAGTTAATACTTCCCCACGAAGTTTTGAGAATGGTTTTGCAGTTGAGCAGAAGTTTATTGCAGGCTGAGATGAGTGGAAGCCTGTCTGCTAGTACCGTTTCCTGGCTTAATCTGGTACCACTGACAGCTCAAGAGGGGCCTGGGAAGACGGTTTCTGAGTGCAAGATGGGCTGCATAATGAAGAGGGAGGAAGGATGGGCTGAAATAAAGTTACCCAGTTGCTGTTATCTTGAGCCTGTGACTGAGCTGCACGACTCATTCCTCCCTCAGGGGACACAGGTGCGCAGAGCTATTTTTCTTTAATCACTCACATAAATTAAATTTATTCCTTTGCATTAAAATAATTAAATAAAGCTACGCCCTGTATCTTTTAGTGCCAGATAATATCTTTGAACCTTTGGCTCACCATTTTGCTATCAGCTGCAAGGTATTTTCCAGGGTGTGCTTAACCAATTTTACCATTGTCCTGAAAAGTGTTCTAGGCAGAGAAATCCCCTGATAGCAATCAATGTTCATACATACTTTTAATCACTGTATCCACTGGGAATAATCATTTCCGGGCCTCTCTTGAAGTCCACCTGCCCCACACTAAGATGAAAGGGACTTCCATGCTGTGTATCAAGTGGCGCAGTCTTGATACTTACCAGGATATTAAGCACAAATTAAAACGATTTGAAGAATATTGATGTGGGTCTGAGGTTGGCCAGTTGCTGGTGAGGGGATGATGCTGCCAAGTCTGGAGCAGATTGGCAAGGAGCAAGAACAGCCTTTGCCTTTCCTATATCCCCTAAGGGTTTTCTCCTGCTCTTTTTAGGACACGACACTACTTGCAAAGGTGCAGTAGCATACGTGTTTAGGATGGAGGTGTGTGCTTTGGGAACAGGGTTTGTGTGCTTTCCAGGTTAGGAACGATTTTCCTGGGTTCGTTGTGACTTGTCTTCTGATTGTTGAACTTGTAGATTTGGAAAGTCTACTGCTTGGTAGCTGGCACATCACCCCAGACTCGGCTCTTTGTTGCTCCGACTTGGTTTCTAGCCAAAAACATCAAAGGGGCTCAGTGGCAAATCTCTGCTGCTTCCTCGCTGGCAAATGCTTGATTTGTACAGAGTCTGCCCCCTGTAGAAGCAGCAAAATGGTTTGTGTCGTACCAAACTATCTTTACTCAGAAGCCTTATAAGTGAGTGGCATTCTGTGGTTGGGTACTGGCAGATCCACCACTTCTAAAATTTCCTTATGTTGGTGTAGGTGGTTATTTGAGACTGACTGTTGAGCAATATAAATCTCTCTTGGTACTGAGACCTGTTCCCCACCTGCCACTCCAAGAACATTCACTGATGCTTGTATGGAAACAGATGTACTTTTATTTGCACCTTTAGGAAAAAAACTTTACATAACAACGTTAGAGCTACTTGGCTTTGGTAAGGAGAGAAGGGCAGGGAACACCTAAAGCTCTGCAACAGCCCTATAGATACAGCATTGACCATCTGTATATAAAAGATGGCTGTGACTCAGAACAGAGATCAGGAACTCCTCTTGAGTAAGCATTTTCCAGCGAGGCAGTCTCATAACTCCTTCTCCTCTTCCTTCACTTCCAGAATCTTGGGGGATTTTAAAACAGGGTCAGCACTGTTAATGACTAACTCTGTGTAGCCAGGAAAGAAAGCAGAATTTAGGTCAGGAATTTTACTATCCATATCTGGGAGAATGAAACCTCTACTCTCTAACTGAGGGAGCAAATGCTTGTTGGCTTGGTGTGTAAGGCACACAACTAGGCTAGTCTGGCTCTGGGCTTTGCAGGCCCCTTGTATTCTAATTTCTGTCTCTTACTGTCTTTTATTTGCAGCTCAAAGACATGTCCTCACGTACATGGAGGATGCAGTGAGCCAGCTGCTGGAGAACAGAGAAGATATTAGTCAGTATGGCATTGCCAGGTTCTTCACTGAATAGTAAGTACATCAGGATGCTGCCAATAGGGCCAGCCTGAGGGGGGCTTTTGGAAACAGGCAGGGTACATGGAGAATGGAGCTGGACACATGCTGATTATGTTGTGAATGCTGGATTTCACTGGGTTAGCCAAGGGCTGCCTGAGCATGTTTCGGAAACGTGCATGGGTTTCATACAGTTCAGTACCTCTCCTATTACATACATTCATGTGAAGCAGTCACTTTGGGGAACAGAGCTGTTAAAAGCATATAGAAAACCAAATTCTGCTTGCCTTAATCAGGGCTGTTAGTGTCAAAAGCAGAGACTGCTTCTGGTTTCAGCAGTGCTTATTCTTCCTTTTTCTGAGTATGAATTTGAACTGTTTTGTCTCCTTGTGTGATTGTTGTCCTGTTGAATGCTTTAATAGGATGCCTCTTCCTCCCTTATAACCTGCATAAGTCCTTAAATAATGAACATAATAATTAGAACAGATAATCTCTTCCTACTAATTTGGCAAGATTTTTTTGGGGGAAAAACTGTGTGCTGGTCTTCAGTGTTGTTGATGTTGACTCAGCCAATTGCTGTATGTTTTGCCAACTTGATGATGTCTTGCACAATGTCTAAAACTCTTCCAGGCAGCTTCATTAAAGATCTTTTGGTAATGTGTGTGCTTGCAGTGGTTATATGTTTCTGTCTTTTGATGCCTATTTGAAAATCTTTCCTTGCTTGCTTGCTTTCCTGTTATCTTTTTCTGAGGCAAATCAATGTGCAGAGTATTTCACAACAATCTCTGTACTACAGCAGTGGAAGAGGATCTCAAAGCATAGGAGGAGCTTTCTTTCTCAGCTGACCACAGTTTCAGGGTTTTTTTGGGGGGTTTTGTTTTGTTTTGTTTTTTTCTGCACATCGATGCCCATCTAATCTCCAAATGAGATCTAGCTTGCTAGTTTGACTGATTGGACAACTTGCATTATATTTTCTTGCCCCATGCACATTTTAAACTTTTAGACAACTGAGATTCTCACTGGTAAATGAGTAACTAAGATAAATACTGCAGCAAGGGTGAGGGGAAATTCTGAAAGCTTTATAACAGATCTTTTAGGTAGATGGCATTGTAACAAGAAAATATGGTTTCTTGGTAGTACCTTATCTCTTTTGCTCTCAACAAAGTACTTCCAACTTTCACTTGGAGTGAATCATCCATGTTGCAAAATCTGGAAGACCCATGCAAAACTGTATAAAGGCAATTTTGCTAGAAGAATCAAGCAGCTTATCAAGGCTGTTTAGTTTTACTGTTAACCTTTCTCTGTAGCTTTGTGTAACTAGAATGAATACTGACTTTAAAAGACCTCAGAAATCTATTTTAGAAGCAAATAATACTTGGTACTACATGGATTTTATAAGGAGATTGATATTTTTTGTTGTTTATAAAGTAGCGTAAAGTCTCAAAGTGCATTCCCTCTTTGTAGACTACCAAAGTTAAAAAAATGCATGGTATCAGGAATTAAACTCTTACTATACAAACCAATGAACAGTATACTTCCATGTTCTGAGCAAGTTGCAGTGATCACTGTTAAATGAAGGTTGCGGAGAATTAATCACTGGGAGTAGGTTTGGGGACAAATGAAGGTACAACCTGTGCACTTGATGTGATTGGGAATCATGATACTCCATCTGATATAGGTGAGTTTCCACAGAAAGTAATGCTGAGGTTAGTCAGCTGAACAAACAGCCAGTAAACAAGAGCTTAAGAAAGATAAAGAGCATGACTACAATGACCTCCACCCACCAACAGGATTTCTTTACCAGGGTTGAAGGCAAGGTGGCTCTGAAATACCCAGCTGAAATCGTCATTCAGGCATCTCTCCAGATTGGATTTGGTTTGCACCTGCTTTCAAGCTGACACCTCAGGGCCTTTTCTAAACTTCTGATCATATATACTTAAAAAATTAAATGGTGAGCAAAGAAGTCTTCCACACTTTTTGGAACTGCTCACATTGCGTCTCTATAGTATTCCTTCTTCATGACATGATAACCACCTGCTTTTCACTTCCTATTCCTCTTCTACTTTTGAAAGAATAAATAGTAATTCAAGATCATTATAACAAACAAAACTGTCACCATAGAGCACAACTCTCTGATTGACTTAGGTGCTGGAGATCATGTGTTTCCCATTTATTGTCAAAGAAAGATGTGAATTTCTACAATGGCTTTTTGTTCACACTGAGTGTTCTGTGGAGCTTCTGATTTCTTGAAAGACATGAAAAGGCTGCATGTTCGTTTTTTCTGTGACTAATATAGAACTAGTCATTCTCTCTTTTTTTCTTTTTTTCTTTTTTTTTCTTTTTTCTTTTTCCCTTTTTCCCTTTTTCCCTTTTTCCCTTTTTTTCTTTTTTCTTTTTTCTTTTTTTTCCCTTTTTTTCCTTTTTTTCTTTTTTTCTTTTTTTTCTTTCTTTTTCTTTTTTTTACTTTTTTTTTCTTTTTTTTCTATGTCTGGAGTTTAGCAGATGAAACTGTGTCCCTGTACCAAAGCACAAACAGGCTTTGTAATTTTGAGAGCTGTGAAACTCTTAAGATTTGAAATGTGGGATTTTTTATTTAAAGTGAAGAATAAATGATTGTCAATATGGGTGTAGGTAGACTCAGAATACAAAGTTTCCTATTATGAAAGTGTCATACATTCTGGCTCCCAGGGCTTAGTGGTGAGCCCTCACTGCCCAATAGATTTCTGTTCATCCATGCAACTGTCAACATTCGTTCAGGCTGTRCATTGAAGGCTACACTGGCTTTGTATTGCTCTGCCAAGCAAATAAGCTTGATCTTGATTTTTATCTTTAATCTCAATATCTTCAAACTCAAAGAGACCTGTGAGATGCCAGAAGGTTTGTGCGTGCTCTCCCACTGTTTTCCTTGTTCTAGGTTATTCTAAGTGAGAGGATTGGCATGTGCATATTTTGAAGTATGCTGCAATGATTTGAGGTGAAGGGACTTGGTATTAGGGTGTCCAATTTTTCACATTGTGCTTTCCCTATTTATGCTCACTTAAAATTAGAGACCAAGCCCAGGGTCCAGAAAGCTGGCAGGTAGGCCCAAGCAAGTGACTTTTTTTTTTTTTTTTTAAGTGTTTATGGGATAAAATAATGACTTCTCTAACTTTTCAGAAATAATGAAGTTGGTGTATCAAGGATGGGTGTTAGATATTCTTCAAACTCTTCTCAGAGGGCACAGTTTTCAAGAGAGTGGTGTTCCATGGACCTCTCTTGCTGGATTCACCACTGAAGAGCAATCATGGCCTTTCCATCATGCGTTGCAATGCCCCACCTCACCATGAGTCACTTAAAATCTTTATGCCAGTTACAACAACTATTTTTATGGGTAATTAAGAAAATTTTGTTGGGGTTTAGCTTACCTGAGTGAAATTTCAGAGCTGAAAACTGTGTGGTCATGTAGCTCTTTATGAATCAAGCAGTAAGTGTTTTGCAGGCAATGAGTGTTTCTAGTTTTTTCTAGGAATTGAAATTGGGTATGTATTTCACTGTTATCCACAGCCTAGCACTAGGATTGCTGATTGCAGAGGGCTGACCTTCATCTCTACAGTTCTCCTTCCAGAATATTTTTAGTCTTCAAGGATATTTTTTCTCCCACTTTATTCCATTGTTCATTTGTCCCAATCATGTGGACATCTGCTTTCAATCTTGGGAGTTCCTTGAGGCTCCCGTCATCTGACTCGCTCCTGACTCTTACAGGAATAGGGATCAATCACCCTTCTGCCAATTAATCCACATCTTTTAGCTAAATGAGTAAAATTATGCCTCTCTCAGGACTAGTCTTGATTTTATAGATATGCTGAAATGCTACTGGTATTTGTCCATTACAAACCCAAGAAATCTCTGCTTTGCTTTTGAATCTCCATGAAATGCAGACTCTTGAAAGCCCTCTGTGTAATTACACACTAATGCTGCTTTACTTCTTCCAGCCTAACTTCTGTGCCAACATATCTTAAAGGGACATGTTCCTCCTATACATTATTTATCATCCTGTTTTCTTGATCTTTCCTGTACTGAAGAAAAACAGGGCCCCCATGCTAATGCATTTGATCACGCAGAGGGAATGTGCATAGCATCCCACTTTATATTTTCTGGGATCTTAAAGGGAGCCTGTGTGGCTTTTTTTCACTTCAGCTGGAAGAAGCATCAAAAAAAATTTTTGACCAAGAGACTTCCTACTAGTAATTTTTGCTTTTCTTCTGGGCTAACCCTTTGCTTGAAACTTTCTCTTCCAGCTTGCAGGTAGATGTGCTGCTCTGTTCAAGACTCTTTGGAAACCTCAGAAATATTAACCAGTGATAACTTACCTCAGACAGGAAACTCTTCTTCCTATCACTTTTACAGTTTGTTTGATAAACCAAACACAAGTGAACTGGACACATAGGAAAAGGCATTTTTTTGTCTATGTCCTTCTCCCAGAACACTTCTTGTTTTCTTTTGTTTCTGGTGAAATGTCTCCCTGACCACCTGCCAGCTGGAGCATGATTGAGAAAGAGATCTTGCTTTTAGCTTGCAGATGCATCGCTACTTCCATTGGGCTCTGCAAACTGATGTCTGAGATCCCATCTTTCTGTAAAGGATGTTTCTGCTGGCTCTAACTTGAAGTGCCCCTGCTGGATCTTGTGTGACAGGTTGATGATATTTATCTGAGAAGGTGTCTGTGATGTGTGTGTTTGGGGGGGTCAGGGGTTGGATACTGCTTTTAGATCTGTTGTGTGCCTGGCAATGCAAAATACCAGGTCTGCGCTGTGTAGAGCCCTGTTTTACATAAAGGAACATTTGCTTTGCTCAGAGTAACAGGACTGCCAGTGCTATATAGCTTGAGATCCTTGGATAGGAAGATGTTATCATGGTGAGAAGTATCAACTTCTAGCAATGAAAGTACCTCATTTTCTCTTGCTGTCTGGATTTGCTGGAACAATTTGTTCAACTCATTCCTTAGGGACAAATATGATACTGCTCTCTTGGCTTTCTCTGGCAATAGCAGTGACACAGGCTTTGGTATCAGAAAAACCTTTGGCTTGTTCAGTCCTGTACTATTACACAACATTACCTAAATAAATCTGTAGAATAAACAATGTCCTCCTCTTTAAAATAGTTTCAGTACCCTTGGGGGGGGATGGCAGGGGGGAAGGGCCAGGAATGGGACAGATGGGATGCCCATGAGAAGTAAGCTACTCACTGAAGACAACCTTAATTGGCAACTGGAAATAAGTGGAATTATCTGCTTATAAAGAGGAGAGATTTTTAGACCTAGCTTAGAGCCATCAATTTTTTTTTTTCCTCTCTGTGTATGTAAGCCTTATCATCGTCATCATCTTGCTGTCATCTGCTCTGCATCTTTCCCCTTTTCACAGTAACTTGTTCTGTCTTGTTTGCAAGGATAGTGCAAGCTCTTCAAGACAGAAGTGATATTGTACTGCATGTACTTTACAGCATCTAGCATTGTAGAACGTCGTCTCTGTGCTTTGTACAATTGTAGTATAAACAGCAAAAATAGTAGTGAGAAGGTCCTTAGGGCTTTGACAGGTTGTGCCAGATTCCCTTTCTGAGAGATGGAGCCATTTGTTAGAATTTCTCAGTAGGACTGTTTGGGGGAGGGGCGTTGGTGGTTGTTTTTTTTTTAGTGTTAGTTCTGTGTGTTTTGAGCAAATCAGTAGCCTCTGGGAGGTAACATTACTTTCAGGTTCTTACATAAAATGTTGATATTCTCTCTGGTATAATCTTAAGAGCAATTGCAAAAATAGTATTTGATGTGTTCCTCAAATACTCTCAGGATTCCTACATGTCTTCTGCTCTGGAGAGTAAAAGACAAAATTATCACACTCAACGCAAGACTGCATTGAGCCATGCGATCAGTATGAAGCTGCTGCTGTCAATGACCTAGGTGTGAAGCAGCCCTTTGGGCTGAAAATGGTTCCTGACAGGCTCTTGCTTGGGATTCCTTGATCCCTAGGGCACTGCATAAGAGTGCTGTCTGCCTCTCCTTTGCTCTTCAGTTATCAGTGGAAAGAGAATGAATATATGCACTCAGGCACAGCACTCGTTCCAGAAGCTCTGAGGAGTAGATTTTGCAGCTAATGTGACTAAGTTGCTATGAGAGAGATATTTTCAAAGTCTCTCTCTCCACAGAGTAGATGGATTTGCAGGACTGAATTTGTTGATAAATCTTTCTGGGGAACCTATAATAGTTGCATATTTCTCCACTTAGGGTGTTGCTAATGGACACAATGCCTTTCTGTTAAAGTCCATTTGTTGCCTTCCAGTCTTACCTCTACAGATAAGAGTTGTCAGAATAGCAAAGTCTTTTCCTTGTAATCTAAGCTTCTCCAACCCATATGAGAAATATAGGGATTTCAGTACCCCCTGTCTACTCTGCATGGGGTATGCGTTTTTATGAGAGCTATGGAAGATTTGGGGGGGTGTGGATAACTCAGTTTATTTGTGATTAAAATTATGTGAATTTTGTCCAGAACCTGTAGATCTACCACCTGAAGCGTGATGTTTTTATTATAGAATTGCTTGACAGCAGAAACAGCGTTGGTATCTTCATCTGACAGGCAGGATCTATGAATTCCTGATTTTCCCAGAGTTGTTTCTTTGTAACAAACATTGCAACAAGTCCTAGCCTGACAAATATGCTGATTGGGATGACTGCTGTTGAGTAAACAGCTGGAAAAAATGCATATATTAATGGGAATAACACACTGATTCCCACTGTAGCTTGTACATGTAGCCAATATATTAGAAAATGTAGTGTTTTCTTCCCACATACTCAAGAGTCTTACAGGTGAGTGGATACTCAGATGAATCTAAACCCTCACAAAGAAACACGGCGGGGGGGGAAGGTAAAGAAGCTTTTTGGTAAGCAGGACAAACTTGGAAGACTTGTAGCTAAAGGAGCAACATAGAATTGAACATGAAAGACAACGTTTACCATTGATGCTGCGTGCGATAATATACTCCTCTCAGGAAACTTATAATACTGTTTTAGTGACAGAAAAATCTGGAGAACTTGCCATAGCATATGAATGTTAGCACTTGATATCAGCACCTTGTCAGCACAGGGTAGTTGTCCATAGATCACCCTTCACTTACTTACACACTGTGCTCTTGCTATTTGAAGAGAGGCAATCACAACTTTTATATGCAGTGTGGTCAAATTATGATGCTTCTAGTATGTATTCAGTAGTGTAGCAGTGCAGTCTTTGCTGCACTTCTTTCCTATTCCTTTACATCACAGAAATTACATATTTATTTGTGGTCTTTGTCAGAATAGTTGCAGCAGAAGTGGACTGACTACCTTATGGAGACCTTATGTAGTTGGGTATATTTGTATTCCTTCTTACAGCCTTGAATGTTGAAATGCAACACGTTTGCCATGAAGTTGAGCTTCCTTTAATGATGGTTAAAGCAAATTGCATATAGGCAGTGTTGATAGCTAATAAAACTGAGAAACAGACGTTTGAAATTTTCCAAAAGCCACAGTCCAGAAACCTGGCAAATGGTAGAAGCATTAGAACTATATGTATCTAAGTTAACTGTGTTTGTGCTGTTTCTCTGGGCTAGAGTTGAATGTACTATCCTCTGTCTAGTTTTAGTTCATAACTCTAGCATAATTCTGTTTATGCTTCCAATTTTTGTATTGCTTTTCATCATAGTTGTTAATGTTACTAGTACAAATTTAGAGATGTATGCATGATCCCAGCTGGGAGTTAAAATCAGACTTTTGTGACACACTTCAAATGTGTAAATTTATTCTTGAAACACGTCTGGATAATTCAGGGAGAGAGGGAAAAGGACAAAATCCTAGGGTTTGCTGAAAATTGATCTCTCTGATCTCGATTAGAAGGTAATAGAGAAATAATTTTTCTTTGTTATGTGCGTTTGTGATACAGTTTTCCTACTCCCCAGTCCATCCCACTGTCTCCATTTGGCAGTACAGCAAAATAGATATGCAAGTCATTGCCGTTCCTAAGAAAATCTTTAAAGAGCCTCCTGTATGTGTGCTCTTTGTGGTTATTTTGCCATAACTCATTTCATCAGTTGGGTATTTCATAGTGCTCATCATATCCTTTTTGGGATGCCACAGGGTCTTTTGTTTAATTTTATTTTCTCCATCAGTCTACTTGTTTTTAATATCTGTGGTATTGGGTAGTTACTTCCTTATGCCTGTTCTTGCATTTTTGATCACAAATCTCTGCTTTCTTGCAGAAATGAAAGGGCCCTCAAGTCAGAATTGGTGAACTGTGGCGATCTTATATTGTCCGTCTTCCATTGAGAAAAGGTCTGTAGTAGAGCTCACCATGATGCAAAATAGATATTCAATGCTGAGATCACTGTTTGACAAACATCTTTCTCCATCATTCTGGAAAACAGCTCAGCTGTGCTTGCTGAGTCACTGTGTTGGAATATATAGGAAAAAATGAGAAAGATAAATAGTGACATATCCACAACAGAGGTAGTGGGACTATTTACTGTCTTTTGCGTACAATCTGCAATKTGTATATAAAGCAATAATCTCTTTTCATGCTTGGTCACATGCCATAAGGATTGGATTTCCTGCAGCTTCTGTAAATGTTTTGAAGAAAACTGTTTTAGTAATGTGAAATTGGCACCTGGAATTCAGTAGAAATGCACTAGAGAATAGCAGCTTTGGAAAAACATAATAACGTAGGAAGTTTGGTACCCATTGGTATTTTTTCCCTTATTGTATTTTTTTTATTTTTAAGAATTACAAGGCATAGTTTTGTCCTTTTCTGTTAGGAATTTTTTTTGGAACATACTGTTTCCTCCAGTAAAGTTTTTGATGTCTCAAGCTGTAAGGGAACCGCTGTTGAATACATGATAGCTTCATCAATAACTATACCTTTCTCTGTATTACTAACTCATGTGGTTTAGTTCTGGTTTTAATTAAGCATTTTGGCATGAGTCTAGACTACTATATGCATATAGGAGATCAATTTCAGAGGAGTTCTTGGCTTCCATCTATCTAACCTTATAAGACTTTGTATTAAATTGGAATAAAGTAGTGTAAGTTTGAGGAACACTCTACTTTTCCCAGAAAGATCTTTAAGAAAAGCTGGATCAGAATTGAGGTTGGGTTTGTTTTGTTTTGTGGTGTTGGAAGGAGTTTTGTATTCATTCTTAGGCTGTAAAATGTTGTGGTGTCACAGAAAATCTTGAGGAGCATTTCTAATTGCCTTGCTAAGAATACATGTGTTCCAATGTGGACAAGGCCAACAAATGTAAAATTTCTCCTAAACTGGATATGCCAAGCTGTAAAAATCAGCAAATGCCTGCAGCAATGGCATGTGATAAGATCCCATAATAGGATTCCTTATCCTTTACAGGATAAAATCCCTTAACTGTCTCTGCATCCCCATGAATAGCAAACCACTGAAAGTCTTGTAGCTTGCCTGAAAAATGAATTTTAAAACTTGGTTTATCTTCCTTTTCTTAAAAAAAAACAAAAAACAAAAAACAAAAACAAAAAACCCAAACGAAAAAACAACAACAAAAAAAGTCTAGTTTCTAGAAATCTGGGTGTCTTCAGAAAACCTGAGAGTTTCTATGCTGTGTAGTGTTGAAACCATACAGATTCTAGAACACATTAGCGTTAGAGACTTGCAGTAACCTTATGTCCTGCAAGATTAATCCTATTGCATATCTTCAAATAAATTAGACAAACTGTAGCTGGTCAACACTGGTCAAGCAGTTGTAGTGAGCACAAGGTGGTTTAGCTAAGCAATCTCTAAATGCAGAGTTAGCGTTAATGTTAAATGATGAAGCTCCATCTATATTAAGGAATTTTGGCAAGGTTCATTTGTTGCCATGATGGAAATACTGGAAGCTGCTCAGTCTTTGATGTGCTATAGTTCTTGCCAAGGCAACTGAATAGGTGAGAGAGTATTGTAAATTTTTTTCTTCTTCTGAAATTCTCCAGTCTAACCAAGACTGAAAAGAGCAAATATGGGAGCTGCATGCATGGCACCAGTATTGAATCTCTTTGGAACAGTCATTAAGTTATATTTCAGTAGTTCCTGGATCATCACAATTGTAACGTGATTGTGCTGCTACATTTTAAAATAATGAAAAGTCTAATTTATAAAACATGGAACTGTCTTACTATAAGAGATACAGTAGACTACGTGCAGAATGGAGCAAGCAGGCCCTTACTTGTGCTTATACTTTGGCCTCAACTTTCTGAGAAGCCGGTTTGCCTTCACTCGGCATTATGCTTTGATCTCAGCAGTACAAGAYGGGTGCAGTTATTCAATAATTTTCAAATTCATACTCCTCCTTCAGTGGACATTGACATTTTGGTATCAAAATCCACCTCCAGCTGATGTCAATTCCATAGCTACTTCCAGAGTTGTTAGACTAGAGGAAATCTGAGCACTACCTTGTGTTGCTTGTATTTTTAATAGTGTTTCTCTTCTTCGTGCCATCTTCTCGCCCCTGCCACAGGTTCACTGCATGGTTTCTGTAGCATCTTGCAGCTAGTGAACGAATTCCACAGCGTGGCAGGGAGGGCAAAAATAAATCTATTGGTTAATAAAGGAAGCCAAAGAATGGAGATCATGGCTGTATGATAATAAAACTTATTGAGGACTTTAATCTCCCATACCCTCAGCATATAAAAGGTTATAGAGCAGTTCAATAAGGAGTTTTCTGCTTGCCCCAAAATGTCTAGTTGGACCAGTTTGAACAAATACTAAATACATTAGCTGGAGAGTTAGCAGCTTTCTTTGTGTAGTTATAATTCTGGATTTTTTAAAATTGTATTACGTATTTTTTTTTTCTAGGTTTGGGGGAAAACAGCAAGGGTTTTTGAGGGAAGCTGGGTAGCAACTTGCAATGATCTCCATAAAACTAGTTATAATTCATGCATCTGTCTCTGTGGTGTGCAACTTGCTGTGTTTTCTACTGTAAAAACTAAATCTCTGTTTATACCAGCAAGACCTTTCCAGACTCACTGAAACACCATGTGGTCTGAAATAGCACCTGATCAGACTGAAAGAGTTAGTCCTGGGTGATTGATGCTTATCTCTGAAGGCTTCTTTACTTTCCCCTTAAGCACCTTGGAGGGCTTCTGCAGGGCTATTTACCATCTTCCATTGTACGCTCTTTCCCATCTTCCTGAATACTAGCTTTCCCAGCTCATAACTCTAAGAAGCAGCTTTATTTCAGAGTAGAAAGGGGCCCCAATATGTGGCCTATTATATCTATATCAGCTTGCTTGCCCTTTTCAAACAGCTATTGTGTTTTAATAGGGTCCTGCCTGGCAGGGGGAGTCCTTAATTCCTGCTATGTAAGAATGGCCAGCTTGAGTTACAGCAAACTGCAGGATGCTGCTCTGATCAAAAGGCCTCTGTTTTTAGAGATTCCCCCCCCCCTTTTGCTTTTTTTTTTTTTTTTAAATTCTGGGCTAATAATTCAACACAGTGAGGTCATTTTAGCTTTTGATTTGAAAGCTTCAAGGTGTTAAATTACTGACCTAGCATAGGAAAAATCAAGGGAGGGGGACTCTAAAAAAGATAAAGGGATCCTGGATAATAAAGAGCAAGCACAGCAACTCCTTTAATCCTTTCCTTCTCCAGAATCTGTAGACTGGTCTCAGAGGGTTTGATTTGCTACAAAGCAACATAGGAAATCTTGTTCACTGCCTGCTCTGAGCTGTGACACAGGTGCTGTGGTTCATTTCCTTTCAAACAGTACTTGGGATAATCTCTGTACCACCTGTATTAACTCTGCCATAAATACAGAGATTCCTGAGCCTATACCAAGAAGCCTGAAAACAAATTATTAAAATTTGTGTCACTCTTTCCACACGCTTCAGCTGAAATAAACTTGARTGGGTGAGACAGAAAGGATCTCAAAAAATCCAGTTTCTGTGTTTGCAGTGTTACATCACCCAGTCTCGCCAAAATGTTAGGAGTGTTAATGATTTCCTATCTGCCTGGTTGTTAAAAAAGGATTTTTCCTTAAAGCCAGTCATCAGGAATAACTTTCAGCATCTGTTTCATCTTAACACTGCTAACACATTTCAGAGGAAGTGCCTAAAAAACACGCTAATTTCATTAGAGGAAGATGGTTATTTCCTTGAGGCTGACTTCATTGTCCCAAGTGTTAATATCTGTGGAATTTTAAAAAGCACTTGATACAACAGCTTTGAATTGAGGAATGCTAATGCTCCTATGCTACCTTCCAAGAGGGATAGGTAAAGAAACAGTCCAATGGTTGGTCTGAATATTGCAAGTAATGTAGTACACTTAAACCAATAGGTGAAGAATAAAATGATCTTAAATTAAACTATGCTCATGTGGCAGTAATTTATTCATCACAGCAGTGAAACTGGGATTTTTTTCCCAATGGTGCCTGCAGTTTTAAGTGTTCTCTCTCAGGTCTCGTTCCAGGCAAGGTAAACCTCACTTTGCTATTTCAGAGCATAGCCTTGGGGTGAGCGTGATTGGTCGCTTGGGGGTGCTTTGTGTGTGGATGAGTTATTTAACAACAGAAGTTGCCTGGGTTTTGAATTTCAGTATTTTCTATTGCTAGAGCTAATTCTTTGTTACCCATTGTACTGTAGTCTCTAATCCTCATACTCCTGATTATCCCTACTTACTGTGCTTTGGTTCATACCATGAAGCAGTCTTGGTGCTCGTGATCTGGGTTCCTTTCATCTGAAACTAAACTGGAAGATGTGTTCCAACTGCAAATGAGCATTCAGCTCATGGGACCAGACTAGAGCTAGTCCAGAGTGTGTTTCAAGAAAAAACGAACCCTGAGATACCCGTAATGTCGACATCAGGTCCTCTGCACTGTTTCTCTCTACAGATGTTTCAGTCAGTCTAGGTATAGCCTCCGATGGCAACTTTGCATTTGAGACTGCCTTATTTTCGCTTAAGACACTCAATTCTGTTTTAATGACTTAGACACCTGTGTAACTGGGAAGAAAATAGTGTGTGTGTGGGAAATTGTTCATGCTGGAGAAGCAGCATAAGCCTTCAAAGTGAGTTTTTCTTCCTTGTCATGGTTTAACCCCAGCTGGCAACTAAGCACCACACAGCCGCTCGCTCACTCCCCCCTGGTGGGATGGGGGAGAGAATCGGAAGGGTAAAAGTGAGAAAACTCATGGGTTGAGATAAAGACAGTTTAATAGGTAAAGCAAAAGCTGCATGCRCAAGCAAAGCAAAGCAAAACAGGGAATTCATTCACTACTTCCCATGGGCAGGCAGGTGTTCAGCCGTCTCCAGGAAAGCAGGGCTCCATCACGYGTAACGGTTACTTGGGAAGACAAACGCCATCACTCCGAACGTCCCCCGCTTCCTTCTTCTTCCCCCAGCTTTATATGCTGAGCATGACGTCATATGGTATGGAATATCCCTTTGGCCAGTTGGGGTCAGCTGTCCCAGCTGTGTCCCCTCCCAACTTCTTGTGCACCCCCAGCCTGCTCGCTGGTGGGGTGGTGTGAGAAGCAGAAAAGGCCTTGACTCTGTGTAAGCACTGCTCAGCAATAATGAAAGCATCCCTGTATTATCAACACTGTTTTCAGCACAAATCCAAAACATAGCCCCATACTAGCTTCTATGAAGAAAATTAACTCTATCCCAGCCAAAACCAGCACATTCCTTCCTCATGCTCTCGATGGAAAATGCAAGCAGTAATGCTGTAAGTTAAGGAATAACGGTCCTTGTTCCTTGTTTTCCATTTAGTAGAGGAGGAGTCCTGTGAACTCATTCAGCTCTCTGCATGGTAACCAAAGGTGGCACCTGCTCGGGGGACGGCAGGGTCCTGGCAAGTTCTTCTGTCCTTCTCAGGGACTTGGGGCTCTCTCTGCATTGTGCATATTTGGCTTTGCCTGAGTTCAGCAGGCAGAGGCTAACTACTGTAGTGAGTTTCAATTGGGATGTTACCATAGCATCCTGGGACTTTTACAATCTATTTAGAAGTCCAAAGGTTTGAAAAGAGTGCTTAAAAGTTTCTGAACTCTGGCAAGTTGCCGAAATGTAATTACACAAAAGACGAAGCCTTACTGAAAGCAGCTCTGTTCAGAGAAGCAGCACCTGAGTGCTAGAGTTCCCAGCATAGCCATTTCTGAGAGCTGGGGCTGTTTTATCACAGTCTCCTCCCAAAACTTTTTTTCTTCCTCTCATGTGCACGTGCCATCCCACAAGCGTAGACTGGGTGTGCTGCAAGACGCAGCTTTCTCAGCAGTGGCGTTGGAAGAGACTCTGTTCTGTGGTTTGGCTGCTCTGGGGCATGTAAAGGAAAGGAGTGAAAAAGCAAGCAACTTGAAGTCCCTACTGTAAAAGTTTCTTTAGATCTTCCCATCAAGTGAAAACCTTACTTTATTTTTCTCTCATCTTTCTCCAGAATGTTCTCACAAGTGAATGGGAAAAGCCATTTTGTTAACGGAGTACCCAGTTGCATAACAATTCTTGTGTGAAATATGAGTGTTTGCAGTGAACTGGTGTTAACTAATGAACATTCAGTTCAATTTCTAGTCTCAGTTTCAGCAAGACAAATAAAATCACGTCATTGGTAACTTTTGTTAATGTTCTGATTTGCCTACTCTGTTTACTGGTAATGTAGAGGGCCGGGGCAACCATTAGGTCTGCAATAGGAGGCTTGGAGACTTGAAGAGTTGTTGAAAGCTTTCTTCTTGAAGGAATCTTTTGCAGATGGTTGCACTAAATGCATAAAAGGGGGAAAGGAGAAGTTAACCAGAGAAGTGAAAAATTATTTTCCCTGCTTCTGCTTCTGGTTCACAAACCCATTTCTAGATGATTGAGGACAAACCTTGTTGAGATACCCTAGTTTGTTTGTAAGTCTTTCTCCTGCAAATGTGCTGATAAGCTCTGGTGACCTAACTTTGCTAAGGGTATGAGTTGTTCAGTGAGAGGAGGGCAGATAGAGGGAAGACTGAGCAATCCTAAGGGAAGAATCTCAGCAGCTGTTAAACTTGCTGAGAATGTTTGAGCTAAGTTTGTTTCTTTGCTGTTGATATCTTGCTTACTTAAGCCATTCCTCTGAGTCTGCAGCTTGTTTTATTTTTGTGTTCAAAAGAAACTGGAAAAGACATCTGTTCGTATGTATATAAAATTCATAGGTAAGGTGTTGGTGATACTCCCTACATGCTGTTGGAATACCTGCAACAGCTTTGGGTCGTCACCATTTCTTTGTCTTCCAGAAAGGTTTACCTGCAAGCCATTACTACTTGCCACATTAATGGTAACTTTACCTCTGGGCAATGTTAAGGAAAAGGTGACCAAGTTATTTTTGTACTGCCCACCTACCCATGATAAAGGAATTTCAAAATATATCATTTTTTCAAAATGTATGGTGTTCCTGTCTCTTGTAGTGATCTTGATCCTGCCTGAGAATAGATCTGTTGATTTGTCATTAGGCTGCTTGCTGGATAGCTCCATCACAGTCTGGCTCCTTTGAGCTGAACTTTTACAGCTTACAAAAAGGCATTTATAAAGTAGGGTCTCTGAAATGCAGGATCTTAACTGGGGTAAAATTCTGACTCCCATGCTCGCAGACTTGAGCTTTTGGGGAAAAATCCTGCCATTGTATAGTTAGACAAAATCTTATTGCAAGAAATGAGGAATGAAAGAAATATTGTACCTCTTTTACTCAACTAGCTGGCGGCACTTGGCTGTCAGCGCATCCAGGTGTGCTGATGTTCCAACATATCCACCCACTCTTTTAACTGAGTAAGCAACAACAAATGATATCATACCCTTCTGCCTGCTAGGTTTAGAGCCATCCCATGCTGAAAATGCAAGTGACTTAAGTTTTCACTTATTAGAACTAAGGAGTAATATAGTAGGTCTGTCTGCTGCGAATTAATAGTATGTTAGCTTCATGTCTGGACCTTTCCATTACAGTTGTGCCAGGATCTGCTTCCAGATGTTGCATATGCTGTAGTTGTTCTGAGCAACATAATTTGGTGCATTTAGTTGTATCATTGTGCCTTCATCTTCTTTCTCTTCCTAGACGTCTCCCTTACATGTGTCATCTTTCTGAAAGCTGCCTTCTCCTATTACACCAAGTTTCTTCTTTTTCATTCATATCCCTCTTTTCTCCCTCAGCCTGTCAAATCATCAGCAAAACAATGCAAATAGGAGATGAAAAAAGTCTTACAGGCTGTGGTTTGGGATGAGAAGATCTGAAATCCCATTTCCAACTTTGTCACAGACATCTTGTGGGACTTTATGCAAGTTACTTTACCTTACTCAGAACTCATTCACTCTAAGGCAGTGAGCTACAGCACTTTGTAATGAATACTCTTTACTTACAATGATAGTCATGGGAGCCCTTTCCTGTAATTTTGGCATATTTTGATCAGACACATGATTTATTTATTTACTTTAATCTCTTGGGACAATGGCTGTGCTTTCCTCTGGTTTGTACAGCACTGGTGCACGAATAAGGTTTCATAAATACAAAATAATATATTTGTCCGTGATATTTACAGAAAGAGTATTCCTAACTCCAGGATTCAAGAGTCATGAGTGTTTCTTAATCATAAGGTGATTGTACTTGTTTTATTTGAGTTGCATTTCCTTCTGGGTTGGAGGGCTAGAAACGATGTTCTGCATGTAGCTTTCAACACATGACAAAACATTCTATTTACTCACATGTCTTTGAGAACCAGGACATTAAAAAACAGAAATTGTGATTCTTTTCTGAAAAATTGAATTGGCTTCTCTCCACACACTCCCCAGTTGTTACATGACTTTTTAATTTTGCTCAACTCTGTCTGGTATAATTCTCTTTCAAATGTAAGACCCTTTCCTATATGATGAAGGATAAAGTGATTTAAACTATTTATATTTAAAGAGATTATTTAAAATTGCAAACTGAGAGGCTTCACACTGACCACTGGATTTTGGCTGTTGTGGAGATGCTACCTATGGAGAGGTTCTGCTGTGATGAAAGTAAACTTGTATCTTTTCATTAATTCTCTCCTATGCGGGAGAGTTAAGCTGCTCTCCCAAGTGAATGTTTTTAATGATCTCTCTGGAGTGTTTGAAAGCTTTGTCCCACTTGTACGATGCAGAGTAAAATGCACAAAATCTATCTTTGAGGCAACCCTGTCATTATACCTTTTGGTATATAATGTTTGTATTTGCATTTCTATTGTTCTTGCATGTTGAGCTTTACTATGCCCAAAGGAGAGCTTCTTACACTTCAGAGAAACCTTTTTAAGACAAATGTTTACTATAATAAGTTAGCCTAAAGTGCTTACAACTCAAATATGAGAAATTTGTACTAAAATACAAGAATATGAGTATCAAATTGACTATCCATCATAATGACCAGCTACTCTTTTCAAAATGCACTAGTGCAAAGTGTCGCTTAGTGAAGTGTCAATCTGCTTTTCATGACAACTGAAGTAGATTTTATACATCCAATACAGTCAAGTTTCAGTAACCTAGAAATGAAATCTTGAAGCTTCTGTTAAAGAGGATTTTTTTTCGTTTGTTTTGTGGCTTCATGGAAAACTGTGATGACAATAGCAGTGAAGTTCAAATGGTACTAAAAGAAAGGGCATCTTCTGGTCAGATAAACAACAGTTACTCTTGGCCAGCCATTTTCCAATGGATTGGTTTCAAATAAGTGGCCCTCGGACACCCCTTGCTGGGATTCTTTAGAATGAATTTTACTTTCACAGACCTCTAATTCCTATAATTAAGTTCCAATGTGTGGTTTTTGCAAATAGTCTTCTCTCTAGAGAACAGATGGGTATAAGCTTTGGAGATTTGGTTTCACCAAATGTAACTGCCAGTGGTTTTCTTGCTGCTGTTCCAGCTGGCTCCAGAACATTCACATCAGTTCAGCTTTCTAACGTTCTCTGTTTTGACTTTATCTCCACAGTTTTAACAGTGTGCGTCAAGGAACACACATCTTGTTCCGTGAGTTCAGCTTTGTTCAAGCTACCCCTCATAACAGGGCGTCTTTTCTTCGGACCTTCTGGAGGTGTTTCCGAACAGTGGGGAAAAATGGAGGCAAGTATTCCAGCATCTGCTGCTGTCCTGTTACCTTGACATTAAAATCATTAGGTAGGCTATTAATGCAGTACAAATACTGACACTTCAGTGTTCTAACATTGTTAATAGGGAGACACAATCACAGTTGCCTGTGGAATAGTTGAAAAACGTTCGCAGCATAAAGTAGCGTAGGAGCACCTTGTTGCCAGTGCTACTTCCATTATGGAACAGCATGTCAAGCAGCAATAGATCGGAGGGAGGATATTTGTGGGCCTGTGCATGGGGATGGATTAAAAAAAAAAAATGTGCTGGGGGTTGGTGGATGGGAGCAGGGTAGCAGACCCGGCGATGGTTACAATATAGGATATGGAGCATGAGGGAAGTAGGTGTTGAGATTATTAGGCAGTTGGGGTACCGAGTGCTTTGACTAGGAGCTCTGCAGGAGGTAGAGTATATAGTGGTGTTGGGCTGTAGGGTGGTGAACGCTGCCAGGCAAGCTGTGCCTGAGCTAGCCCTGGCACATCTCCTAGATGATATTGYGGGATCCTGATGGCTGTGGAAGGGGGACCACTGACAACTGTGTGACCTCTTCCCCAACCCTACCCACAAGGAAGAAGCTCCAATGCCAAAATAACTATTCAGCAGTGTACTATATTGTCTAGCTATTCTTATACTGCACTTGGTATATTAGGTATTACAGAACTGGCCAGAGTTCAAAATAAACTCATGTAACTACATGCAACTAAAATTATGTTTTGTTTCAGTTTTTAATTTAGTATTTTAAGCAAATACACTGAATGTTGCTGTACAAATATGAATTTTGCTGGGTTTTTTTACTATAAGCCTCACTTGTTTCAGGCTATTCAGCTTCACTTCTTGTTGCAGGGAAGACTAGAACCATTCTCTTAAATAGATAAAACCTCACCTTCTGGCTAAGCTTTGCAACAATTCTGCTCATGATGAACAGAGTTTGCAAGACTGAATAACGACTTGACTTTTTTGACATATGCCATTTTAGATCCTTGGAAATGAGACAGTTAAACATGACAAAATCTGTAATTAGCTACTGAAGTGACTGACTATGCTGTCTGTAACACCTTCTTCCCACTGATAGGTACTTTGTTACGTTCTAAATCATTTATATTAGTTCAGGGATAATATTTTTAAGATTTCAGGTAAATTGTATGGTACTAATCTAACCAGTATGCAGTGAGGACATATCTGATTTCAGGTCAGGTCATAGTCAGGAAAAATAAAGTGTAGACTCCTAGAACATATTTCTGTAGGAGAGTTAGAGATGATAGTGAAGAAGTCATCCACCAGAACTGCAGCTGTCAGTGGTGAACCTTGTTGACATTGAGAAGAGGCTATCTGATCTAAAGTACCCACTGCTGTACTTTCAATGCAAGTTTTCATCAAGCTTCATCTATCTAGCATCTGACTCAGCCAGATCATGGGCACCTGGATTTGTTGGAAAGAACCAAAAAGTTTTAGCTACATAGTATCTCCCTTCTCTCTTACTTTTAGCAGTTTTATGTGAATATGGAAAAAGTTGTGGAAGAAAATGTATCACCAAGGTACTTTGAAGGGGGAACATAGGAACAAAAGCTCAGGTGGATGTTACTATGCTCTGGTTGTGGCCTTAAAAGAGTTCAACGTACATTTTTCTGACTTTAAAGTCCAGTGGCTGCACTTTTTAGTCTGAGCAAATATGGTATGTTTACCTGTATATTTATATACATTTTCTTTTTACATTAACTAGAGATGGAAATGCATCACTTTAGAGAGCTTGCTGTCAATATTTTCATCTACTCAGTCCAATTTCCCTGATTGTCTAGCAGTAATTACAGAGTAGAACCTTAATTTTATTCATTTCAGTTTTATTTGCTATGGGATTTTTTCTGCTACACTTGTGCATAGGAGAACTCAGAACATTCATGGTCTCTTAAGAACTAAACTCATTACTAAGAAGAAGCTGAACCTGTGCAACATGGTGGGTGAAATATGGTCATTACCACACTCAGGCGTAGACTAGACCTGGATTTCTTTCCTTGAAATACATTGCTTTTAGATGAATGCAGGAAGGAATCATGTTATACAACAAATAGCAGCAACCAGAAGTGAGGTCATTGGTGATCTGAACTACAGAATGAGTCTCTTAACAGTAGAAAAAGTCAGACTAAGTGATGCCCAAAGCAAGTAAGACTCAACTTAGAGCTTTCTTTAGAAGCGTGGCTGGTGGTACATCTTCTGCCTGGTGGCAGAGCTGAGAGAGGAAGTGGAAAGGTTAAGGAGTATCAGGGAGTGTGAGAGGGAGATAGATTGGTGGAGCCACACCCTACCATCCCTGCGGCAAAGGCGGCAGATAGAGGCTCCGTGTGAAGCAGAGGATCCCCTGCCCTCTTGCCACCAGGCAGAAGGAGGGGACCTAAGAGACGGCAGGGAATGGAARCAGGTCCCTRCYYGGGGWGCCAGGCGAACCCCTGCCCGGCCTCCCTCACCTTCCCAGTTGCCCTTACACAATAGGTATGGGGCTCTGGAACTCGAGGGCCAGGCAAATCAGGATGTAGATGAAGGTCCATCCAAGGGGTTGCCTAGGG
>JAYKAV010003464.1:240025-269501 GCA_035582835.1 Phoebastria nigripes | reverse complement strand
AGGCTGCCCAGGGAAGTGGTGGAGTCCCCATCCCTGGAAGTATTTAAAAGACATGTAGATGAGGCACTTAGGGACATGGTTTAGTGGGCATGGTGGTGTTGGGTTGGCGGTTGGACTTGATGATCTTAGAGGTCTTTTCCAACCTTAATGATTCTATGATTCGATTCTATGATTCTATGAAAAGTGACATTGCCCAGGAAGATCTGTGTGCACATGTACAAATGGACTGAGGTGAAGGTCTATCATATCAGCAGAGCTAGAATTACAAAGGACCATAACAAAAATTTTCGAGTGTGACCTTTTGGAGGAAGAAAATATGTCAGTATTTATAGGAGGAAAGACTGCTAATGTTCTAGGTGGGCTGGCAGGGATGACGAGGATGCCAGAAATATCAAAGCTGGAGGCAGTTCTAAGCACCATCCATGGCCTGGGGTCCAATCTGACTAGGAAGAGAAAGAGTAATATGATTTGGATATTGCTTGTCCATGACAGATCCAGAAGAAAGCACAAAATTGCAGTTGGACTAGATAATCATTTTAGGTCTCTTCCAACTGAACTATCCTATCCTATCCTATCCTATCCTATCCTATCCTATCCTATCCTATTTTAAAGATCAAGGTCATATCAGGGAGAGGAAACTGAAGAAGAGGAAATGTACAGGAAAGATGTACGAGCTCCAGGTTAAAATATTAAGTGTCAGCTATTAGCAAGTATCCATGGACAACTGTAAAAGAGAGAAGTTGCAGGACAAATCAGGGAACAGGATGCACAAGTGGACTGTGACTCAGCAGCACAGAGTGACCAGAGCAATACGTGCGAAGGGATGAAATAGCCAGCGGAAACCAGTGCCCCAAGGACGTAGGGACCACTGTCAATAGAATGGGGTTAATGGACTAGCACATGTTTACAAGGGCTAAAGCACAGGTTTTGCAGAGTGTCATTACAACATTTTGGCAGGGCCTAGTCCAAGCAAGGGTTGGATTTGCTTTGATTTCTAAATTGTGGGCCTTACCATTAGTTAAGAGTCTTTTTTATTAAAAGAAGATAAGACACTTACTTTGTCCCTTTTTTTTGTCCCCACACATACACCAAAATCCACAGTTGTGAATCTCTTCCTCAGCACTTTTGTCTCTAAATGGTAAAGGCTTGAATTTTCATTTTTTATGAAAACATGTCTATGATTTCTACCATGTCTGTTCATCATATTTTATATATCTTAGTATGTATAACTTTTGATGGTATTATTTCTTCCATGTAGTGCAAAGGCACTTAATCCTCAGAAGAATTTTAGATTAGCTAGATAATTTACTTTGTTCATGAAGAAACAAAATGATGTTTGTATAAAAGTTCATGAACAGAGCAAATGCTGTATTTCTAAACTCAGAAAGTGGGTATTTCATAAGGATTTCAGCAAATAGTTTCACCTCAGTTCTTTCAGGCATATAGTGATTCTTGTGTTGAATAAATGATGGAATTATTGGCTTCCCTGCCATGCCTTAGCTGGTATCCTGTGGTTTGTCTGGTTTGATTCATGCTAGGAGTCTCCAAATATAATCACAGTACCCAAGTTTCAACCAAGACAGGTAATTTTTTTTCCAGTTAGAGCATTTTGCTTGGCTATTATGGAATGAGAAAATATAATGAAAAAGCAAAACACTTTTGTATACACTGCTGGGTTAGAAATACTGTGAGGCTGTTGCTGCCTGGGACAAGAACTTTCAAATCAGAAGGCACATTCCCTTAGTGAGGCATGGAGATGTGTTAAAAGAAACACGTTGAATATTAAAATATCTTTAAAATCCATGTTAATGAAACCCTTTGTCTCACTGTGAGCTTTCTGGAATAGCAGAAACTACAGCTAGGATTTCTTTCCACTTTTCCCAAGTCCTGCAGTAAAACCTGAAGTGACAGGGGCAACTACTTGCAGCTTTGTCCTCCTCTTATTTCAGCTCTTCTTGAAAAATCTAAAAAAAAATCCCATCTCTATGGATGTTATCTAGGAGAAGTGAAAACTGAAGAATTATGGAAACCAAAGAGATGTTTCTCACTCCTATATTTGAATTCTTCCCTTTTCAAACTATTCTGATATATTTCTATCACATCATTCCTTCCTCATCTCTCTTACAAGTGGAAGTATCTTATTTTATTTAAAATGTCCTCCTATGAAAGGCTTCCCATATAGTAATCTTTCTGTTGCCCTACATTCTTCTTTTACAGGCTCCACCTTATCTTTCTTGGGATGACCAGTACTGGGTCCAGTGACCAAAATGTGGGCACACCACGCATCAGCACAGTGGCTTTATGATGTTTCCTGTTTTGCTTGCTACACCTTTCCAATTAATTCCCTTTTTAAATAGCAGCTTCTTCATTTGATGACTGCTGGCCACTGAGCTGTCATTTTCAGAGAACTGTCCTAATTTGTTCTCATAAAATGTAGTATTTCACTGAGGAACTTGTTACTATAGCATAGTACAGATACCATAAAATTACATGGATTAAAAAAAATAATTAAACAAATTCATGAAAGAAAAATTCATCAATGGCTATTAAATAACACAGAGGGAACATTGCTGGTTCAGGAGATTCATGCATCACAGATTGTCAGAGCTGGGAGAGTATGCTGGGAAAGGACCATTAACTGCCTTTTCATACTTCTCTCTAAACTTTTGTTATTGGCCTCAGTCAGGCAGAATATTAGGCTAGATGGACCTGACTCAGAAAGGCCATTCTTATGCCATGTTCCTAAGCAGCAGTAGACCATCAATATATTAGTGCTGTTTTTCCCATGCTGATGATTTTGCATTTGACAGTGTTGCAGTTCAGCTGACAGCCCACTTGCTGAAGACTGGAGATGTTTTGAAAGCCTCTGCTGTAGGGTTAGTGAATGTATCGTCATCCTGAAAGTTTGTCACTATCAATGGTCTTTTACAGGCTGTTTACACATATATTGAGCAGCGCAGCCTCTATCGTAACTCCCTGGGAGACTACCTTAGCAAAATTCTTCCAGTGTGTAACTGGCCTTTTATTCCTGATCATTTTTCCCCATCATTTCAAAAATAATTTAGGTATGCAAGGACTTTCCCTTGTAATGTGTGGCAGTTTAGTTTCTTTAAGAGTCTCTGCAAATGGACATCTTCAGGTCCTTTTATATCATCTTGCTCCACCTGCTCGTTGCTCCTTGAAAGAACTTTAATCGATTTGTGAGACATGACTCCTAGTACAAAAGTCAATTAGACACTTACTTACCCATTGTATTGTATTTGAACACGTGTTCTAATTCTGTGCTTTCTTCTTGGTGTAACCACTTTATCTAGCATGAAAATTGGTATGTGCATTTTCCAGTTCCTCCGAGATCTCTAAAAAAATTGGCATCRTGTTTTGGTGCCAAAGCTAATGTAAATATTAAATTACAACTCACAATACCCAGATTTTTAAGAAGGCGTGAATGAGTACAGTCTAGGCTGGTCTGTTCTGGGACTCCCTCTGCTGACCCTCAGCCTCGAAGAGTTCTTTAGCATATTCCCCCTGCAGAGAAAGGCTGCAAAATAGAAACCTTTTGTGTAATGAACAGTAATACAAACCATTCATTTAACTAGTCTGTTACGGTCTTGTCTTCTTTTACCTTGCCTTGACATTTTGATCACAACTGGGTGATCATTGGCAAGCTTTCTACTTCTGTGTTGGGAAAGACGTGTTTTTTCATGCTCTTTATGCCTTTAACAGGTTGCATTCTTAATCTTTTTGGCTTTCCTTATGGCTGTTCTACATTTACATTTCTAGTTTATTCTATTTCCTATTTTCCTTATTCGGACAAAGCTTCTATTTTCAGCAGGATGTCTTCTTACCACCCTTCTGTGATATGTACCTGTGTGGGGCTGAGGGAAAAAGGCTCTTAAAATCTTTTTGCTGCATAATGTGCTTTCACTGTGATGTCTTAAAACAGTCTCCTTTGTTGTTTACAAGCATTTTATCCTTTAGGTGCTTTTTTTGTGCCTTCAGTGGACTTCTTTATTTCTATGCAATTCCCTAGTTCTAATTTCAGTGCTGTTAGTCTGAGGGTGGTTCTTTTTTCTTTTTCACTCTTACAAGGATGCTGAAGTTCACCCTGGTATCATAGAACAATTCTTTGGCAATGACTTCCTAAACTGATTTGCATGCCTTGTCTAGGACCACACCAAGGCTTGTGTCTTTTTTGTAGCAAGTAGTAGAATTTCAGTCAATGTCAGTGTTGGTCAGGTGGCTGGTGCAAAGTCTGCTTCAGAGGGCGAGGAGAGCAAACAACCTCTGGGCTGGTTCGTTGCCTAAACAGTGGCTACACAAGGAACGACTCTGTTGTGGTGTGTGGTTGGCCTGGTCATGTGAAAATGAGTTGGAGGATGGTCCAATGATGGTTGTCTTAACAGCTGCAACTGACTTATTTCCTCCCACAGCTGTTGACTGCTATTCTTCAGCAGTCCCCATGCCAGCCCTGCACATGATGTAGCACATCAATATGCTGAATGATGCATATGATGAATACTGAAACCACATTTACAAGCTGCATTTAGTTCAAGAGATATAAGCTATTCATCCTTGCTGTAGAGGTAAGCCTTTTTGGCTTGGGGTCTGCAGACTTGGTGCTTCTGGCTGTGACCACTGAAGAAATGTAGTTCCTTATCCCTACAGGACAGTAGCAGTTTTTAACCCTTTGAAATGTAGAGGATATTGTGACTCTCCTACTCAGAAATCTGTTCTTGCATTGTCCCCTGGCTTGGATTATTCCCTGGTACATGAAAAGTATGACTTTTTATGAGACTGTGAGTTTCCTGGATCAGGGAACATCTTTTATGGGTAATTGGACATCACTTAATAAGCATCATCGCAAATGCATTAATATCATAACACCCTCTACTCCATCCTTTTGACCTTACCTACATCATGCATATTTATTCTTTCCACTGATACAAACATTAACCTCCTATCTTGCATTAGATTCACATAGTCATTCACTACTTGAGAAAACAGAGAGGTAGGAAGAGGGATGCAGGGATAGAGGGAAGGAGGGAGTGATGGAGGAAGAGAGGGGCTTTTAGCATTCTGTAACTGAGCTGTCTGATGTAATGTGTTTGAGGATATAGGTGCCAGTAATGTGCAAAGAGCTTGAAAAATAACCAGACAGTGCCAAGCCCACAGTGCATGTTGTCAGGAGGGCTAACAGTATAATAAATCAACCTGTCTAGTGTCAAGGGTCAGGTAGTTTGATGTTCAAAGCTGTTTGGCGAGCCTGATCCAGCCAGGCATATGCTATTCATTTCCGAGCCATTAGCACTATTATGATACCAGAATCACCCTAAAGCAGTGTCTGCCCTGTGGTGCTTTGGGCTTTATGTTAAGATCCCAAAGGGGAAAGTATCTGGGAGAAGGGAGTGAAGTGCTGCTTAGTTTCAGGTGTTATGCTTCTAGCGTAATTATTTTTACTAAGCAGAACTGAGAAGAGCATGGAAAACTGCTTGTCAGATGGAGTTTTCCTATGCTTTCTGTGTAGGACAGTGATGTTTAACCTCTTCCAGCCAGGTGAGCCATACGGGCTCATAGTGGCAGGTGGGGAACTCTGCTCCCTTCTGTTCACATGACCATATACATACTCAGACAAAACATGTCCCATTTTGAGTAAGGGTACAAAGCAAAATATGACTAAATGATCCACTCCAGTAACAGCTACCGTCCATTTTTGGCAGTTGGGTCACTTCCTTGTAGGTCTCATTCCTGCTGTGCTTTTTACCTCCGTTCTGTGGTGTATAGATGGGCCGGAGGGAGGAGAACCTGCCACTGGCCCTGCCAAGTTAGGAGGAGGGTCTTCCCATATGTATCTTATCTTACCCCAGTGTYTGTAGGGCTGGATGGGTACAGGGAAGCTGCAGTAGGCATTGCAAGCCAGTCCAAAACTTCCCATGTTCAGGAGCTTTAATTAGCCTCACTAGTTGGGAATATGCAGGGAGAAAGGTTAAGGCAGCAAATCAGGCTAATTACAGGCTGGAGGTCCCAGGAGTTCAGATCAAGCGATCTTCCCTGGCCCTAATCTCTGAGAAAGAAGCTGTTACCACCGTGCTGTCTCTGCCAGCGCTGCAGGGCTGCTGGTTTTCAAGCCAGGCACGTGATGACTTCCCAAAGGGCCGTTCTGCCCTGGGTACCTGTGAGGCAGGTCAAGCCGCAAACCAGGGTGAGCTGGGTCACAAATTAGAATTTCCCCTCAGTGCTTTTGGGCGGTGATAGCAGTAGGTCCTAGGTGTCTGCCAGAGCACTCACAGATCCACAGTCTATAAATCCATACAGCTACGTCGGGGGCTCTTCAGGCTCCTACACTGCACCCCAACTTCTCTCTCAGCAACTTCATATGCAATCACCTCTTCACCGCCGTTTCCAATCACTGTGAAAGTTCTCTTGCACCTTTCCCCCCTCCCCAGCTGCTGTTTGTGGCAGGCTATATTGTCAGCATACTGATATTTCTGGTGTTATATAAATTAGTGCCCAAAATGTTAGAATTAAAATGTCACGGGTGAAGTTGTGCTAAAACAGGCAGCTGTGGTACCAAAACATCTAACTGTCAGAAGCAAACTGATGATGTGGAGCAAAAAGGTTGGCATACATTTTACATAGCAAGTAATTCTGCAGCCTAAAACAAATTTTAGAAGATCAGTTGGGTGAGAGGCTTAAGGGACCTCACCAGATACAGTGCGGAGACAGTTTCAGTGGGAATCTGGCTTGGTCCATATTGGTCCAAACAGAAAAACAAAAGCCCACACTACAACCGCAAATGAAAACCGAAAAGCAAAACAAAACTGCAACTCCAAACCCGAAGACCAGTCCTGCAAATCTATAAAACAATTAGGTTTAAACAGTGTGTAGAAGGAAGATTCAGTGGRAGAGGCTTAACTAGTAGTAGACTGGGAATTTGATTAGTTTGTTTCCAGAATTTTTCTCAGAAATTTGTAAACTCTCATATTTGAGAGTTTATTTTGTTCAGAGGAACAGCTATGGTTATAATGTAAGTCATAATTGTATGTGGGGTTTTTAATAATTTCATACATCCTATGTGGACTTTATTTCCACTGGACATTTCAGTTGATGAGTTTTTCCCCAGAAAATTACTCCCCTCACCTAGCCCCCATGAATACACTGCTTATGTTTTTCTCAAACTGGAGAAAGTCTCATTGATTTCTGTTTTTCTTGACATACTCAAATCCTGTAAACGACTTTTACAAATTAAGATCAAAAGTTGTTAAAGTACTGGACTGGCATTAGCACTGGAGTCTCCTACTCAGGCACCATGCAACAAAGTCAGTTCTTACCAGCTCCTTTCCACATCTGCAGAGATCATGATAATGCTTGACACCTATGTAAATGGCTTTGAGAAATGTATAAGAAGTCATTTGTATAAATAAGCAAGTCAAGTCGTTATCAGCAAAGTGCCTAACTGGAGTATTAAAATGCAAGACAAAAGACAAAAACCAGATTTGATCAATTCATGCCCATAAGTACATAGCTAAGATTTAAAATATAAAAAATATTTTTTCAAATTATGATGCCAAAGATAGTCAATGTTAAATGCTTCTGAAAAATCCCACCTACGTATTCCAATAAGAAACTTTGTAAAGACGAGGGATTAGAACACAGAATATTGCTCTCTCTGCAGTAGTTTTAGGCAATGCAATAATAAAAATAGAACAATAGAGTGTAAAACGGGAGCAAGGCAACAAATAGTGGAGACAGAGGGCAGAAAGAACCACTCGATGTAAAAATGAAATATATTCTTTGGCTGTAGCAGTTAAATCAGTACTCTTGATAGCAGTGTTGGACTGTGTGTTATCAAGCTAGACTTAGCCAGTGAGCAAGAGTATCATCTCAGAGACTGAAGGGGAAAACTATGAATTAGAATGGGGGGAGCAAATATAAGGAAAGAAAATGTCCGAAGTGTGACACACTGTTTCTGCCAGTGAGCTAACCGAGGAGACATTTTTTAAGGTTTTAGCCCTTCCGATGCTTTTATGTTTTGAAATGTGAGTGTGTCACTATGTGATATGTTGCCTTTGGCAGCAAAGCTGGCTTGAAAGTTCCCAAGATCCATGACCAATTTACTGCCCCCTCAGATGTGTCAGTAAATGCTTATGGTTCTGTGCGCCAAACTGGGTAACTCGGATGGTCTGGAGTCAAAATAACCATTCAGATCTACCCAGTACTAAAAATCAAACCGTTTTGGAAGATGGAGTAATGTAGGGTACAAGACGTGAGCTTTACTGCTGAAACACAATATAGTATCTAGCAACAACAAGAGAGTTGTGCAGTCTTCCACTTGAATAATTCCAGTTGTGCAGCTGTGTTCCCAGTCTTTGACAGGACTAACCCTGTGCATCCTGATATTAACGGACTTATTCTTGTCATGTAGTAAGAGTAAGGTTTGTATATAGGGAAAATATATTTGCTATAACCAATTTGTGCTTGGTGGGTAAGGAATTATCTCTATGTCCTGGTTCTGGCTGGGACAGAGTTAACTTTCTTCCCAGTAGCTGGGGGGGTGTGCTGTGTTTCGGGTTTGGTATAATAGGAGCGTTGATGGCCCATTGATGTTTTGGGTGTTGCTGGGTGGTGCTTGCACCAGGCACTTTTCGGCCTCCCATGCCCTGCCAGGTGCATGGGAAGCTGGCGGGGGGAGCATAGCCGGGGTGGTTGACYCAGCTGGCCAATGGGGTATTCCATACCATGYRACGTCATGCTCAGTATAAAAACTAAGGGGGGGGGAGGGGGGGCTCTCGCATCATGGGATGGGCTCGTGCGTTTTTCGGGCACGTGTCAGTTCGGCAACGCGTCGGCTCGGCAACGCATCGGTTCGGCGGGTGGTGACAGTTGCATTGTGCATCGCCTGTTTTGTATAACCTATTGTTGTTGTTGTTACCACTGTTGTTATTACTGTTCTACTTTGTTTTATTTCAATTATTAAACTGTTTTTATCTCAACCCGCAAGTTTTCCTACTTGTGCCCTCCCGATTCTCTCCCCCATCCCACCAGAGCGGGGGGGTGAGCGAGCGGCTGCGTGGTGTTTAGGTGCTGCCAGGGTTAAACCACGACACTCCAATAAAAAGGTTTCTTTCTGTTGATTCATCTCATGTCAGGTTGCTGTTAATTTCATAGAATCAAAATGATTTGTTGTTTATTTCTACATACATGTAGCAAAAAAAAATCCAGTAGATGCTTGCTGTTTCACTAACTTAGATTTTAACTCCTTTGTTTTTTTACAAAAGGAGGTGCATGTTCAACCTGGTACAGAATGATATTTAGATGTTGTGGGAGAAGGGAGCTTTTAATTTCCAAAATATTCTGGACTATTACTACAGCTAGTCTCATAATCCAGTATTTAGAATAAACCTAATACAGCTGTCCCCCTATACAGTTTGTGTTTGTTTAAGCTATGCTTACTTAAATTATTGTAAAGTAGAATACGAATGCTTGTTAATTAAGTGTAGCGCATTACTATTGTCACTTCTTATGTTTCATAGTGTAGTAGGTGCGGGTAGTGTTTACTGGATCTACAGGAAGGAAGTGATTGACATCAAGCAACCTAAAACTAAGTGTGGACTCTGCAGCACCTTGTATACAATCAGGCAGAAAAACACGAGGATCTTCAGGACTGTGCAACAGTCGAGATAAAGTAAAGAATAAAGAATAAAGCCACTGCAAGAATTTTTAAAAATGCGTTAGAGATATTTCCCCTGCAATATTTTAATGGTCTTACGTATTTCTTGATCATGTAGGCAGTGCTTACACAGAGTCAAGGCCTTTTCTGCTTCTCACACCACCCCACCAGCAAGTAGGCTGGGGGTGCACAAGAAGTTGGGAGGGGACACAGTCGGGACAGCTGACCCCAACTGACCAAAGGGATATTCCATACCATATGACGTCATGCTCAGTATATAAAGCTGGGGGAAGAAGAAGGAAGGGGGGGATGTTCGGAGTGATGGCGTTTGTCTTCCCAAGTAACCGTTACGCGTGATGGAGCCCTGCTTTCCTGGAGATGGCTGAACACCTGCCTGACGATGGGAAGTAGTGAATGAATTCCTTGTTTTGCTTTGCTTGCGTGTGTGGCTTTTGCTTTACCTATTAAACTGTCTTTATCTCAACCCATGAGTTTTCTCACTTTTACGCTTCCAATTCTCTCCCCCATCCCACTGGGGGGGGTGGCGTGAGCGAGCGGCCCTGCGGTGCTTAGTTGCCGGCTGGGGTTAAACCACGACATGAGGCATCTGCAATGTTTTTCCAGTGTGTAACAACCAGTTGACCCTGTAGACTGTGGCTAATGCAAAGCAGATCTGTGCATTTGTTGGCCATCATCAGCTATGTGGGGGGGGCGTTACCTAGTGTATGTAAAGATAAAATATTTTTCCATTCCTCTGCAATCTTTGTTTCACCAAATTATTCAGAAAGCTGTTTGCCTGAGCAGCCTGTTGCTGTGCGTTATGACATACTCCAAATGGCAATTATTTACGTGATGTAATCTGACATACAGAAATTTTTGTTACCGAGCAGTTTACAACAAAGCAAAACACCTGCACACTTTCTACCCAGCCTGGGAAAGGGGCAGGATGGGGATTAAGGGGTTTTCCTGCCCTTCTCCCAACATGCCCTTGTGTCCCACAGGAAAGTACCTCAGTTTCCCACAGGGAACTGACCCCGCGTGGGGGCATAAAGGACATCTGTATGCCCATGCCTCAAGAGCGTGCGCCGGTCTGGGCAAGCGATCAGCTCTGCCGTTCAAACTGCAATTGCATCCACCCTTGTCTGCTGCACAGGTCTCTTGCTCACTGGCTGATCTTGAAGTGGCCTTGCTAAAAGCACTCCCTGCCATTTCTAAAGGAGATAAATCTACCTAAAACACTGGGAAGCAAATGCGCTCATCTGCTTGAAGGTGAGCGCTTGACCTGAAGATCTCAGAGGTCTATTGAAACAGATGGTGCTGGGTTTCCAGACACGGAGCTGCAGCTCCTGAAGCACTGAAGTGCTGCGCAGTCCCAGCACCCTGCGGTGCCTGGTCCCGGCACACAGATTCGCAAGGTCCATGTTTGGGGCTGCAGGACTCGGGGAGGGTGGTGTGCCTCATGGGGTGATCACCAGGTTCACCGAGACAGGCTCCATGAAGAGCAGCAGAAACAGAAATGTGTTTGAAGAGTCCCATTTGTCCAGAGCTTGGGCAAATGAGTCATGGCTAGACCCCTCTCCTGGAGACAAGTGTCTATTACTTCTCTTTGACAGAATTTAGGTGGGCTTACCCTTGAGATTAGGAAACAGAAAATCCTATGAGAATAAATGCTAAAGGTTGGTAGAGATTTTGAGAGATTAAGCATTTTTATATGCTAATTTCTCTCACTTAAAAGTTTGTAACAACAAGTTTTAAAACTTTAATTAAGCAGTTAAAAACCCCTGAAATACCAAAAACATATTTAAAATTTATAAGTACTGGTGCATGCTGATTGATCACATAATTTTCCTCCAGATCTTAATTTCTAGAAAATACTAGATTTTGAATTTTTATCTTTTCTCTGACTAGGAATTATTTTTTCAGGGAGGGAAAGTGTTTTTCCCTGAATCTCTCATCACAAAGCAGATGTTCCTGTTGGTTACAATTTCCCAGGCAGTGAAAGACCAGTGGCAAACTGCCAATTACCACGTCAGAGCCCCACGCTGTTCCAGCCCTCCAGCTTCTGAACTCACTGTAACCTACACGCGGTGCTCTGTGGAGGAGGACCGCACGGCTGATGTGATGCAGATACAGCTTTTCTGAGCATCCCTGTCCGAGGATGGTAATTCTGTTTCATGGCAGCTTTTGTGGTGTCAACATTGTTTTCAGTTGGCATGGGAACAAAACCAGAACCTCTTGAATGTTTTTCTGAAATGATTGGTTTGAGATTAAAAATCTTGGGTTTTCAAACTGGACTGCATGCTTTCTCTGTCTCTGCCATCAAAAGTGACCAATAGCCTTGAATCTTGAATACCTCCCTGATTAAATCTTCACCTAAAGAGACATGTTTTCTGCAAAATGTTTTGGCTCTGACAAATCAGCATATTTTGATGAGATTTCATTTAATGGAAACATTCTGACCAGCTCCAGATGCATACTTTAGATATGCATAGATAGTTTCGATTGCCTAGAAAGAACCACCTAGTAGACAGAGAGGATTTGCCAAGAGCAATTATATTTTATCTCAGTTTGGTTTCAAACCATTTGTGACCATCCAAGATCATGCTTTGGTAAAACAAACAGATGTGGTCCAAACTGCAGCAAGAAGCTAAACTGTGAAAGACAAATACATCTATATGTTGTTTGTGTTGCAGTGAAAATTAATATTAGGCTGCTAGAGAATTCTGTCCACATCTGTAGCAAATAAAAAAGAGAGAGAATTATAGGATATTATATTCTGAGGAGCAATGTGACCAGTGAGGCAGAACATGATCCACAATTGCCAAGTTACAACCTGATAATACACCATCAATTCTGAACGATACTGATCCAGGACGGTGCTTCATAATCTAAGCAATTGCTTCGAACGATTCAGCAAAGTTCCAAGATCTACTGTATCGAAAGCAGCAGAAAGATCCATCAGCAGAAGTACTGTAATTTAACTTGAATCAGCAGCTGGTGATAAATCATTTGTGACCTTAAGTAAAGCAATCCCAGGACTGTGGTACTCCCTGAAGCCAGACTGAAACCTCTCATATAATCCATTCCCAGATAAAATTGCTGGTAGTAAAAGGGCAACCATTTGCTTCATCTTTCCCTTCCTCACATCCCAAAAAAGAGTGCTAGTCCAGTTATCACTGGGTAGAACCGAAATCTGCAATGTAAGAGAGGGAAAGCTTTCACCGCTTCTACTAACAAAGAACAGCTGCGAATTTCAGCAGATCAGGAGACTTGCAGAAAGCAAAGAGTCATTAACTGTGTTAGCTATAAATGAAGCAAAGTGCTGAAAGACTGTCCGCGAGCAGCCATATGGGCCAAGAGTCAAAACCAGGAGTAATGGAGCATGATTGCTTTCCCAACTGTGTGATCTCAGCAAGAAGCAAATACAAATGCATAACACTTGCAGATACAGGCACTGGTAGCATAATTACCAGCCATAGCGCTGAACAGTCGCAGCTGATTAGAAATTCACCCTGTACTCGCTGAATTCCTCACAGGAGGCAGCTGAAGGATTGTGCACGAGGAGTGATTTGTGGTGCAAAATGTGATCAATAGCACAAAATAAGGCTTCAGGTCTGGTTTTCCTCATTAATAACAGGACAAGAAAAAGTAGATCTGGCTGGATCAAAAGCAATGTGCTAAGACTCTACAACAGCTCAGTGCTACAGGAGACTAATTTCTGGACTGAACAGTCTTTGAAATAATTCCACACCACGAGCTGCCATCTTCACCTTAGTCAAGTCCTGGGATCACCAAGGCAGATAAAGTAAAGCACAGAAAACTGAGGACGAATCAGGAGCTTCACAGTCTGATTTGTTTTTTAAATGGAAGGAAACAACAAGAGGAAAAAAATCACGATTTGTACAAGATGGTTAGGCAGATAAATTTTATGAGATTAATAAAATAAACGTTGGTTCTCTCATTTAGTCTGGTTGTCTTGGAAGACCTTGGTGGGTTGATCAGAACACTGCATAATCCTAGTAGAGGTAAATATGAGATGTACAAGACAAATTATAAAGATAAATGTACAAGATAAATTTTGATCCCTATCAAACAAGTACAGATACCAACACAGGACTAACTTGGCTCTGCCTTTAATGCAGGTCATCTTCTAGAAGACTCATTATAATACATTTTTTCTAGTTGGTTGCCCAAATAGTTTCAGTAGTTCACTGTCACACTTAGACTACTGTTGAAGCAAAAAACCACCCACTTCTCATGTTACATATAGTGGAAACACAGCAAAGAAACAGAAAATAAAAGAAAATATCACCACTCCTAAAGAATCACCAATTTTATACTGACTGCATCTCAACTGTAACTTTTAATGATCTGGGTCTGGGACTCCATTAGTGTTTAATAAATAATGATGATGATACCCTACCTGCACAATGCACAGGAAGCTCCCATTGATGTCAATGAGGGTTCTTGGCGCAGACTGATGGCAGAATACTCCTGTGACAGAGATGAATTTTCCATTAGAACAAAATGAGTAAGACCTGTCTCAGTCAGCAGAATTCACAGCAACAATAGACATTCCTTGGGGACTCAGTGAAAGATGCCCATCCTGGGTGGTTGAAAGCAAATTGGGTGGGAAGCAGTGAGGCAGACTTGGACAGCCACAAAACCAATTTGGGCTGAGGTAAAATTGCCTTGATATAAAAAGCCCCATGCAATTATATCCATATTTAATTTGTATCATCTGGAAATCATGACTTTCTTTCTCATCACACCATAGGGGAAATTGCTATTTTTTTTCTATGAAGGCAAAGGATGAAATTAATATTGGGGGAGGAGGAGAGAGGATGTGGATGCATTGAACTACCTTTTATTTAGAGCAGATAAAGGAAAAATGAAATGTTGTTTTGGTAAACAACAGAAAACCATTACCCACACAAAAATTTGGACAATGAGCCAGACCATTCAGTTGGATGTTCTTCTTCAAGGATTTTGTAAAAAATACAGAGACAAGGAACTGATGTGAAGCCAGCTTTGTGTGAGACAGAGAGGCAGCTAAGCACAATAGGGGCACAGAGAGAAAGCTCTTATAGTGTGGTCTTGAGAAAAAAATGAGAAAGGAAAGCTTTTGGCAAGGGGTTGGCTGAAAAGACCTGAATCTGTAAGCCAAGAAAAAGTCTCTCTGCTATTTTGGTGTAAATTTCGTTGTAGAAAACAGATGTATTTTCTGTAAATGAAGAATAGTGCCTGATTTTTTTATCAGCTTCTTCTCTTGGGAGACTGCATATTTTGCTCGACCATTGGAGTCAAAAGAAGTAACACTTTCTACCATTTTCTAAGGCGATCAGTGAACAAAAAAGGAAAAAGGGAAAAGATAAGAAAACACAAGTAACTGAATTACCTTTTTGATAGATGTTTAATAATAATAGACTGTTGCTAAGTGAACAAGTATATTTTCAGGAGTAAAACCATAATTATTAGAACACGTGCCTTAGAAAAACAGGTTGAAAGGATGAATTTGGTTAGGGGAATACCTTTGGTCCAGTCTTTACATTATATTAATGATCCCAACCAAAAATCACATCTTAGAATAGGTGATTAAAAGGGTGAAGGAAACCATCATCTACTTAAGTGAAAAATCAAAGCCAAAAATAGTTATAAGCAAGAGGGATGACAAATCTCGTCTATCAGTGAAATAAATAAAATATACAGAAAACTTTTTGTTGGTGGTGTTTTTTTTTCCACATTAGAGCATTATGTACAGGTAATGCACAGTATAGGGTCAGGATTATTGGCAGTTCCCATTGTTTTATAATAAACATTTTTGAATGTGCAGAGCTGAGGTATCTGTCTAGTAAGTGTGCATTTTCAAAATGCAAGACTGACAGTTCATGTCTCTTTACAGTTGCGCAAATTGGGCACCCAAAACCCAAGTGGTGTTTCAAAATTTTGGTCTGGATTTCTGTAAGCGCTACTAGAAAATTGTACTTTTTATTTAATAGTATTGTCAGCTTTTATTGCTCTAAAAAGTGATCCCAATAATTTGTTTTACTCTCATTACAGCTTTCACATGGCATRCTGCAAAGAATGTGAATATTTCTTGAGCTACTTATTGGTGCAAATGGAAATGTGAAAATATTTATTGCTGAAACAAAAGTACAATCTGTATTGCTTAATTATGATAATCTAAGGAAATTATTCCTGCATAATGCCATATAAAGTTGTAAGAGAAAAAACAGCTAGCTGTTCTTTTCTATTGCTTGCCTCAAATAGGTCCAGGTAAGATGTTTGTGAACTCGTAATTTCATGTTGAATTTCTTATATAAGCTATATTTTCGAAAAGTATAGTACTTTAAAATGCAATCACTATTGCTTGTGCTGGGAGAAGTTASAGATTTCAGTGTAATGTCATTTAAACTAATCTCTGCAACTGTAGGGATTTTTATTTATGTATTTGTACTTTTTAACCCTTTTTGACTTTAGGGTCATGAAGCTATTTTCTAGAGGTTAGAAAGTTTTTAATAGAACCTAAGTTATTTCTAGTCCTTCTGGCTGTGAAAATATCTTCTTAATATAAATAATTACTGCAACTAAATTTATAGAGTATGTAACCCTTGGGGCTGTGGAACTCATTACATTTTGTGTAAATATATATAGATTAGGCTTGCCTAATGTGAAATTTTGAAATGTGTGCATTTAATGCCAATTCCTGCTTTGGAACAACCAACTGGAGAAAATAAATTATTATGGCTTATAGAATTTGCAAGGTGTTTTGTCAGGCTTACATGGCAGGGAGGATTGCCAGCTCTAAGGCTTCAAAGGGCTTTCTGGGGAAAAAAAACACACTTTAGCAATAACAAAAAATATGCAGTACGGTTTTCTGTGGTGCTCTGTTCATTTTTGCTTTGTTGGATAGCTAATAGGAGAGGTAAGTGCTGAACTTTCCTATGGCTGGAGCACTCCTAAGAGCTTTTTCTCTTTGGCTGCTTTGGTGTCCAAACGATACCTGAGCTCCTGCCAGTCCCTGTTGTGGGGACTCAGACTTGAGTCTCTCTCCTCCACCTGTCTGTGTACTTCTGTGATGCTTCGAGGAGCTTAATATCCTTTATCTCTCTAACACTGMGTCAGAGGTAGCTTAAGCAGGCAAAATGATTCACAAGTTACTGAAGGGAGGTGGAAGTCAGGCATACAAACCAGGAAAACTTTGTTTCCTTAGAAGACCTGCTGAAACCAAGTACTTTTCCAGTTCCAGTGGTGATGCTTCCTAAGGCTGAGTATGAGCTTCCAAAGGAAAACTGACACTTCCTCTTTCCAGTGTAAACTCTGTCCTGGTGCTGTCTCATAGTCACTTCAATCTGAATTGAAACCAGGCTGCTCCGGAGAGCCCTTTCTTCCCCTTGCTGCTTTCCTTGCACTGGGTCTACAGACATTTCTTTTGGTGTGTGTTCTCAGTTAGAGCTGCCAATCATCCCACTGCAGACTGAGAATGAGCTGGTGATGGCTTCCTGCTCTACAAGTTATTTTGCTTTGTTTTAAAAATGTTTGGGTGTAGGGATTATTTTGAAGATAGCTATTTTGTGGGACTATTTTTTTTTTCAGTTTTCAGGTCTTCAGTTTGGCACTAGGAAGAAGTCAGCTGAGCGAGTTACGTTCTCTGTGGTTTCAGAAAGGGCTACAGACCTTATTTAGCTTCCTCTGAACAGTGTGGAAGTGCCCATGAGACTGCTGTATTGGAAGACCATTGACTTCAATGGAAGCTAGATTGTGCTCTAAATTATCATAATTGGCAAAGTTTGGGCAAAATTCTGATCTCTGTTGAACAGCCATAAATTTGAGAACATCCCTTTTTATTTCAGTAATTACTCCGGTGGTGGAAGTGAGAGGCTGGATAAAGATGAGCCAGTCTCTGGCTCTGCGTACCTCACTGAACACTGAAATCACTGGCTGCTGACACCTGATGGTGCTTCTCCCCAGGTCCTTGCTCTTCCTCGCTCGGAGTGAGCAAGTGGCCTCAGCGTGAATTTTGGTGCATTTGACACAGAATACAGCCCTTCTCCAGTTCCTTGAGTAATGCATTTTATCCCTGTGGTAGGTGTTTAGCTTCAAGGCGACATTGTCTGAGGAAGATCTCAGGGTCCATTTAGTTTTGCCACGTCTGTGTGTTTGTATGATTTGGATACAGTTTGTGTTTAAAACTCCAGTACTGTACCATCGTTATGTATTTACCTCAGGACAGCTAGYGTGCATTCATCACATGAGATAAAAACCAGAGCTTTTTCACTGAAGACACGTCCAGAGCTGTGTGACCTTTGATGTATTTTTTGTCCAGAAAGTTAGTGTCATCCCAGCACAGTCGTGTTTTCCACCTGATTTTCTGCCTGTGACTGCTGGACAGAAAAGAAGGGTGATTCAGCTTTGCTCTTGTTCTTTTATGCTAAATAAAAGGGCTAAGCTCTGTTTTCTGGCCTTTGCTTTTGTTTTATTGACTCTCCTTTCACACCTGCTCTTTTACCCCATCCTTACATTTCTTCTTGCTCTCCTTCTTTCTGGATGATCTCTCCATTCCTCCAGCAGCAGTTCCCTGGTGCAGGAGGCAGGCACAGCTCTCCTGCAAGGCTCTGCCTGCGGTCCCGGGTTCGGATGTGTGCCAGGTGCAGCGTGGGGACAGCGGGAACATTTTGGGGGGGTGTCACAGCTGCAGAGCTGCAGGTGGTTTTCCTGCCTCCGGGCTGGAGCTCGCAGTCACTTCATCCTGCCTTTCCCTGGGCTTCACCCAGCTCCTGAGGGATCTGCGAGCAGAGGCCTCGCCCGAAATCATGAGACAAATGACATTTCTCTGAAAGGAAACACAATCACCATCTTTCGTTTGGACCATCTGATTTATCGCGTGGCTTGCAATGAAATATTGTAAGAGCCGGGGCATGAAAGTATAAATAACATTTACAATTTCTTTTTCTTCATTTGTATTTAAGAAACACATTTATTACATAAACTCTTGCTACTTTCTAGCAGTAATTCTACAGCTATGTTTGCAGTAGCAGCTCCCCTGTTACATTACTGCAATTATAATAAATTATTGAAGCATATGCCTAAATATATACCTAGCCTACTCTTTCAATTTTAATTCCAATTTAAATATTTTATATGGTTTTCCTATAGATTCTTCATTGATGGCTAGTAATTGCACCATCACAGAAAATATGGTTTTGTTTTGAAAGATGTTTTTGGAAGTTGTGCCAGGGCTGTTAATTATTCAAGGCAAAGAAACAAGTTAGGATTGTCTGCCTTCAATATGTCAACAGGATAAAAGAGAAACAGTTTGTATCAAGAAGGGTATACTAAGCCCAGTCGTAAATGTGATACCGTAAAGACGGAAAAGCTAGAGGCATGCCTCAGACATGTTATGAATATCTGGTGTTCAATGTAGAGATGAACTTCTCCAGATAGAGCTATTTTATTGACTGGGTGAATTCTAAGTTGGAATAGCAATAGAAAAATAATTGGTATCATCACCCATGTTCCCAGCCCTACCCGCTACCTTTTGAGTTTTCTGATCAAACCATATTTCTGCTTTCCTTTGATATGCCTTGTCCTTTGCTGTAATTTTTAATGACAACATTAGTCATAGTTATAATTTACTAATCGTATGGTGAAGGGCAGCAATAGCGATGTACCAGCAGATTAGGTAAATCAAAGAGAAGCTATTTTTGTGTCACTATGGTGTTTGGTTTCCCTTTTCTTTTTTACTTTTTTTTTTTTTTTTTTTTTTTTTTTTTTAAGTACCTGTATCTGCTGTGTTATACTTTTCGTTATGCAGTTATCCAGCATGGGGGGTCAATTTCCATTGTAGGCTTCAGATGGGAAATGGCAGGTCTCTGCTTGTCTCTTCTCCCCCAGCTTCTTTTGTTCTACTAGCAGCAAACTCCTAGTATGTTTGAAAAAGAAAAATAATCTGGTTCTTTGAATTGCCTTGTACTGAACTATAGAATTAAGCTTTATATGAAAATAATAATTAAAACATATGATGGGAAGCACAATTTCTACGAAGACATGATTTCTAATGGATAAAAAGAATAATTTTGCTTAAATTCTGATCTCTGTCACAGGAATGATACACCTTAATAATATGAATTTTCTTTTTAATTAGCTAATGTTTGGTGTATAAATTAATGTTAGGCAACTAACAAACATAAGAATTAGAATGCCTGTCTTCATGGAAAACTGGGTACAACAGTTAGGCATGTATTGAAGTATGCATGGTTATGATACGTCATTATCTGACAACTGAATTGCTGTTTTAGTAAGTGGCTACTTGATTTCATACATGAAACTATTTTTAGATGAACTTGTTGGTCTCAGGACTCTCCATTTTACAAAGCTTTCTTTACAAAATGATAAGGAAGCAATAGGATAGTGTGGGAAACAGCTTTGCAGTTTGGTGAAAACTTCAAAACTTTTCTTATTCCACAAGATAAAACCACAATTTTTTGAAGATGAGAGAGAGGATATGGGATTAGAGTGTTCCAGCAGGGAACCTGGACTGCAAGAGAACCAGACTCCTGACTTGGGTCTTTTTAAGGGACTTGGATTTCCGTGGCTGTTATAACCACTAGGCTATTCTCTTTCCTGTCTCTCTCTCTCATTTTGATCAGAAATTCTGTCCTGGAGCAAAGAAACCTTTCTCAATGAAAGTTTCATCTGAAATAGTACACTTCTGTGAAAAGTTGCAATTTCAATACATGGGCATTTTTGGCAGAGTTGACTAGCGCTACCCATGATTACATATATATAAAATCAAGTATCCAGTGCAGTAAGTAGCTGAGTAATCACATAGTTGTTAGCTAAGACTTTATTTTATTATATTTTGATGTATTACTTCTTAATAAATTGGAACTTATAAGTGATGAATTGCTTAATAAAACTCAAACCTGAAATTCAACACATCTATGAGAAACAGGCTATGGGTAATCCTCAAGCTAAAGCTACTTAAACGTGTGCTATACTGGATCTACCTAATTTTCCCAAAGAAAGTTACTCCTCCCACCTGGGTTGTATTAGGGGTGAGTTAAAGAAGAAAAAGTTCTATGACAAATGCAGCTAGCAACACTGTGATGGCAGTGTAAGTTTTGTTCCTTTTCCGTTAACACTCTGTATACACTGGTCCTTTAATGTTCAGTTCCAAAATTGGATAGTACATTTCGTTGGAGGATTTTTATGCTCATTAATCATAACGTTGACCTTAACAACTGAAGGTGTCCAGTCATTTGTTTATAGACAAACTCACAAAGGTATTACAATGCTTAACTGTGAAAGCTAAATCTCAGCTCGTGTGATACGTAAAACCCAAGATAAAGTTGTTAATATGACACTAAGAAAAGGCTTTGATGGAATCAAAGGGAAGTGTTTTCACCTCATTTGGGTACGTACTTTTGTTGAAATGATGGCAGAATCAAACTGTATCTTTTGTTCATTAATACTGTCATTTGTAATAAACCCTTTAATCCTGGAAAATAGCTTTTTAAATTATTTTGATGAGGGATGATATGAAAAACTAAGCAGATGCTGCTCTTTCTCTACATGTTGTACATATCCTGGTTCAGAGGACGCTCAGGCCAATACTGCAGGAGGCTTTTTGAAAAATAGATGCTCAGAGACTCAATCTGGCTGCAGTCTTATGCCAAAAAGGAATGTAATACACTCCATTTTTGTTTTAACCCTTCTCTTCGTCTTTTATTTTCCCTATAAAATATCAGTCTTGCACAAGCAAATTACATAGGGAAATCCCGTACCAATACCATCTGCTTAAAGACATACTGAATATTACTTTTAAAAGTACATGCAAATGCAGTCAACTTTTTGAAAGAGCTTTCCCTCTCATTGCACACTTCTTTCATCATTACTGTGATTCCTGTGCAAGGACTGGACCTGCAGAAGAACTGCACCTTTATATAAATGGAATTTTTTAGTTCATTCTCCGTCAAGAGGAACGGAGATCACTGTGAAAATAAGTGAATGCTTAAGTGGGCTTACATTTCAGCATTCATGGATCCTAAAAGTCATCCCCAGTGCAATGACCTTTGCCTAATAATTGTATAACTATACAGTTTGCTTAATCTTTTAAGTTCATTACAATAAATAGGCACATATACTGCAGCCACAAACATAGTAAGCATCAACAACAAAAACACATTTCTCACAGCTTTCCCTAAAGTACCATTCACCTTTTTCCCTCAGACCCAAAAAAAGCACTCACCCATCTCCACTAATTCCCTTAAACACAGAAGCTGTCAACTGAGAGCCCTGGCTGCCAACTCTGCTAAAAGTTTCCTGGTGCCCCAGTTGCAATGGGTGATAGCCCTCCACAGGCTTCCAAGGGAAATGTGATCATTTCTTGCCCATCCTTGTGTTCTCAGCACCATCCAATTACCAGTGGACCCCGACCAGCAAGGACATCCAGCAGTGAATATTATTGCTAACCCAACTGAGCACCTGCTGGTAAGGTTTCCCTGTTTCCCTCTGCACTCTAAATGCTCTCATTGTTTATTCATAGAGTCGAAGATTAAAGCCAGAAAGGACCACTGTGATCATCTAACCTCTAATCAGAAACTTTTCCAATCTTTCAACCTTCTCATTCACTTGCTGACATTAGATGTGGATGCAGAACACAGTTTACAGAGACCCATTTAATTTTCCACCATATTCAGTCTTATGGGCTTGTTCAGGTAACCTGGTTTCTTGTTCAGCTGTCTCTGTAGCAGATTTTGCAGGACTGGTGTCTGCCATCCAGTCCAGTTTTGAGCTCTGTCTTGGAGTGCTACCTCAGCTCTATTTCAGAGGTCCCAATGTGACAACTCAGCTGTTTTAAGAGACGTAGAGATCCTGGTACCAGAACTCAGAATCAACCAACTCCACTGACATTTGTGTAAATTGTTCAGGCTTACATCTGAAAACTTACAAAAACTGGCATCTCGAGTTTTTCAGACAGCTTTTGTCCTCTCTCTCCTCCTTTTCTTTTTGGCTGTGGTTTTTTCCAATAGAACAATGTCACTGTCAGTGTCAAAAATGAAATGTATTTCAGAGGAGTCTGGGTTTTCCTAGTGGTAGGTGTCCAGAGTGGCTCAAGAGACAAAGCTTGAGGAGGAGACCAGTGAAGAACAATTACATGGGTTCAAAGCATTCCTAGAAACACAAGCACTCTGCACACCCCAGGCTGGCATATCCTTGTTCTTAGCTTGGCTAATTAGGGCTGGAACAATGTTCTTTTAACACACATCTGGTTCCTTGATGTGAACTGGATTGTATCTGGATGATTCTGAAACTAGACAGAGTGGAAATGTGACTGTTGGAAGCCCTTTGTGTAGATGTAACCTGAACTGCCTTATTGTGTACTTAATTCTGTCAAAGCCTACCTTGAATAATTCTGTATATCTATATAGATATATGTATATCTATATAGATATCTATATAGATAGACAGGTGTTACTGATCTGAGTATGGCATCTTAAATAAAAAATACAGAATATCCTTTATACCTGATTTTTAATTGTGGGTCAAGGTAACTGAATGATGGAGAAATCTTAGCTGTTGATAGCGTTCTAGTATGTTTGACTGTCCAAGACAAGCTCAGACAAACACTGAGCTGAAACAAGTTCAGGASTCATTGATGAAAACGGGTCTTTACAGACACAGCCCAWGGAGGTCCACGGTGGAACAGATATCCATCCTGCAGCCCGTGGAGGACCCCACGCCAGAGCAGATGGATGTGCCCTGAAGGAAGCTGCAGCCCATGGAGAGACTGTGCTGGAGCAGGCTCCTGGCAGGAAGTGCAGCCAATGGAGAGGAGCCCACACAGGAGCAGGGGAAGAGAGCAAGGAGGAAGGAGCATCAGAGGCAAGTGTTATGAACTGACCACAACCCCCATTCCCCATCCCTCTGCACTACTTGGTGGGAGGAGGTAGAAGAGTTATGAGTGAAGTTGAGCCTGTTGAGGGGGGAAGTGATAGAGTGGCTTGGTGGGTACCTGGAGGCCAGCCAAGGTCAATCCACCACAACCAAAAAGGTGTTTTGAATGTAAATAGAGCTACGTTAGCAAAGTCATGTTTGGTACCAAAGCAGCAAAGCTATCTTCCTTTACCAAAACACACCAATAGTCTAGTTTCACTGCTCTCTTTAAGGCTACAGGTCCAGGTGGTATAGCTTCAGGGATGCAACTCTGACTGACACAGCAATGCCACAGAAGTTAGGCCTTAGTAAGCAACAGTGTCTGCTAAACTCACGGCTCTCACTGATTCTCTGAATGTCCTGGAACAAGTTTGCTAGTGAATAGCATATATAACTTGGAGTCAGGCTACCTAAGGCCTTTATTTCCAGCTAGGGCATTGGCTTGCTGGATGACCTTTAGTGAGACATCTCAGGTTGTTCTGCCTCTTTTCTCTGCTGTACAATAGAAAAAAATATTTCAGTAGGGATGTGAAACAATTCATTAATATTTGTAAAGCATTTGCTGATCTGTAGAATAAAGGCGTTCTACCTATGAATAATTCTTATCCTTGCCTTATATTAAAAGTGCCTTATTCTTGCCTTTATAATAAAAATGGAGAYAAAATGAAATACTACAGCAAATGATGATAGTGAAAAATACCTTGGTTCTTGCCCAATGCTATATATGCAATTTGAATGTATGTACTAAAACAATGAGAAACCTTAAGAGGAGGAGGATGCTACTTTTCTCCCTCTCTTGATTTTCAAAATATGTTTTAAAGCTGTAATATAAAGGGATTCTGTTTAATATCCTACCATATCTTATCACAGAAATAAACACACTAAGGCTAATTGAAACATTAGCAATCTATGAGAGTATCAAATATGAGGCTTCCCTATATCAACTGCTTTCTTAGAATATTCAAGCAGAATTTTCATTTCAGCAACTAYCTAATAAGATATGTTTTTTCTTTTCCACTGTATCCCAGTGTATGGATATTTTATTTGGTGCCTTGGTAGTTTCACCAAGACTATGTATTATGCTTTCAAATATTGTTAAAAACGAGGTCTGACTGGGAAGCAGGTAAACATTCTAATGACACCCTATTTTGATGCCAAGACATCTTTAAATCTTTCTCACACTCAAATATTTTTTGCTTTTTATGAGCAGGTACTTGAGGTGTAACCCAAAGTTGTTACCTTTCTGCCACCTGAGAGTCAGAGGCTGAATCCATCTGAGTCTGGGGTTGCTTCTTTACTTCAGCAAGTCCTGAAGAATGACTTGTCTGCAAAAACGTTTTTCCCCTGCCATCATTTATCCTGGTTACAATGCTATTTCTTTTCTCTCTCAGATCTCACCTTGCTTGGTATGTAGTGGATCTTTTTGTCTTCAGCAGATGGATGGCAAACAAACTGAGAAAGATAGCTGCCATGGATAGTATTTGCAGAATTAAGCAGATGAGTATCAAGTACCTTTGATTAGCCACAAAAAGAACTTACAAGTGGTAAAGGGGTAAATCAAGACATTTATTTCCTACCTCTTGTTGCTGTTTCCTGGAACAATGAATAGAAAAATTAGTGTATTAGCACTTGAACTATTTTGTAAGTCAGTCAGACACATCAAAAAGCTTATTCTTATGTACTCGTGGATAACCTGTGCGCAGTGTACTGTGGCATTACTGTGGAGAACTCAAGAGGGAGAATGTAAGACCTTGGACAAACATTAGGAGCTTCTTTTATATAAGATGGAAATTCACATGCTTTATTTAAAATTTTTGTAGTAAAATATGCAGGTACCTGTTCATCTGTTAGGCAAAACCCTCTGACTGCCAAGAAGCATCAGTATTTAATTTTAAACTGCCATTATAACACTAGTAAAAGAAGTTTGTAAAAGCCAGTTTAAAGACGAGACTTCAGTAAATATACTGCCTTTCTGTCTGTGCTTTTCTAGTCTGAGTTTCTTGTGGTGCATTTATATTCATATGTCTATCACATTGTTAATGAATTTTCTTCTATAAATTGACCCTGACTGCTACTGTAAAATATAGCTTAAATGAAGTGTGGCTTTGAGACCAGGCAGATTATTAAAATATTAAAGTATATACATTGAATCATATGAAGATCTTTCTTGTTGATATTTTAAGACTAAATACTTTTTTTGAAAGATGACCTTTAATGAACAAACTTACGGTCCAAGATGTCCTCATACAAAGCTCCCTCTGGATCTTATTTTTCACTGGCTTGCATCTTTTAGTCATTTACACATCTGCAAAATGGATTTAAAGTAACACCACTTAACCTAGTAGCCTTTGACACTCACTTTATTTAAATACAGATGRGTGTTTAAGGTGCGAAACAGAGGAAAACTGCATCCACTGTCTTCTCTGTGAAATCTAAACATGAGATGGTGGCAGAAATTAGTATATTCTGGGTGTAACCAGCAAGCTCATTTCTTGGTGGGAAAAGTCTATAAAAGCAAAACAGGATCCTTGTATAACTGTAAAGAAGAATGTATCTGGCTAAGTGTTTATGTACTCAAAAAACCCACACACATATAGCGCTGGAGATTCTTGCAGTAATATCCATATGTCTGACTGTAGTTGGTCACAATGCCTTTATTAGGATTTTACCCTAGGTCCTTTTGTTTTTTCCCACTGATTGTCACTCCAATACAAAAACTGTAAATTAATTCTTTAATTGCACACTAGTCTGCATAAGTGAACAGAAAATCAGTGTCAGTTGTAAGTATTTCTGTCGATGAGAGAAAATTCTTAATTATATTTAAATGCATACACACACACACACACACACATTCTGGTTTTTTACCCTACAAGTCTCAGCAAACTACTCAGCTGCTAAGTACCGTATAAGTTGCTTGAGATATTGTGACCAGATGGTTCACGGGGCTAGTAATGGATTATAGTGCTTTCTAGCTCCAGATTGCCAGTTCAAATCTGGGTCAGGTTGACACTGTCTGAAAATTATTACTGTTTGGTGGCTTATGTGAAATGAGTTGGAGACCTCAATATAGTTCCTAAAGGCTGGGTTAATATAGCACAAATGTCACCAGATGATTGTCGGTTTCAGGGCTCAGGCTGAAGCACACTGAAGTCAGTGGAAAAACTTCCATTGATTTCAGTGTGTATTCAATTAGGTCTTAATTATGGAGAATGAATCCTTTGTGCTCTCGGAAGTGGTTATTTACACGGGGGTGAAGGACGCCCATGAACTGCTCCCGGGAGACATGTACCACTGCCAGCTAGGATAAAGCAGAAGGAGATGTTTATCTGTCTTTGTACTTCACGGAGTATGCAGATATCAGGATGGGACAATTCTTGACTAAAATGTACTAATCTTCCCAAATTTAGGTAAGAGTGGGCTTATTCTAGCAGAGAGTAGTAGAGAGTCAAAATCTCTCTGAAAGTTCACAATAACATTCTCTCATTAAGCTCAGTTCTGGTCAACAGGTCAGATAAATGGCTCCTAAGTTTATCACAGATCACCTGCTCTCACCTAAGGATAATTTTGGTTTTGTCTGAACAGCAGACCTCCTTTGAACACCAGAGATGATGACCTGGCTTCAGTCTGAGGCGCATTTTGTCACCATCCAGGCTCCATTAGTGCGGCAATGAACGAGAAGTGACTTGATCCTTGGGTATAAGTGCCATCATAGAGAAGAAATATTAGATATTAAAGACTCTGTAGTTTAACTGACTGGAAATTTAAACCAGGCAAGTTAAAGTGGGAAATGAGGCACAGTATTATCACAGTAGTTGATTAACCAGTGGATCAAACCAGTAGCAAAAATGGAGGAATTGCCATTTCTATCTTCACATCAAATTCAGATACATGTCTGGAAGATATGTATTAATCAGTTGTGCCACTGGACTGTGTCCAATAACACTGTTTGCATTGTGATAGTGATGTAGTATTATTGCCAAGGGACCCAGAAAAAAGAGATGAAACTGAGCTCCTAGTCTAGTGAACTACAGTTATTTACCCATGCTTTCTGCTGGTTTTTGAGCTTGGTTCCTAGTCCTACTACAGCAGCACTAAAGTACAGCTGTGACTGCATACTTTCTGTACCCCATGAGCTAAATGAATTCAAATTTCAAAGCCAGCGCTTGGCTGTATACCTGAGAACTTGATGTCTAACTAACTTGATATCCTTCTATGATAAGGTCACCTGAAGGGAAGGCGGTGGATGTAGTTTTTCTGGATTTTAGTAAGGCTTTTGATACTGTCCCTCACAGCATCCTTCTGCACAAATTATCTGACACTGAGATGAGCGGGTTCACGGTCTGCTGGGTGAAGAACTGGCTGAAGGGCAGAGTTCAAAGGGTTGTAGTGAATGGGGCTACATCTGGCTGGCAACCGGTCACCAGCAGTGTTCCACAGGGCTCAGTTCTAGGGCCAGATCTGTTCAATATTTTTATCAGTGATCTAGATGCAAGAGTTGAATGCACCATTAGCCAGGTTGCTGATGATACCAAACTGGGAGGTGCTGTTGACTCTCTCGAGGGACAAGAGGCCTTGCAGAGGGATCTAGATAGATTGGAGCATTGGGCAATCATTAATGGGATGAAATTTAACAAGAACAAATGCTGGATTCTGCACCTGGGATGGAGTAATGCTGGGCACAAGTATGAATTGGGAGAGGAGTGGCTGCAGAGCAGCCCTGGAGAATGGGATCTGGGGGTGCTGGTCGACATCAGGCTCAATATGAGCCAGCAGTGTGCCTTGGCAGCCAAGAGGGCAAACCGCATCCTGGGGTGCATCAAACACACYGTAACCAGCCAGACAAAAGAGGTGATTATCCCATTGTATTCAGTGTTGGTGCGGCCTCACCTTGAGTRCTGTGTGCAGTTCTGGACCCCACAATGTAAGAAGGATGTGAAGGTCATTGAATTCATCCAGAGGAGGGCAACAAAGCTGGTGAAAGGGCTGGAAGGCATGTCCTGTGAGGAGTGGCTAAGGACCCTGGGTTTGTCTAGTTTGGAGAGAAGGAGGCTGAGGGGCGACCTCATTGCTCTCTACAGCTTCCTGAGGAGGGGACGTGGGGAGGGAGGTGCTGAGCTCTTCTCCCTGGKATCCAGTGATACATGGGACACATGGGACGTGTGGGAATGGTTCAAAGCTGCACCAGGGGAAGTTTAGACTTGACATTAGGAAGCATTTCTTTACCAAGAGGGTGGTCAAACACTGGAACAGGCTTCCTAGAGAGGTGGTCAATGCCCCAAGCCTGTCAGTGTGTAAGAGGCATTTGGGCAATGCCCTTAACAACATGCTTTAACTTTTGGTCAGCCCTGAAGTGGTCAGGCAGTTGGACTAGATTGTTGTAGGTCTTTTAAAGCTGGAACTATTCTGTTTGAAGTGGTCAGACAGTTGTACTAGATTGTTGTAGGTCTTTTCCAGCTGGAACTATTCTGTTCTGTTCTGTTCTATTCTATCCTATTCTATTCTATCCTATCCTATCCTATCCTATCCTATCCTATCCTATCTTATCCCATCCTATCCCATCCCATCCTATCCCATCCCATCCTATTCTATTAAATAAAACTATTATTTGTTTTTAAAAATCTCTTTTGTTTCTCCCTTATCAAAACATTTATGGCTTTATATTTAGCTGGTGACTTGGGGATTTTACCTTCTAGGTACATACTCTAAAGTTGCAGGTTTGCTATTGAATTGCTGTATTTTAGAATCCCTTATTTGTTTGCTTGTATACCATTTAGCTTAGAGGAAAATAACTAGAGACAACAAAAAATGTTTTTACAAATACATTAACGACAAAAAGAGAGCCAAGGAGAACCTCCATCCTCTATTGGATGC
>JAYKAV010003464.1:213898-238445 GCA_035582835.1 Phoebastria nigripes | reverse complement strand
GTGTTGGGTTGATGGTTGGACTTGATGATCTTAGAGGTCTTTTCCAACCTTAATGATTCTATGATTCTATGAACTATCCTGACCAGTTTTTGTTGATAATCAGTAATAATTGATACTTTAAGGATGCTCCTCTCCAGTAGGAGGCCAARGAAACCAGATTTTTGCACTGGGACATGAACAGAAACAGAGAGGAGAGAAGAGACAAAAATATTTTCATAGTAGAAGAGGCAGTATGGGTGTTCAATTTAGTCTTGAGATGAAGAGCAAGATAATCTGCAAAGACAGTTTGTATGGAGGGAAAAATCTGAAGGAAAGAAATTAACAAAAAATTATTATTTTTGTCCAGGCCTTTACTCTCTTAAATAGGAAAGTAGAAGTGTTTAAAATGCAGAACTTATTGTTATATTATGTCATATGTGCATGAAGAGATAAAATCACAAAACAGAAAAGTCACATCTTCATTGGGATGCTGTCAAGTAGGTGAAGTGGTGTGAGAGGCAGTTCCAATTTCAACACCTAACATTTGGATGAAGGATGATATTCCTATTACCAGAAGACATATCAAACATCAGGTCTGCAGTTGAGCTGTGATATAAACTTAGATATGGTTTAAAACCTGCTTGCCTTTTAAATTTTATTTGTGTTTATTTAGCAATGGATTACTTTAATGGTAAGATTGTTACATCTTTTCTATTAAACATAACTAGGTTTTAATGCAGACATAATTTAGATCACTTCAGCTGCCTTCTTTGCATGTTTATAAACATAGTGTTGCCCATCAAAAAGTTTAGGATGGCTGAAACATGTATAAAAGGAATCTGTAAGGGATGTTCAGATTTACACATAAACTCAGGGAAGTCTGTTGTTCAGATTCCTAAAATGTTTCAGTATCATGTATTTAACTTCAGATGTAAATGTATTATGTTTGTGGGAATAGATATAAAGTACTCAGTATGAAATGACATTTTCTTTGGGAAGCAATCACCTCCTCATTTAGCCATACAATTTAAAATAGATTTACACAAGAAAATAATTTAAATGTGATATTGTTTTCTGAAATCCCACAAAAAACCTTCCCTTTTGCATTATTTATCTTTTCTGCACTACTTTCCCCCCTCCCCCCTTCAACTTTTTTTAAGTTCATTTAATTGGCAGGTGTGATGGGTGAGAACACAGAATCTGTATTGAACGGTCAGAAATCCTGGGTGCTTCACTCGAAGATAYACCTTTTTCCATATGTCTGTCTCGTTTGTGATTACATGATCAACAGTTGCCAAAGATTTAATTGCTTATTGAGAGACACTAAAATTCTTGGTGACTGCACAGATTWATACTCTGTTTTTCGTAATACACTTGACCTGAAGAGGAGCAGAAGAAGAGACTTCATAATGTCATCTTCTCTAAGGTGAACCAATGTACTGACCAGGAATGATTGCCAATACAAAGCTGTTTGGCTCAGAAAATCACTGTAACTGGGTGGTAAGGATAATGTTACACTGCAGTAGAAGTTTTTGCTTATATCATGAGAAATACAGAATAGCTTAATAATTTACAGACACATATTGGGGGGGGGTGTTAATTTTTTTTCGTTTACTGAGGTTTGTTTCTAGTTATTGATCCACCTTATCTCACCATATGTCTTCTTTGCCTACCTGTCTGTCCATCTATTTTGTCTGATTTTTTCCATTGCTTTTTGTAGGATTGCTCTGAATATGGAATCACGGTTAGACCTATGCTAAATAACCATATGTGTGGGTAACTGAAAGCAGGAAGCTCACATGAATTAAAGAATAACCTACCTTGGCCATATATTTTAGCTATGTTCATGTATATTCATGCAGACAGTCAAAACCTGATCATATAATAACTTCCATCAGACTCAAAGCAAAACCTCTTTGAGCATCAGGTAAGCATAAGCACAAGCAAAATGAGAAGATGACCTGAGACAGTAGCAGTATGACACAGGATCAGTACTCTGGATAATAATGAAGGGAGACCTTGCTCTCCGTTCTGTGTAGTAGTAGCTATCTATCTTCTTTACACAAAGTGTGCACAGAACAAAAGAAGAGAAGCTCAGAATTCTTTTTTTTCCTCATGGAAGGACACATATAAAGTCAGTGCCTCATGGACATCTCCATGAAGACACTAAAATTTCTGCAAACATTGTTTTACCATCATTACACCCAGTCTGGGCTTTCTGCTTGAGTTTTAGACACCAGCCTATACTAGAAGTGAATTATATTTCAGGTGTTTCATTAAGGCTATAGTTCACAATTTTGTGTGAAAAATTACCTGTACACAGATGTTAGCATTCTGTAACAATCCAGACATATTCAAAATTTAAAGTATTCTAAATTCAGGCAAAGAAAAATTAATGGCAGAAAGTCTTATTTTGTAGAATAGTCCCTCACCTAGTATAGCCTTATCCTGTAAATGTTGATTCCCAGAAAAACAGGACCCACCACTGAATGAAAAAGGATCCTTCTGGTTTTGGTTCCTGTTTAAGGAAGATAAGAATTAGAAGAAAAATAGTCACATGAAGAGTGAAGACAGAAATTTGTAAACAGACAAGTCAGCTTAGCATTGCTGCTACCTAAATGGTCATGGGAAAATTGCATGATATATCTACACAAAAATTTGTAGGTAAACATTGGCTTTTTCTGCCAGTCCTGGAAGATGGTTGAAAGCCATGTAAGTCCAGTTAGCATGATGCTGAGTCCAAGTTAATCAGCCCTGCCATTGACTGTATTCATGCTGTTTCTTGTTGGTTGAATATGGGCAGTGACACATTGCACCACGCAGACTTACACTCAAGTGCTCTAAGTTCTACCTCTAGAAGATGCATTTTGGCCACAGCCTCAGATTTATGTGCCTAATTGCTCACTGAAATCACCTAAGTATGTTTTGAAGATCCAGGTTCTGGTTTGATGGTGGAAGAGTCTTGGGTAAACTGTCAGTGTCCAAGACCTTGAACTGCATAAAACAGAATATATTATGTGTTTCTGATCAGAAATTTACTAAATCCTTCTGAAAGTACAACATTCATTACTCTGAACTTTTTGAAACAAGTATTCCATGGGCAGCTAGTAGTTAACATCCTCACAGAAATCAGGATATGTGGGTTGAAGACAGGACTAGTTTGTAGATATATCCTCCTGTATCTATTTTTATTGACATGTCAGAGGAAAACGCATAAGCAGACATGCAGGTGGCAGTCTTGTGATGACTATGAGAAAGGCTAACATGAAGTATCATGGGACTTTCTCTTTGAAAGCTCCTGTTTTTCAAAAGTCTTCTAGCATGTTGGAAGGATCAGAGATGGTGGTTAGACTATAGTTATGTTGTGACTTTTTAATAAGATGCAATGATTATTTTTATTCCTATTTACTTGGTTTCTGTGCACTCCCTCCACCTGGTACCACATCAAACATACTCRCTGAATAACTCCTTATCACCTTTGGTCTAAATAAATCTTTCTTCTTCGATTGTAAGCAAGGAGGCTCTGAAGTGAGTGTGTATGAAATGAATTAGGCTGAGATATCTTAACTGTTCACCTGTGCAAATAGTCTCTTAAGAACATATACCCAGGACAAATTGGCTTAGGACAGCTCTAGTAATGATCATTTGTACTTTAATATTTGCCTGTATTGTTAGGGTAGGACTTGAAAGACAGTAGTAGGATGCCCTGCTTCGCAGCAGAACCCCTGGGTTATTTTAGGCAAATATTTTCTTCTCAGTACCTCAGTTCCATCTCTGTAAAACAAGGATGGAAATGTCAATCTGACCCACATAAGGTTGCACAAAGTCTCAGAGATGCTCAGGTCCTAGGATAACAGGAGAGAAAACATGAGTGGTCCTGGAAGTGTCCATAAAAGAGAAAGTGATTATAGTTTTAATATGAGAGCTCCACACTACCTAACTTCAGCAACCTTATTTAGATACCCAAGTTAGATGCTGGAGCCCCTAGATGCTCTATCTAGCCAACGGAGAAGAAAGCTGCCTCCAAAGGCCAGTTCAGAACACAGCATGAGTGAAGCTCACACCCTGAAATGCCAGCAGGAGAAGTTGTTAATTATACATTAAAACTATTAAAATAACCTCCTAAGTTGTGTGCACTTTGCGTTATATACCTCAATCTGCTACAAGTTAATTCCACCCTAGGGTTTTCCTACAATGTGGCTACTACACTAGTCTTCCTTCTTCCCCAAAGACTGCCTTATATTTGACACTTACAAGAGATTTGTAAGGCTCTGGAAAAAACAGGTACATGTTAAACCTACAGAGTTTTCACCAGCCATTTTGATTGGTCACAAAATTTTACATCGCTTCAGTTGATAACATGAAAAATATTTAAACTATCCTAAACAAGATGAATATCAGGAAAGCACAAGGAACTGGATAAAATGTTTTTAGCACAGGAGCATTTTCGGGCTCCTTGAGTTCTATTATGTATTTTCTGAAGTGTGGTATCTAAATTTCTTGCACTTGTTCAGTGCTTTCAGGATGCTCTTGGTGATACGTGAGGGATTTCTGTGCATAGCTAACATGAACACTGAAGGAAGAATAGAGCCCTTTAGTTCCCTCCTGTCTGTGTAAATCTTCAGATGTTCTGAGCTGCCTTTTGATACTCTTCATAAGCGTAGCTGGAGCATGGTTGAGAATTTAAGTGTGATAATCCCATGTTGCTAGTAATATTATAAGTAATATTAAATGTCAAAAGATAACAAAAGAAAGACTGTCTTTTTTTTTTTTTTTTTTCCTTTTCCAGACAAAGAAATAGAGAGTTATTCAAGTTATTCAAAGCAGTAGCATATTTCACAGGTTGTGGTAGAAATCTGACTAACAAGTGCTTTTCTTTTTTTTTTTTTTAAACGCAGTCAGACTTAGCTGATTTGTACTTATTTTGTACATATGTCTGGGCAACCAAAGGAAGTAAGTGCTAACCAATCTCATGACATATGCCTTGACAGAAAATATTATAGGTCACAGAATCCAAAGCTACTGACCACCCACTGTGTTGTATTTATTATTAGGAAAACTTACAGGAAAGCTGCCACTCTCACCAAGTCTATGCACAGAAACCCAGTAGTAGCTGTCACTCTTGGAGAAGTCGATTTGTATTGAAATTACAGAAAATACAAATAAATAAGTTTCTGGACTGCCAAATAATGGCCTATTTAGGGCACTTTATAAACTGTTCTTATCCACACTGAGTTTGAGTGAAATTCTGTCATGTGACAAAACGTTTATGAGACAGGTGAGGCTTTTATCTCTTTTTTTTTTTAATCAATACAGTCTTATTTGCACGGGTAGTGGGTGAGAAGGTTGGAACAAGAGTTAATGCCAGCCAACAAGGTATCAGCAAGGAGGTTGAGCAATGATGGCTGGAGTTATGGCTGGGTTGAGCTTTGCACTTTTGGAAGGCATTCAACCTCCTTCTGAATTAAAAATCTACTAAAATGTAGCCAGAGGATAGACAAGGAGCTGGGTAAGAGATGAAGCTGATGAAATAAAGATCAGACCTTATTTACGTTGTGTCTACAACTGAGTTCTCAGTTCAGCGTTTTCTTATTTTCTGGTCTATTTTGATATGTAATAAAACCCACGTCTTTTCAGAATGTTGCTAAAAGCATCCTGGCATGGCTTCCTGGTAGATGTTTTTTCTGCAAACCTTCAGTTTGGATACAAATGCAGAAGGCCTGACAAGTGCTAGGATCTAAAGTAGAACCAAGCATCCCTCTTCCATCAAAAAGCTTGTTGACCAGAAAATGATTTCAGGCTGACCAAAAATATTTATGAATTCTGTTTGATTTGGCAAACCATTTTGGATAAACAAAACAACAAAAACAGGAAAATTTCTCTTCAGAAAAATCTGCTTCATTTCAGTCTCTTCAAAAGAAAACATCTTAGTGTTGCCAAACAACAGATTTGAAAATTGTCCTTAGAAACAGATTTTTAGGAAGGGTTTTGTAAAACCTCACACAAAACAAAACGTTCTGGCTGACCCACAGTAATTCTTCCCCTTTTCCCACTCTGGTCTCTTGAGCAAATTCATAGAATCATAGAATAACAGAATAGTTTGGGTTGGAAGGGACCTTTAAAGGTCATCTCGTCCAACTCCTCTGCCGTGGGCAGGGACAATCTTCAATTAGATCAGGTTGCTCAGAGCCCTGTCCAACCTGACCTTGAATGTTTCCAGGGATGGGGCATCTACCACCTCTCTGGGCAACCTGGTCCAGTGTTTCACCACCCTCAGCGTAAAAAATCTCTTCCTTACAGCTAGTCTAAATCTACCCTCTTCTAGATTAAAGCCATTCCCCCTTGTCCTGTCGCAACAGGCCCTGCTAAAAAGTTTGTCCCCATCTTTCTTAGAAGCCCCCTTTAAGTACTGAAAGGCTGCAATAAGGTCTCCCTGAAGCCTTCTCTTCTCCAGGCTGAACAACCCCAACTCTCTCAGCCTTTCTTCAGAGGAGAGGCATTCCATCCCTCTGATCATTTTTGTGGCCCTCCTCTGGACCCGCTCCAACAGGTCCRTGTCTTTCTCATGCTGAGGGTTCCAGAGCTGGATGCAGTACTCCAGGTGGGGTCTCACCAGAGCAGAGGGGCAGAATCACCTCCCTCAACCTGCTGGCCATGCTTCTTTTGATGCGGCCTGGGATACAGTTGGCCTTCTGGGCTGCGAGCGCCCATTGTCGGCTCATGTCCAGCTTTTCATCCACCTGTACCCCCAAGTCCTCCTCGGCAGGGCTGCTCTCAATCCCTTCATCCCCCAGCCTGTATTGATACCGGGGGTTGCCCCGACCCAGGTGCAGGACCTTGCACTTGGCCTTGTTGAACCTCATGAGGTTCACAKGGGYCCACTTCTCCAGCTTGTCCAGGTCCCTCTGGATGGCATCCCGTCCCTCAGGCGTGTCGACTGCACCACTCAGCTTGGTGTCGTCTGCAAACTTGCTGAGCGGGCACTCGATCCCACTGTCTATGTCATTGATGAAGATATTAAACAGTACTGGTCCCAATACGGACCCCTGAGGGACGCCACTCATCACCGATCTCCATCTGGACATTGAGCCATTGACCACTACCCTCTGGATGCGACCATTCAACTAATTCCTCACCCACCGGASAGTCCACCCATCAAATCCATACCTCTCCAGTTTAGAGAGAAGGATGTTGTGGGGGACCGTGTCAAAGGCCTTACAGAGGTCCAGATAGACGACATCTGTAGCCCTTCCYATGTCCACTGATGTAGTCACTCCATCCTAGAAGGCCACCAGGTTGGTCAGGCAGGACTTGCCCTTGGTGAAGCCATGCTGGCTGTCTCAAATCACCTCCCTGTCCTCCATGTGCCTTAGCATAGCTTCCAGGAGGATCTGTTCCATGATCTTCCCAGGCACAGAGGTGAGACTGACTGGCCTGTAGTTCCCCGGGTCTTCCTTTTTTCCCCTTTTGAAAAATGGGGGTTATGTTTCCCCTTTTCCAGTCAGTGGGAACTTCACCGGACTGCCACGACTTCTCAAATACGGTGGATAGTGGCTTAGCAACTTCATCTGCCAGTTCCCTCAGGACCTGCGGGTGGATCTCATCGGGTCCTATGGACTTGTGCACCTTCAGGCTCCTTAGATGGTCTCGAATGTGATCTTCTCCTACAGTGGGCGGCTCTTCATTCTCCCAGTCCCCGCCTTTGCCTTCTGCGGCTTGGGCRGTGAGGCTCGAGCACTTGCCAGTGAAGACTGAGGCAAAAAAGTCATTGGGTACATCTGCCTTCTCCATATCCTGGGTAACCAGGTCTCCCGTTCTGTTCTGGAGAGGGCCCGCATTTTCCCTTGTCTTCCTTTTATCCCCGACATACCTGTAGAAGCTTTTCTTGTTGCCCTTGACGTCCCTGGCCAGATGTAATTCTACCAGGGCTTTAGCTTTCCTAACCTGATCCCTGGCTGCTCAGACAATTTCTCTGTATTCCTCCCAGGCTACCTGTCCTTGCTTCCACCCTCTGTAGGCTTCCTTTTTGTGTTTGAGTGTGTCCAGGAGCTCCTTGTTCATCCATGCAGGCCTCCTGGCATTTTTGCCTGACTTCCTCTTTGTTGGGATGCATCGCTCTTGAGCTTGGAGGAGGTGATCCTTGAATATTAACCAGCTTTCTTGGGCCCCTCTTCCCTCCAGGGCTCTGTCCCATGGCACTCTACCAAGCAGATCCCTGAAGAGGCCAAAGTCTGCTCTCCTGAAGTCCAGGGTAGTGAGCTTGCTGCGCGCCCTCCTCGGTGCCCTGAGGATCTTGAACTCCACCATTTCATGGTCACTGCAGCYCAGGCTGCCCTTGAGCTTCACATTCCCCACCAGCCCCTCCTTGTTGGTGAGAACAAGGTCCAGCATGGCACCTCTCCTCGTTGGCTCCTCTATCACTTGGAGAAGGAAGTTATCATCGATGCATTCCAGGAACCTCTCGGATTGCTTATGCCCTGTCATGTTGTCCCTCCAACAGATGTCGAGGTGGTTGAAGTCCCCCGTGAGGACCAGGGCTTGTGATCGTGAGGCTGCTCCTATTTGTCTCTAGAGGGCCTCATCCGCTCGGTCTTCCTGGTCGGGTGGCCTGTAGCAGACTCCCACCGTAATGTCACCTGTCCCTGCCCTCCCTTTAATCCTGACCCATAAGCTCTCGGTCAGCTCCTCATCCATTCCCAGGCGGAGATAATATACAATTGACAATGTTTATTTCAAGCAGACCTGATTTTTTTAAAATTTCTTTTTTTTTTTGCAACTTTTCAGTTTTGAGTAGCGTTGAATCAACTTAGATGTATGTAGCTCTGCACTAAGATGTCTCATAAACACTTCCTGCTCTCAGTGTTTTATAACGGCTTTGCTGTTTTAGTGCTGGCACTGCTGACCCCTTGCAGCTTGCAGTAACAGGGTTAATTTTTTAGTTCAGGGCAAGAGGGAATTGTGTGACATGGCTAAAGCTGTAATCACACCTACCGATGAGGCTTCCAGGTCTGCAGCATCACATTTGTCTAGGGCTGACTGGATGTAAGCTGTGAATATCTAGAATCATAGAATCATAGAATCATTAAGGTTGGAAAAGACCTCTAAGATCATCAAGTCCAACCATCAACCCAACACCACCATGCCCACTAAACCATGTCCCTAAGCGCCTCATCTACACGTCTTTTAAATACCTCCAGGGATGGTGACTCCACCACTTCCCTGGGCAGCCTCTTCCAATGCTTAACCACTCTTTCAGKAAAGAAATTTTTCCTAAGGTCCAATCTAAACCTCCCCTGGCGCAACTTGAGGCCATTTCCTCTCGTCCTATCGCTAGTTGCTTGGCAGAAGAGACCAACACCCACCTCGCTGCAACCTCCTTTCAGGTAGTTGTAGAGGGCAATAAGGTCTCCCCTGAGCCTCCTCTTCTCCAGGCTAAACAGTCCCAGTTCCCTCAGCCGCTCCTCATAAGACTTGTTCTCCAGACCAGCTTCGTTGCCCTCTTCGTTGCCCTCGTTCACCAGCTTCGTTGCCCTCCTCTGGACACGCTCCAGCACCTCAATGTCCTTCTTGTAGTGAGGGGCCCAAAACTGAATACAGTATTCAAGGTGGGGCCTCACCRGTGCCGAGTACAGGGGCACAATCACTTCCCTACTCCTGCTGGCCACACTATTTCTGATACAGGCCAGGATGCCATTGGCCTTCTTGGCCACCTGGGCACACTGCCGGCTCATATTCAGCTAGAGCACACATACACAGTTATTGTTAAGACCCTAACCCAAATCCCAAAGCAGTGCATTCTTCTCCACTAACACACCACTTTGCTCTTTGACTGCAGTATTTTCTAGGTGCTTATCTCCTATTTTCAACTAGTCACCTCAAATGGTTGTAGAGATTCATTTTTCCATTTCAGACAAAGGTCTGGTCTTGTCAACAAATTTTGTACATGCTTTTAGGGTTAATGAAGTGTAACAAGCACTCTTGGCTGTGCTTGCTGAGCATGTGGGTGTCAGGACTGTGGAAACAGGCTGGCTAGCAGGTGCTTTGGGACCAGGAGTGACAGGGATGCTGGTGAAGTATTCAGGCTTGGGGCTGCTGTCAAGAACTGGTTAGAGCTGCGCAGGGACTGGAAGGGCAAAAATGGGATCAAAGTAATGAATCAATATAGCAGCGATATAAATCACTCCAGAATCTGACAGCCTAGCCCACCTGAGCCAGAGAAACTCTTACCTTGTGTTTGACTATATCTTTTTATTATATTGGGAGGGTTTGAACTTCTTGGTGACCTTACATGAGGTCTCCCTTGTAAGTTATTAGACTAGGTGGCAAATCATTGCAGGGAAACTGAGGCACAATAACTGCAGTATTGTGTCCTGCTAACAGAGGTCACCCTGCAGGTAGCAAAATGTTGTACTTTTAAATGGTTGAGCTGGTGTAGATCATGGGTTGCTTTTTGCTAGAGGCTTCCAACAATGCAACAAATGTTTAATCCAGTATACGCACTATACATTCACTTGGTAGGGACAAAACTGTCTGTCCATCTCTCTCTCAAACCGTGGTGATCTAAACATAACCAGTGTTAAACACCTATCTTCCTTATGTAAGAAGCATGTTTCAAAACACTGCTATCTGTAGTGGTGGGACAGGACATAAAGGGGTTTACTGGGATATAAGGCTGAATTTCTGAATTGTATCACTGGGGTCTTTGTGCCGACATCATTAGAATTTGGCTGTTCCCTCACACCATGAATATATGTAGAGACAGAGCTGAAGCACAAAGGTGCAATGCTCTGTGTACAATTTACATGTGTAATTAGCCTGCCAACCAATAAGAATGCTATTAACTTTGAGTGCATACAAGAAAGGATAGGGATGCTAAATGTTGTAGTTATATTCCAGATGTCACTTGATCCATCCAACTCAGCTTCTTCTCTGTAAGACTCTTCCCTGCATTCATGGGATTCAGCTTTTTCTGACTCCTTCCTCTGCTCATCCTGCATCTCAGGAAGGTGATGGTTATAGCAAACTCTGCTGTAATGTAGAGATGCTGAGAGAGCTTCCTGGTCTGGCAATACTGTTGAGAGGAAGCTCTGGGCTGCCGTTGATAGATTTCTGTATGTGGAAAGTCTTCTGATATGGAGCTAGCTTAGGCGTCCTTGCACTGTGTTGACCATTGCTTAGGCACAACCGTGAACTGGGAGTCAAGGTTTAGCACTCCCACCACATCGCTTGCCAGGACTGAATTTGAGTGCCTGAAGATATTTACCTTTTTTGGTATGGTCACAAATGCAAGCAGGATGTCTACTAAGAACGTAAAATACATAGCGATAGTAACCCAAAAGAGATGGCTTATGCAATAACCCTCCCCCCAATTAATGTTGCACGTCTCGTAAAATGAATCTCCTCTTCTGCTTTTCTCTGACTAAGCTATGAATATCTTGAATTTCTAGAAAAAAATCCCTGGTCAACCCTTCCGTGTCCTTTGTTTACTAAGAAAATCTTTCTTTATCCTTTAAGCTATCAAGGTCCAGCTGTTCCCAGAGTTCACTGTTGTGTCAGGAAGGAATTACTTTAACGCTTCCATAAAGAAATATTTGCTCATACAGACTGTTTAGTTTTGACTATTGTTCAAGGGACATTGTCTCTTTGCCACCACTGGCTGTTTCTCTACCTCTTAAGCAGTCCACTTTGCTGCCCACCATGAGCCATGCTCTCCCAGCCAGCATGATCGTGCATGATTTTCACATTCAGTACCCTGACTGCCAGAGTTGGATCATACCCTCATGACCCATATAAAATCTGTTATCAATTTTCTCTTGCTATGAAATATAAATTATTAACAGACCTTAAGCCTCTGTTACACTAACTATTTAAAGTCATGAAATTTTTTCTTTAAACAGTAGAAGCAAAGACATTACGGTGATTATTTTTATTCCGCGTAAGTGGATTAGATTTATCACTGTTGGTTCAGGTCCCACAGTAAAGTAGGTTTATTTATTGTTAGCTTGGGTTAACAAAGGGAAGGAGGTGTCCAAAATCCTTCCACACACATCTGTTAGATTTGAACATGGGAGCTCTGGTGCTTGCTTGTACTCCTTTGCCTGCTTCATTGCTCTCAGCCTGGAGAGTCAGAATAGTGCTGGTGGGAGAGTAAAACCACTCCTCACAGAGTGAATCCTGTCAGGCAAGCACACAACTGAATATGTAGTTGTGTCCTAACATAAAAATAAATGTGAGTATAGATGCTACAGAGACATTTGCCAAAGCCTTTTTTATGGAGATATGCAAATGTGTGTGTCCCGTGCCTCCTAAGAATTAACAAATGTGTTGGGCTCTTCAACGGTTTAACCAAAATGTATTTTTTCTACTTTTAGGATGATGGGTTGGGCTTGGGTGTCTGCTGCCACGGGAAAAGGAGAGGTAGGGGGATGGGACTGAGCTGGGATGCTGGGAGAAGTCACTGCAGAATCAGACTCGCCATCCCTGCTGCCGACACACAGTTCAGGGTAATAATTGCTGTAGTTTCTGTTCCTTCTCCTCCTCCCTGTAGCAACAGCTCGTACCCTGACCCCTTCTCAGGAGCATCAGTGCAATCTGTCTGGCTGCCCAGGGGTCTGGCCTGGGCAGCAGAGGGAGGAGAGCCCCGGGCTGCTCTGCTGCCCCCGCAACTCCCTATGCCTTGAGCTGCTAAATGGTGAATTATTCAGCTAGCTTCAGGGGGTCCAATGGGTGCTGGCAGGTTCAGAAAGGCTGGGGAGATGGCAACTGGAAGCAGTCAGAYGTCCTGTTTCTACCTCTGTGCTACTGTATGCTCTCCTGATGGGGATCCCACAAGCCAACGCAGGTCTCAGAGACTCTTAGCTGCGTGGATCCTGAAGGAGCTGAATGGCTGAACTAAAATTGGGTGTCTGCATTTTAGTTTGTTAATCAAACACTTTTTTTGTGAAAGAAACAGGGTTTTCTCTGGAAGCCAGACCAAAGCCTGTTTGAGTAGTGCATTTATATTATGTTTAACTAGTTAGCCTTAGCAGTCTTATAGGATGTATTTTTAATTTCCTGCTCAAAATGTCTGTGTGATGTTGTGGCATGTTTTTAAGCAGCAGATATTTTCACTGAAGATGCATTGGTGTTTCTACAATGAGCGTACATCTGATTTGCAAAGTACTTTGAGATCCTCCACATTCCTCATGGGAAATACTGTCTCTGGCTTGTATTTCTCTAAGGTTGACAGATTTATTAAAAATCCTGGGAAGTTCTACATAATGATTTTGTAGCAATGACTGCTGGTTTTTGTAACTTTTTAGTATGTCAGTTAATTCTTGCCTCATGACAGGTCAGTTCTTTCACAATAGAGTTCTCCATCATTGGCTTGACATCCAAGCATTGACAGTCTGCTATTTAAAAGCAAACAGTGTCTAAGACACCATATGTAATTATTTTCAAAAAGTCATATGGTCATTTTTCTGCAATCAAGAGATCCCACAAATTTTGCCTATAGGCACAAGAAATAATGATCAGGACAAAATTTCTGGGTTTTTGTATAATAATGTTGTGTTCTTAATTTTTTGTAACTGGAAAAAAACCCACAGCTCTAGTTATCAGGCCAACATCAGTTAACATACAATCCACTTTCAACTATGAACTATAATTCATGGATCAATGGGAACGTAATGTTATGGTGAAGTATTGAAAAGCATTGTATATGATCTGCTGGCTGTATTTAACACTACAGCTGAATTTAAATTTGAAAGAAAAACTTAACATTTTACAACTATTTTCTATGGACAACGAAATGTCCTTTCTGTATGATGCAGTTTAATCTTAAGTGCCRCAAATACTTTACAAACCAGCTAGGGTACACAGCATTTTACTGGGTAAGTTCACATGGAGACACTGAGGCACACCCAGATTGAAACCTGGATATGAAAGAGAATCTCTGATGGAGCTCAGAACAGAGTCCCAGACTCCTCATTCTCCATAGACAACATAAAATACTGGACTACAATCAGTTTTGCTGCCTTTAGTATGCATTCCACGTCCTCAGGATGGGATGGCATCTCTGATGTGAGAGCTTAAATCTTCCAAGCAAATATTTTTGTAAGGAACATTAGCAATTTAACTGTGATACTGAGAGGAATAGTAGTTTGGGTTTCTATTTCCTTAGAAAAAGACCAAGGACCAAACTCTTACCAGATTAAATAAAAACCTGCTTTCTTCTTTAGATTTATGCTGTTGTCTGGGAAGAATTCATAGAGGGATTTGGCCTGTTTTCTGAATCATGAGCTTCTTTGAGGTTTACACATTGCTCCTATTCCACCCTCCTCTCAGCTAAGYGGAGACTTGATTTCCATGATGCGTTTCATCTTCCTGAACAAATAGCAGTCTCTTCTGTTGTCCTCTGTAGTTTTCCCACCTGATTTCTTTCTGTCTTCAGCAGCTGAGAAAACTAGATATGCCATTTCTGATTCAGCAGGGGTCTCATTTATACTGTGTGCACCCATTTCCCTTGGTTGTTTCGTAAACAAAAACTTCCTTTGGCCTATCTTCCATTTCTGGCTCRCTGTATTAAAGACTTCAATTATTCTTTCATATACAATAGCACATGCTTGTTATCCTTCACAGGACAATATTGTCTCTTAATCTGAAAGAGCTCATACGCTACATATCGGTGGTAATTTCAGAGTTTCCGCAATACCTGGAGACATCTTCAATGCAAACTTTGTAGCTGGCACATCCCTTTGCTGTGCTGCTCTTTAAGTTCCTGTTGTCTGCTCGGACACACAGAGGCCTCTTTCTGCCGTCACCCCATTTTCACACCCTTCTTTCTGTGACTTTGCAGCAAGAATTCCCATTTATTCTGCTGGGAGACGGGAGTCCTTACCACAATGGAGATTGCGAAGGTTGCTCTTTCAGCCCCAAACTCCACCCATGAGAAAAGCAATTTGGCTTATGTCTATGCCAAACAAGTACCTTGAAGATGCAAATAATGAAACATGGTGTCGAAGTGCATAAGGGCTTTCAGGGGTGGATGTTCGCTAGTGCTGGAGGCTGGCCAGCCTAGGCTGCAGACTTGCTGCCAGCAGCGTTTCTTTCTTCGTGTACCATGTGCTCTGCACTGAAGCTGAATGCACTCGAAGGGACAGCACTAGTGCCTGTGGCATTATCTGTCCTGCTTTGGGGAAACTGAGACTCTTCATTAGTTTAGCCGCTCTTAACTAAGCCTAACCTCCAAAGTCTCAAACCAAATGTATCAGAAAACTAACAGGGTGTTTGCTCCATCCGTGATACTCACTCTGCCTTGTGGGTTCTGCCCCCTCCTCCGCTCTCTGCACAGTGCCAGGATTTAGAAAGTAAGCTCCCCAGGGGAGAGTATCCAGCTATCCAAAAGAGTGGCAAGAGGAGAAGAAAAGGGTCCTAATCCCATCTGGTCCTTTGACAGCACCAAAACAACCATCAAATAATAGTTTTTATATCACTCCTTGGCCATGAAAGACTCCAAAGCTTTTCAAGATAAATGTTACCTTGAGATGAAATGCAATAGTCCCTTGTTTTCTGCTTTAAGATCTTATCATCATCAAAATTATTACAAATTCTGATTTCTCTGGTAGTTTCTTGGGATTGTTAATAGAATAAAATTTAAACTTAGTATAGCTTCTTTCACCTTTTAGTCCCCAAATCTCTACAAATAACATACAGGAATTGCTTCACTCTGTGCAGAGTTGCAGTCATCTCCAGACTTAAATACAGCAATGATTTAGCATGGCTATATAAATTTTTAGGGAGAACATTATGAGAAATGTCATTTGCAGTAGAACGGCAAGGGGGACTTTGGTCTGCAGGATGTAAATGTCCGGTCGGAGTCTGACGAGGATAGCTGAGCAAATGGTCTCGTAAAGCAGCAGTGTGGGATTGTCAGTGTTTCTGATCTCGTTGCTTCTTGTCCAGCAGCAATGTCCTCCAGCATTGTGCTGCTGCGTCTGCTCCGCTCTGACTCAGGAAGGAGAATGTCACCTACTGAGTCACCAGTGTCCTCCGTCATCTTGGGTTTCACTGGAAATTTTTAATGCATGCRGAGAGACCAGAGCCAATCCCGATTGCTTTGTGAATGAGCCTAATGCAAGATTCACTAGGCAGAAGCAGGACTGGATCGTGTCTGCAAGGCTCCCTTTCTGAAGCAGACCTCTGCAGCCTGAGCCAGTCTCCTCTCACCCTCCAGTTACCTTTTCTCTCAAGGATCTGTTTTGTCTGACCTGAACTACTCGCTTTAATTTAGTCAGTGTGGAACATGTCGCTGCTCAGCAACTTGCTGAAGGCTGTGATCTACTATCATTATTTCATTTCAGTGCCTCATCAGCTCCCAATGTGCTGGTTGATACATTAGTAATGTTTTTTGCATGCATTTATCACTCCCAGGTGTCATGCAAATGTTACGGGGACTACAGCTGGTTTGCAAACCAGGTAGCAGGGCTGAGGCCAGACTTCTCAAGCAGAGATGACTGCAAAGCAGGCTTTAATCTTAGCCACAGGCTGCAACCATGACTATTAGGTTAGATATGAAAAAGGTCAGTGCTTTTGCGGTCAAGGCTGTGGTCAAATGGCAAGTTAGGGAATATGTGTAGTGAAGGATCCTAGGGAGCTTAGGGACTTTTATACATTGGCTGCTTAAACCTGAGGCCATTATTGATTGTTAATGTAAATTCACTTGTATTATAGCTTTGCACAGGAAGTGTTATTTTTAAAATACTAAATTCTAGTCATTTGGCCTAAAATCTCTCTCACTGTCAATGAATGCTAGATTCAGTGGATAATTACACTAATTTATTTTCAATAAATTTCAAATTAAAATGATATACTGTGGAGAGACCTGATTGAAAATCTTGCTGTTCTGTTCCTCATTTGAAAACTTGTTTGCAATTAGTCAAGCTGTCAGATACCCAGGGAATGTGCTTATTTATTTATTTTTACTGAAGGGGGGTGGGGAAAGAAAAGCTATTTCTGTAGCCATGTGGGAAAGCCTCTGGTAATCCTTTTTGTGCAGGCGAGATGTCAGAATACAGGGATCATAGTTCACCATGAGATAGCTCTTACATTTTGCTTTAGTATGTTGCTTTCCAGTGGTACTAGTGTCAATCACAGGCTATTTAGTAGGTGCAAGTCCTAAAAAAAGAAATCAGATGCCTGAAATTAGATGTAGCGTGTAATCTTTAAATCCTTTCTCCTCTCTTTCCCTCCCCAGAGCCATGAGCATGGGTTTTACTTCACCTTCACCTTCTTGGGGCTCTCAGCTCCAGCTGACACCGAGCAGGGGCTTTGTGTTGTACCACCACCAGAGCAGCAGAGGAAGGTGCTGCACCACACTCCTCGCCTAATAGCCTCTTGGCCATAACACTTATCCAGAAAGTTAGACGCTGAGGTTCACCTTTTTCCTTCCAGGAAAGTGCTGGAGCTGCCTGGCGGGTGTTTCCTCTGGGAAGGAAGCACTCTCCCCACTCATCAGGGCTGCAGCGACCACAGAGGGAACATTGTAAGGGTGAGCAGGACTTTTCCACCTCGTTGGCAAGAAGCTCACTCAGTAGGCAGAAGGGGTCACGCTGCATTTCATTGCCTGTTGATACATAACTTCTTTCATGCGAAAATACAGATGCAGTTGTGGGAAGGGCACAGCATTTCCTCCCTCCCACCAGTGACTTAACCACAGAGGTACTGAACTGTTTTTCTCTCCCCCCTCCCCTTCCTTTTTACTGAATTGTTTTTTCTCCTTTTTTCCCCTGTTCTCCTCATGCAATATCTTTGCACCTGGCCTTGCTGAGGGATCACTTTAAAGAAAGCTTTTGTATAGCAGTCTTGAGTAAGATTTAAGCTAGAATTTTCAAAAGCACAAAAAGCAGAGGGATGTTTTAGGCCATGGTCAAATTAACACTGCCCRTGCTGGTTGAAATGTTATTGCCCTGTGCTATCTGCTGCTACTCCTGAAAGTCAGAAAAGTTGGAGTATAGTTTGAGATGGTTCCCAATTCATTTGAAGCCAGCAGGGTTAACTCGGACCAGCAATGCAAACGGTTCYAGCATGTAGAGACCTCCTAGGGTCAGGACTGCCTTATGGAGCACCAGATCCTGTATGAAGTTATGGTAAGGGATATCACTTGGTACAAGAAGCTTCTGTTCTGGAAATGAGATGAAAACATGTAAATAAACCAACATACAAGTGAAAAGAAAGGAGAGAGAAGATGGACTGACAAACTGCAGAATTCTTATATGCAGCAATCTAGAAAGCAGCAAATAGCAGAAAAGTTATGGGCTTTCACTGTCCTGGTAACATTAATGAGAAAATGCTGAGATAGCAATTGCAATTATTTTAAATTTGTGGCAATGTGGCCAAACATTATCTAATATTTAAGAAGTGGGCCATGTAAGCTTGCTTAGTCTTAGTGCTAGAAATTATTTTTTCCTACTGCATACCAACAGAAAAGCAGCTATAGATATATTCCCCTGGCAAAATCACCCCTCTGAAGGCAAGATATCTTTCTGAATTGCAGAATGAGCTCCTTAAAGTAAATGGGCCATTAGTGATTGAATTCAATCATCCAGATGATAGCTCTAGCTGGCATCGGGGCTGGGTGCAGAATGACAGATTTTGCTCCGTGTCGTGGGCAGTCATCAAGAGCTCTCCAGAGACAGAGTAAAAAGAGGAAGGTACTTGCTGGGTCAGCCTGAGGGATGGCTGCATCATGCATAGGTACGTGCTAGACAGCTTGGATGCTAATGGGTGTGATGCTGCAGCAAGCTTTCCTGCACACCACAGCAGCCTTGTGGGACCTGTGTACAAACTGGCAGCGGGGAGGAGAGGAAGAAGCAGTCTCCCATATTACTGCATTTTTGCTGTTATCTCAACCCTCTTGGAGTCAGTCACCTCTGTACGGGAAGTGACTGCACCGCTGGTGCTGGGGTCACGATGACCTGAGCTCTTCCTTCACGTCCTTGGTGCTTGGTCAATGTGTGCCTACAGCATCACCTACAGCAGACCCACCCGTCTGCCCCATGACCTCTCTCTAGGAGACAGCTTCCCTCTCATTTCTATCRGTTTGTTTGTCTGCACAGTCTTGATTCATTGACACAGGTGAAAAAAAACCCAAACCCCACCTTTTCATACTATGGCTATTTTGTTTTTAAGCCAGACCACCTCACTCAGCTCGCTTAGCCAGTCCAGGCAGGCAGGACTGGAAGAACAGGAGGTACTGAGAAAGTGGCAGCAATCAGGGCGACCYGTGGGGAAACAAAGCAGCTCCAGGCAGTGCCCTCCTACCTCCAGGTTATTTCATCAGCCCCAGATCAGCAGCAGACAGGTTATTTCATCTACCTGGAGGCATGGATTGATGTGTCTTGGGGGATGTGCCGCAGGAGGGGAGAAGTTTGAGATTACTTACCTCTCTGACTGTTTCTGTGATAACGTGCTGCAGAATCAGGGTGGTGACTGATTAAAAAATATGATAATTTGAGAGATATGCTGGACATCTGCAAAAATTCACATGGTTATCTGTGTCTGAAGAGGGACAGCTAACTTTACAAGAAGAGCGTCTAATTAAAAACTGCTAGGAACCAAACCCACCTGCTACCTACATAGCAGACACACAGACACACGCAGACACTTGTTCTGCCTAAAGGGTAAACACAAGGCTCTCGTCTCTCRAAGGTGCGAATCTTAAAAGCAGTAACTTAGTGGAAAAGGTGCTGGGAAACCAACATGTAACTAGTGCTGGCGGCATCCTAAATTCATGATTTGTAGCTGTGATGCTAACATTGACATAGGTGGGCTATAAACATATTCGGAGCCTACCTTATTGTGTTGGTAACAGTTTCATGTCACCTGTTTTCTTCAGTTTGAACACACGAGCCAGCTAGCCTTCCTAGTCCACTCCCATGTCTTTTCTAATTTGACAGGGAAGTGGTTCAATTAATTAAAAAATATGATTCAATGTAAAACATATTATTTTTTCTCTGTTGCTTGACAGTGTCCATTTAAATAGCCATAGGCATTTGGGTCCAGCAGATTTGCATAGAAAGCTCATGTAGGAAAAAGACAAGCTACCATTTCACCACAAAACCCTTCAGGTTTTCTTTGTAGGCAACAAATTGCCGTGTGTGGACAATAACTGTTCCACAGATGTAGCTCTCCATTGTCATACACAGGCAGCCTCTCTTTGTAGGCGTGATTCTAGGATAACATGCTGCAGTAAAGACTGGCTTGGGCTTCCAGGTCTTTGATTAGAAGGAACTTGAAGGATTGAGTTGGATCAATAGAGTCAGTTTTAATTAGGATGTAATAGTGAGTGTCAAAAGCTGCCAGACTCTGGCTCAAGCAGAGTAAGAAAGGATCAGGAGCCAACCTCAAAGGTGAGCGAAAGAGCGAGTCTATAGAAGACAGGGATTTTGAGGGAAGTGAGAACATCACTGATAAGCTTTAGGAAAAGCCAAACAGCAGGAAAGTAGGCAGCACGCGAGCTGGGATCTTGGCACAAAAATGACAATAAGCATTTTCCCCAAGTTGTTCTGTAGATGCTGAGTATATTACCAGTGCAATCAGTTGTACCTCAGTCTGGATCCTTTTCTTGGTGTAGAGTGACTGCCTTCAGGTTATATTCATCTAAGAAGACAGAAACATTAGATAGTGCCAAAACATGAACTGAATTTTGATAAGCATTTGCCTTTAAAAGGTTATACAGAATTTGATTGCAATCAGCAGCTCAGGGTATGCTAGTCATTTTCAGACACCTTCCATATGCTTTGATATTTGGCTGTAGGTACATGCACAGCCAGAATTTTAGTAAGTAATTTAGATGTTCGTACACAACTTTTCAGAGCTTGATTTCAGTCCATCTCCTTGATTAAAGCCCATGTATTTCACTATTCATTAACTCAGTTCTATAGTAATGCCAAAGCTTTGCCTTTTGGCATATTTCTCTGGTTATCATGTGGCTTTTCTGATAGAAAATTTGTCCAACCCTTTGTAAAATATATGTTGAAATATTAACTCATGTTTCATTTTTGTCATGTTGAATCAGAATCTGTCACATGTGCACTTGGAATATTATTTCTTTTAACAAATAGTTTCATTTCTTTTAATGATAAAGCTATTATTCTACATGGCAGTACTGGAACCTTATTTACTTAATATTCTGTAGCCCTTGAAGTTCTGCCAGAATAAAACCACACCTTTATTTGCCATTATAACTAAGTATTTGAAAATTAGATCAGAGTTTGGGTGCTTGCCCCTGATAAGAAAATAAATAGGTGATTATTATAATTAAGCAAAAGGCAAATGCCTTCAAAGGGTCGGGAATTTTGTTATCTTACTTTACAAAATGGTAAGAGAAATCAAGCAGCCTGATGGGCTCCCAGCCAAATGGTTATCATATTATAACCACATGGGTCAAATTGTTTGCCTAATCACTTTATATTCAAACATACACACACAGAATAAAATTTTTCCAGTTTAGAGGAAAATGTAATATCTTAAATGTCTCAGAATAGTCTATATTTATCCCTTTCAATGTAATGGGTGTTTCATGATATATTTTGATATTTGGCTGTGGACATGTATCTTTTTATAGCTGCAGCTATGCTGCCTTGAAGAAGTTCTTGCCCTTTAGCTTATTCTCAATACTTATCACTGCCACTCTTTTGGACATGGCAACCTCAAATCTGCTGGTGGAGCTACTTGTGAAACTCTACCCGTTTCTGTCAAGATAAGCTAGGTTAACAAAGACCTAATATTTAAACTGAGACAAGTCTAATGAGCTAGACTAGCTTGAAGGAAAGAAGCAAGGCAATTGTATTGCAAATATCCATCTATCCGTGTCTTGCCAAAAATTTCTGAATCCCTCAACCAGACCTGACAGAGAGCCTGAAGAGTCAAGCTCTGTGAAATTTTGTGGCTAGATACTAATTAGTTTATACTTTCCCTTTTTTCTCTGCTGATTTGCAAGAAAAAGAAAAGTTTAACAGTATGTTTAAGTGAAATAGGAAGAACCTTTTAGGAGCATTTCACATTTAAGGGGGGGGGGGGGGAAGGTAGTGAACCACGTAATGGAAGAACAGCAAATGGAAAAGGCTCAACATAAGCTTAATTCAGTCAAATTACTCTCTGGTGCCAACAGAGGCAGCAGTAACAGGTATAAGAACAAAGTTATCTCGGGAACCTCAGAATCCGAGTAACAGGAGGAGGAGAAGGGGTATTATCCATTCTTGCAAAAGACGATAGGTTTTCTTCTCAGAAAAAAAAATATAGCACAGGAGAAGTCAATAGAAGGAAAAGCAGCATCAGTATGAATGCTTGAAGCAAGAGCTATATCCAGGAAGTTAACAATGTGCAATGCCAGATATTGTCTGCTTAAACTTTACAGACAGGCTGCAGAAGCCTGCCTATGGGAGCTCAGCCCTGCACAAGGCCCTGGGGTACTTTCCAGCAATAGTATCTTCTGAGTTTTTCCTCTAATTTTTCAAACAATAAGCATAGAGGGCAAAAAGGCAGCAAACAGCTGTTGTAGCATGGCAGATGATATTTATATTTTTTTGATTCTGAATGATAATGGCAAAGGGCTAAATCCTGCCCTTTTTTACACCAGTGTCTGGATCCCATCAGAGTCGTCTCAGCATTATGAATAAAACTTAATTCTCCTCTTCCAAGTTAGCAAAATTTGTTTTGTGGTGTTAGCAAACCAGAGTAGAGGTCAGCAGGGTTTAGGAGAGGAAGGGAAGAGGAGGCTGGGAGACCACAGGGCAGGGACTGGCTGTGTTTCAGAGGGGAGCTAAGAAGGAAGAATTGAAGTTTGGGGTCTTTATCCTCTCTAACTCCCTCCTTGCTGTACACACACTTTCAAGATTCACAGATCTGCACCATACCTTTCACTGCATCTGCCTATAAAAATCTGTMTATATTAAAAATAACATATAAAAATAATATATAAAAAATAATATATTAAAATCTGTCTATATTAAATCTGTCTCCTGGAAAAAACTCCATGTACCGCCTATGCTGCCTCCACTCTCACTGTCCAGCTGTCCCCAGCTCTCACCTACGTCTGGAAAAGGGACAGATCTAGGTTCACTCATGCTGTAGAATAAGAAAAGTATGTGCTGCACCTGATAAACCTGGCTGAGCAATTGGTACTCCTGCAGAATTTCCTTGAAGGGTGGTGAACGTGACTTCCCACACTCCACCTGTAAGGGCAGCAGCAAGTCTAAGAAAGAGTTTGGGACTGGTCATTCAGGAGACTTACAGTGAAGGCAAAGTAGAGCTTGCTAAAGTAAATAGGGGATGGGATCACAACGATTAAAAAAAGCGGGGCAGGGGAGATTTTATGCATTATAAGATTGGTTGGTAATAGAAATGGCTTGTGCCCTGTGGGAGGATTTGGGACATTTGTTCATTCACTTTTTACATCCTAATATCATGGAAGTGTTCCTATTTGTAGTCTCAGTATAAATTAAAAATGTAACACTTATTCACTAGACTAAAGATAATGGAGAACATTGAACCTGAAACTTCCCAAGCAAGAGGAATGAAGATGGAGAATTTTAAACAGACTTGCAGGAGGAAAACTAGGGGAAGGCTGAGGTCATATGGTCAATTTTTCAATTTTGGGATTGATGATTAAAAAACCAAAGAAACCTAACTAATAGGTGATGTGGGATGCCTCATTCATTCAGAAGAACTCTGGAAGACCCAGAGTTAATCCTTGGAGGTCAAGCGAAGGACTCAGTTTCAACTGACCTCCCACAATGCTCAAAAACCCATCACGTTGTACTTGTTCTGAGTACTATTCTTACTTTGCTGAGAAAGACTTACTGGAAGATACAGTGTCAGGTTGGATTATTTGGATCCAATTCACTTTTCTTAAATGTAATAGTTGAAACTGAGCCACAGTTTACCATGAGCCACTGAATTAATTAAAATTTGAAACTTGAGCAGGCCATAACTGAAGGTGGATAACTGTGTGTGCATAATTTCTCTTCTTTCTCCCCTGACCAATTCCCAACAAATCTACAAAAAGCAGCAAACATTTCATTAATGGGCTTTTCTTCACCTTGATATTCGCAGGCTGACATTTGGTTGGGCTTTCACCCATCTTGCCCTGTTTTGCCTATATCCTTGACACTGATTTGAGCCATTTTCATTGAAGTATGGATTAAAACATCTTAACAACTGAATGTTTTTTCATAGAATCATAGAATCATTAAGGTTGGAAAAGACCTCTAAGATCATCAAGTCCAACCATCAACCCAACACCACCATGCCCCACTAAAYCATGTCCCTMAGYRCCTCATCTACAYGTCTTTTAAATACTTCCAGGGATGGGGACTCCACCACTTCCCTGGGCAGCCTGTTCCAATGTTTAACCACTCTTTCAGTAAAGAAATTTTTCCTAATGTCCAATCTAAACCTCCCCTGGCACAACTTGAGGCCATTTCCTCTTGTCCTATCGCTAGTTGCTTGGGAGAAGAGACCAACACACACCTCGCTGCAACCTCCTTTCAGGTAGTTGTAGAGGGCAATAAGGTCTCCCCTGAGCCTC
>JAYKAV010003464.1:183206-211991 GCA_035582835.1 Phoebastria nigripes | reverse complement strand
CTGCCGTGTTGTATTTCCAGCAGACGTCCGGGAAGTTGAAGTCCCCCACGAGAACAAGGGCTAGCGATCGCGAGACTTCTGCCAGCCGCTTGTAGAATGCTTCATCGGCCTCTTCATCCTGGTTGGGTGGCCTAAAACAGACTCCCAGCAGGATATCTGCCTTGTTGGCCYTCCCCCTCATCCTTACCCATAAGCACTCAACCTTATCATCATCACAGTCATTAAGTTCTAGACAGTCGAAACACTCCCTAACATACAGAGCCACCCCACCGCCTCTCCTTCCTCGCCTGTCCCTTCTGAAGAGCTTATAGCCATCCATTGCAGCACTCCAGTCRTGAGAGTYRTCCCACCATGTTTCTGTGATGGCGACTAAGTCGTAGCTATCCCGCTGCTTTCTTGTGCTTCTAAGTCAAGAATGTAGATCCATTTCTTAGATTAACATGAAGGCTGTTCACCCTCATCACATGTCCCTGAAGGGAGAAATGGTAGCACAGTCCACATGGATGCCTGAAAATCTGGGTGAGAGTTTAGGATATGGGGTATGGGAAGGGACAGGCAGCTGAACCATTATTTTTAGCTTCCAGGAGAGACATGTGGACAAAGGATCTACACCTATAAATATGCTTATACAGTCCCAGCCAGAAGCAGTGCCTTGGCTTTGGAAACTTAAAGCAGACAAGCAAACTGGACTAGAACCAACAGTAACCTCAGTACTACTCAAATTGGGGAAACCTAGCAGTAACAAAATGGGCAAAGCACAAGAAATCCAGTGTTCGGTGACAGGCCATTTAACTGATTAATTATAAGGCATTTTAGGTTAGTTTCTTGTAATTATAATTATTATATCATTACATGTTACTATAATTTTGATACTGCATTAAGTGTTTTATATAATGTTATATCGTTATTGCAATATGCATGTGCTTTATAAATCTTGATACATTCATCAAGATCTCACCCACGCAAGGGGTTGGATGGGAGGTGTGGGCTAGGTGCTGAGTGAGGCCAGGATTTGCAGCCAGGGTGGGAGCTGTCGAGCCTGGCAGCAGGGAAGGAGCAACAGGAGGGTGAAACCTGGGCTTGCCGGTGGAGGCAATCATTGTACTGCAAGAACCATAAGCACAGGGAAACTATCAAGACAGGGAAATGTATGCACAAACAGCTGCAGTAGAGCACACCACTGCAGGACTCTATGGGTGAAATTGTAGCTCTTTTGAAATCAGCATGAAATTTGCCCTTGAATTCAATGTAGCAAGAATGTCCCCCTTTCTTATCAATACTGCTTTGTTTGCCTGCTAAAAGAGAAAAAGTGCTGTTAGGTTTTGCTAAGTTTTGTATTTCTACTTTTCAAATCTTCAGTAAATTATAAAAACAAACAACAAAAATTTTAATTGAAAGCATGTGAAGTTGCTGAGTGACTGGCTATGCATCTATCACACCCTTTACAAAAGCTAAGCACTGTAAAACAAAGAAATGTGTAGACGATATAATAAATCCTTACACTTTGCCCATCATCAACAAATGCATTATTTCTATCAACTGCAAAAACATTAATTCTCCATTGCAAAACAACTACTCTGTCTCATGAACAGTAGGCTTTTAATATACAATTTTCATTTTGCCATCTGATATTTTTAAGCGACAGCATTGATAAGGGAGCCTCCATTAATAAGCTTTGTTTAAATAATTTCATTCTTTCAGAATGATTTTGAATTTATAATCAACAGGAAGACCTTGRTAACAGAATCGGTCAGGTCCTTGGCAAGAATAGGTAGAAACCAGATGTTTCAAATGAGAACCATTTTTTGTCACTTACTTACACTTTCCTTTTTTAACTAGAAGTTTTACAGGAATAAAAGAAGCTAATCTTGGAGTATTAGACAGTTTGTTTCAAGAGATTATTGAAATTTGCTCTGTTTTTCTTTTTGTCTGAGCTAAGAATTTCAACACCCAAGGTTATATCAAAACATGGCTGTCTTAAGTATGAGTGTATGTCTGTAATGCCATGATTACCTGTGAGACCCCCCACATTTTTGTCTTATTTGTCTGACAAATCTCTCTCCTAACGCAGGAAAAAGAAAATTATGCAAAATCTTAACTGTCACTTAGTCTAAATTTCTCATTTTTGTGGTTACTAACGGGAACAGAATGTTGTGTTGTTTGAACAAATCCCTAGAGACTGAGATAAAATACTTCCAAAAGGATATGAATTGTTCCTATTAATCTCAACGGCATGTTAACTGTGATATAAAGTAAATTGGGTACTGCTCTTTAGCCTTTCTTACATAAGAACAAAGTTAAAAAGTGTCTATCAACTAAATTGATAGACATAAAATGAAAAATGAACAAACGAAGGACACAGTTATGCCACTACCTGTGGAAGTTGTCTACACATGGCTTCAGCATACAAGAGGAGACTAAAGAACAAAAGAGGATTAAAAAATGAGGTACACTTATATAAAAATAAAGAGAAAATTCACCACTGACACAAATGTGAGACAGAAAAAAAAAATCACATAATTATCCAATAGAAGGGCTTTACATTTATTTTTTAAGTTCTTCTGATTCTTGAAGTATTAGTTAGGATCAATACAAGTTGCATAGATGAGAACACCTGTATATGAAAATTCAAACTATGGTCTTAAAGAGTAAGAGACCTAAAGGAAATGGTGGTTAACCTATCCCAGAGTTTGAGTCCCAAGAAATTCTKATGACAGCCTCTAAATACCAAAATTGCTCAACTGAAGGATGAACAAGAATCTTCACAGAACCGAAGAAGCTACTCGGTCTTTAAGGTGGAATTTGCTTTGCAAGCTTGACTACATAAATGTTGTCCAGAACAATTTCTAATTTTTAATGTTTGTCAACAGTTTTTGATGAAAAGCTTGTTGGCCTCATCAGCAAGAGAAAATTGTATCAGCTTTTGCAATATTGGAAAATTATAAAGCTTTTGTGGAAATTAATGTGAAAGCTTTCTAGGTTAAAAAAGGGATCTTCTTAATCTGCATAAATTATTCATTCAAACATGATGACACAACAAACTTACCAAGGCAATGACGCCTTTCTGCAATTGAGAACTCAAGGTCTGATTCCAGATTCTCTGTTTGGCACTGCTACTTAGGTAATAATCTATTAAATAAAACTTATAAAAAATAAAGTTAACAACATAGTGAAGTAATTTATTGAAATATTCTTCCCCCCCTCCTTGAAGGGCTACACTCACGAATAGGTCTTTTTAGATGGTGTACCTATTTGTGTCACATAAAAACATTTAACAAGGTGAATAAAAACAGTCCTGAGACTACAGGAAGCCCTGATATCTCTGGCTTTCCAGAGCTTATGGAAGTTATAACCCTTTGTCCTTTACCTCTACCCTTTTGACTGATATTTCATTAATGCAACAGGACTTGTATAGCGGTGTATTTTATGTTACAAGAGTATCATTTTGCATAATTTTAAATGACAGGATATCATTACATCTTTGTGTCACATGTATTGAAATTTAGAGGACTTCTTCATTTTGTGAAGACTTCAGAGATAATGTAGAAGCAGGGAGATGGATGACAACATTGAGCTTGCTCACAGATAACTTTTGAGCACCCACCTCTAATCGTGAAATTCAACATGCTGAATTAAGTGCCTAACTCCCCAAGGTTGAGACAATTCAGTTCTCTAGGAGGTGATATACAACAGCTGAATATAAAGAGTTCCTTCAATTGAATGAGAGGCACCTCTACACCCAATGGGAGTGGCAAAGAGAGGGGCCTCTGAATCTGGTTCCTGAACAGGTGTCTTAAATTAGTTTTTGGATGTGAGCATCCGTGATGGACCATTGACCTCTTGTTTGTCTCATGTTCTGGTTACCACAAGTCAAAAAGTAGAGACTCCAGTTATATTATGTTATTGCATATGATTGGAAAAACAGTCTCAGAACCTGCAGAATTCAAGGTGACTATACAAGCCTGAAACCATTTTTAAAGGAAGAAACAATTGTTTTTGAAGATCTGTCGAATCGAAACGTTTCACTCCACAGATCTATATACTGCATACAGTGCCTCGTGTTTCATGTTGATCATTTCTCCAGATGCTTTAACAACCCCCAGGATGTTAATAATGCCACTCTAGGATTCAAAGAATTGGGATGAGATTTAATATTCCACCTTGGTCCTTTGAAATTGTTACTCTGCTATTTCCTAGATTTGGTTGCATTTTCTTTTCCTCATTAACCCTTGGTATATACTGAAGTGTATTACTGATACTGGCAATTCAGTGCCAGAGGATTCCCCACTGGCAAAACTACTCATCTAAAGTAAATGAAAGTCATTCCCCTCATACAGAATGTTTTTAAATAGTAGACATATTGATTATCATAATTTCAAGATCGATAGAATAAGACAAAAGAACAGAGACTGACAGAAAATACTTGGAAAATAGGCACTTAGTGCTCTACGCATTTGTTTTCAAAATATTCTGATCACCCCAGATATATTGGTAATTTTGATAAATTGATTTCATTGCTTCTGAATTTCCCATTGTAAGCTCTTCAGTGGATAGAATGTAGAGCTCTAGAAACAAGTGTGTTTTTCAAGGCAATCACAATATGAAACCAACATTTCTTTCTTTGCAGATTAGATCCTCTTTCCCCTCCCCAAATAGTTACAACACTTATAAGGGTAATAGAGTCTTCCAAGGACCGTTAGGAGTTCTCCAGGCTTCAAAGCATCCTGCCTATATTAGCAATTAACTCACTTTCCTTTGGGGGGATCAAACACTTGTATCTATTTTCATGGCTTAGGGAGAATACAATCCATGTGTCAGGGCCACAGAGATGAAGCATAAAGCATATTTACATATTCTTTCCTCCCCTCCTTAAAAATCTCATATATCTCCACAAATTAGTTTCTTTTGAGGCCTCTTCTGCTAAACCAATAATTTCTGTCCATCTTTTGGACACTATCCATCTGGAGGTGTGAATAATTCCAGATGGCTTAGGTGTCTTCAGCTAAAGAAAAAAAACTTCTCCACATCTTTTAGATGATATGCATCTAAAATAACGCATTTACTGAGGACCCAAAAGCTTCACAGAACTGCCAGTCTTCAACCATTTTAAAATTGGAAAAGCTCCTCCCTAGATCAGCAGTGCTGAATACATCCTAGCACTTGCTGCTACACAGCAATTCTTCTAGTTAGACCAGCAGCACAGCAGGGCACAAAAAATGAGGTGCTGATCTTTTCTACAGGGGTGAGATTATAACAATACAACTGGTTTGGGTGAAGACTTCAGCTGTAGACCTTCCCTGTTGGTCAGAACCATGTCATGTGATCAATATTCTGGTAGTCTGGTCCTCCTTTTGCAATTTTGTGCCACAGTCCTATAGATTAACTCACTCATTTAGCCCTAGCAATTTTAGTACTSAAGGCGATTCAGCCTGATTTGGTAACGACAGCTGCTAAAATCACAGGTACTCTCTGAATTAGCTTGTAAAAACTCTGGTTCCTTTTCAGGAGATTGTGCCACCAGCGTTCAGCTTGGCACAGCGATGGGAAATCAGACCTGCTTAAGCCTGGAGCCAGAAACAAGATGGCTTTGTGTCTTGGAGCAAAAATGATGTCAGGGCAGGTGTCCCGGTCCTAGCTCTGCCCGTGGAAGACGCTGATCTCCCTTTTCCAGCAAAGCATTGCAGAGCTCATACAATCCCACCTTGCCCTAGCAAGCTATATAACCATTTGCTGTTGAAACTGGATACTCTTTCAAGAAGGGAAGATCCCAAACAGCAACTGGAGAGGAAAACTGGTGACAATGTGCTGTGAGATTGATTGATCTATGTATCTACCCATCTTTTTTTTTTTCCTTCTGTGACCATTATACTCCAGCCAGCCATGGCACCTTGTTCTTCTAGGAGTGCTAACTACTCAGTTTTCTCTCTGTCAGGGTTAACAGCATGCCTGCTAGCAGTTTTTTTGATCTTTCACAGGTGCTAACTACCCTTTACCTCTCAAGTTGCTCAGCTGATCAGCAATTTTGCGAGACCTGATGAAGACGCTGCGTGCTTGAGAGCTCCTGTATTTTTCCTAGCTGGTTTTAAATTTAAAAAAAAGAAAAAAAAAAAGAACAAGATATTTGCCTTCTCTTACCCCCTCGACTCTCAGATGGGCAGGGTGTACGGAAGTGCAGAGACGGCCGGGGAGCGGGTGCTCGGGCGGTGGGGATGTGCCGGAGGGATGYGCTGGGGGATGCGGGTCCGGCTGGGGCTCTGCCCTCCAGCGTCGGGCTACCTGTCACTTCTAATGACTTCTTCTTCAGCTATTTCTGTGTCTGAGCAGGATGGCCTGCAGGTGGCCTAGTAGCTAGCTGTCTCCCAAGCTGCCGGGGAGCTGCCTATGTGTGTGACCTGAATTGCAGCGCTTGGGCTGTAGGCCCTGCTTTACATGCAGCGTGCGTAAGCAAGAGGCACAGAGCAGCCCTGCTGATATGGCTGTTGTATAGCAGTTATTGCTTCAACACATTTAGACACAGCACCTCTGTAATTTGTCTCGACGTGATATCATCTTTTGTCTCAGCAAACTGACCCTTTTATCTGTCTTAGTTCTGCTTTCTGTAGTGCTTCCCGTTTCGTGCCAGCAGTGACATCGGGCAACGGCACAGGAGGAAGAAATAGAATATTCAGATGGCGATAGCAGAAATAATAACTGACTTCAAAGTTATTCACTGTTTTGAGGTGTTTGTGGATTTCTTGTTGTGTTTTTTTTAATTGAAGCATGTGCCTGTGTGTGAGAAATGCTGCCTGTATTTCATGATTCTTCTCATTCATCTATTTGAAAACTATAGTGAGTCTCACTTACGAAATGACATGTAAGGGCTAGGTTACAGCTCCTTTTTTAAAGCAGCACGTTGCATAATAGTTGCACTTTAAAATATTTGGGTTTATTCTTACAAGTATATATTTCTCCATATAGAGGCATGTAAAATGGGCTATTAGAGTAGATATTATTTTTTAATTGTCCTAACTGTCTTTGTGAGCTAATTGTTCCTTTGCACTTGTGGCTAAAATGCTAGGACTGATGGAGGTGGTATCTTCCTGAAGGGAATTTTCTATCCCCTTCTGCTCATGCCCTGCTCAAGTACATCCTTCTCTTCCCCAATAGAGGAGTCATTGGAGAGCAGCAGAGACTGACTCTCACGCTGAGGGATTTCCCTTTTGCAGTATGGACAGTTTACTATGGCCATGACAATGCAAACATTGCAAAATGAGATAACTTAAGTCATCCCTGCTTCCCTCTCCTGTTGACCCCGAGACATTATGTGGGAAATGAGAGGAGTTCAAGAAACCAAAAGAGAGCAGGCTTTCACAGTAACAGTTGAAAAGAGTTTTATTTAGCAACTAAATCATGTAACACAGTAAGTAAATAGAGAGTAATGCAATATAGATTTGATATGGAAAATTAATATGCAACAGTGATACAAAATACATACCAATAATGATAATGTGAATATAGAAGAGAAGAAAAAGCAAAAAACAGAGGGGAAGATACCGAAGATCAAAATTAAGATTATTTCAAAGAAACTAAGAAAGGAATTGCTCAGTTGAATTTTCACCTAACTTGTGTTCAGCAACTAAATTTCAAGGAAAGGTTGAACAAGGAATGCTGAACCCCTTTTCAGTTATCTTGGTCAATAAACAGAACTTTTCAATCTATCCAAATTAATTTGGATATAATCAATCCACATTATCTCAGCCGAGCAAAGGCAAAAATTATCTTTGTTGGCTACTTGCCAGGCAGGTGGCTTCTTTTTACCCAAAGAAAGTGCCACCTCATCTGCCTTGCACCTCTGACATTTCCTGATACTCAGGAAGGCTAGCTTTCACTTAGCCTCATGCTAAATTGACCTAAACTGCCTGTAATAGTAACTCACATATGTTAAACTACTATTCATATTCTTACCCTGTTATATCTCTCATGTTTATCATATGTGATGTCCTACATTATCATAAATTAAATACTATACCTAGACCGACTAAAAGAGTTAGGATTAAATGATAGGTCTATGCTGTTCCACAAAGAAGATTTTAGGATTTAGGTTGGAGAGTATATTATAATAATAATAATAATAATAATAATAATAATATCATCACAGGTTTTACCACTTTTTTGTTTTGGCTTTTTTCCCTTCTCACTGTAAATTGGTAGTTTGCAGGTAGAATTTAAAAGTGGTACCATGGGCTCTTGTGGCACATTCTTCCTCCTTTTTTATTGAGGGTTTATGAGACATGTCAGAGCAGTTATCAGCAGGTTACAATAGTGTCAAGGGGATTGTCTTGAATAGTTTCTATGGATCTTTTTTCTTTCAACCATTCTGCAATAAAGTAGGGGCTGAAAATAATATGAAAATGGCTCAAATAAACAGGATTACTGTGATAAGAAGCGTTATGAATATTATATCACATATGAAACTGTTAGGGGCTAATATTTCCAAATATTCATTTTAGGGACTTGGAGGGGGGAGCCTTTTTTCCCCCCTCTCTCTTCTCAGTCTCTCTCTGTCTCTACCTGTTTATTTCTGTTGTATCAGAGGAATTTGAATTTCCGTAGTTAAGTAGTGTTTTTCAGCCCATTTTCCAATCAGGGGATGAAATTCTGATTGTCTCTAGGCAATGTTGTGCTGGGGCATGTGATTGCCAGAGTCTAAAGCCAAACTGTTGTGCAAATCATGGAAAAATAACATAAACTGGAAAAAAAAAMCCTCTTAATTCCTATCCCCAAAAAGCTGCATAGCTACAGAAAAAAAATTATTGACATTTGTAGATCTAAATGTAACTTAATTTTATGTATTAATTTTATCAATTAATTTTAAATATTGCATGTATCCGAGAAACTGAGGCTGATGGAGGAAAATACCATGCCGGTGTTTTGGAATGAGAAAGCCTGTCTGAGCGGCAGAAGCAAGTGGGTCACGGGCAGGCAGAGTTCAATAAACAAAAGCATATGTGCCCTGCAGTGCCTCTTGCCTTTCCCTCAAGCAGAGTCTGGCTAGCGAACCTTAACGGCGCAGCACTGGGCCCCGGAGTGAGCACTTCTGACCTTTATCAGAGCAAAAAGCTGCTGACATTGGGGGACCTCGGAGGCTGCAAGGTGCCCTCTTGCACCTACTTCTGGCGCTGCTGAAAGGGGGAGGCAGTGGGGACCAAGTGTGTCACCACAGCCCGTGCTCTGCAGGACGATGGGGAAGGAGCTGCAGTTTTCCCCTTCTCTCCAGGTCTGCTTCTGCTCATTGGTGCCTTTTGGAAGGATTTGGCTGAATTTGTTTAAACAGCGACTCTCCTAAGGGAACTACAGCTGGGTAGGAGTGAAAGTGCCGGCATCACCTGTCTTCAGGCTCCTGTCCTGGCTGTGACAAGCATTTCTATACCTCTCCCGTGGCTACATTGCTGAAAGCTTTAAGACTGATGTCTGTGCCACCAGACATCAACTGTGCTCTGCCACCACATATTATAGCACGTATACATATATGGATTTGTAATGTGCACAGGATCATGGTGGAGATGATGTAATGAACAAAATACCATGGGTAAGGTACATGACAAATGCAATTTCTTCTGTAACTGCGATTTTTCACAAAAGTATGTGAGCATATTCATGCCTGTACATTTAGTTAAACCAATACTGACCCTTTATGGGCATATTTAAATGAATTTATGACCACTTTGTTTTTTCTTAATTCAATTATGAGTAAACATGAGTTTTTGAAGGCAGAGAAATCACTGGATCCTCCAGTTTTCCATACAGCACAAGCCTCGGGACTTCAGCCAAAAATTCCCATATCCAGGCTAAAACTAGAGCATACCTTTGAGGAAGGTAGCTTATTCAAAATTTTCAAGCGGTATAGATCCATTGTGTCCCTTGCTTACTTTCACTGTTACTGGGGGAGTCACACTTCCATTCTGGCATTACCCAGTTTGCCCTTAGACGCTCTCGTTACACCAAGCATGGTAGAAAACCCTCCTTCTCCCCAGCCTCTTACAGGTTTCCATTAAATCTCCGTAAACCGGGTATAAACCAGTGTAATTCAATTGGCGTGTTTTAGTTGAAATTGGACTAATGGGTCTAGCTAATGGGTGTAGTCCAAACAGTCTAGATTACCAGGCTTGCTGTGCTGATGTTTTTTCGGTGGTTCAGCAAGGTGCTGAGGCAGAGCTCAGCCCCGCATGCTGCTGCGGTAGCGGTGCCTAATGCCCTCCTGGGCTGTCTGCCTTAGCCTGCCCCAGCTGCCCGGGTGTTTCGGTGGGGCTTGAGGAGAGGCACATGTCCTTTCCCAAGCGCAGGCGGAGAATAAGCAGAGAAAGAGTTACTGGAGCTGAAGTGCTGTAACTCATTAGCTGCCATAATTCGATTTACTATCTGAATTCTACTAAAGTCGCCCCTGGGAAAAGGTGTGTTTTTAACCATGTTACCATCCTTTTGTAGACACGTGAATTGTAATTTAATACCCATCAATTGCCTGGTGTTAGGTTCCTCACTTACAATTACTTAGACTGGATGAAATGTGTCCAAATGAATAGTGCCTCGTCTATATTGAGATTGTAATGCATTAAAAACATCTTTTATCTTGGCAGGGCAAAGGTTAACTTTAATTTATAAAATATTTTTCTTTAACAAAGTGTGTGTATAGAAAAGACCTGTGCAGAGGAGTTCCTTGCCTATGCAGACAGAAGAGTGTTTTTGTCAAATCTGCAGCCAGCAAGAGTGAAATGTTACTACTGGAATGGTGTGAATGGTTTTTTATTCATTAAAAAAACCCCAAAATCTAAAATGAAATGAAGCCTACAAATGAATGAATGAACGAGTGCTAAGAACAAACCCCCATGAACTGCAGAGTTTTTCATGGCTCAGTCCCCAACTATTTTTAATTTTCTCCCTGCTGGAGATCGCGTCCCCCTAACAGAGCTGGCAGAAGGGATCGCGAGTCAACGCTTCGGCTGCTGCAGGCAAAGTCTGGTGTGGTAGCTGAGATTCCTCTTCCCTCCCCGTGCAAGCCAGGCTGTTTGCGCTGGGCTGGCCGAGGCACTGACACATCCTTCTTTCCTGCTTGCTCTGCTGCGGGAGAGGTAATCTCTGCAAAAGGTGAAACACATAGCTGGGGTAATAACTGCGGGAGCCACCAGAGTTCATCTGTGGAAACCTTTCTTTCCTGCATGCTGAAAAGGGGTTTCTGCAAGGAAAGGATATTTTTTTCACTATGTATTTACATTTGGTATTGTCCTGACATATAAAGCTAGAGAAATTACTAAATTAATTAACAAAATTTTGACTACTAACAAGGGGAACTACTTTTAGTTCCTGAACTCAAAATACCTAAAAAATATTTCATCAATATTTACATTTCAGCTGATGTTTTGGTGACAGGGATCCTTGTTAAAGGTTCACCTAAGGCGTAGCTTTAAAGATATAGCTCAGAGATGAGGTAAGTCCTCCCTGCCTCTATCACAAGTCAAATATATGTGCTTTTTACAATCTGAACTCAATGAAACACCGTCATCTTATATATCATGGTTAATGGTCAGGGATCCATCCTCTTCTGCATTCTTTGAGGAAGCAGATGGCCATCTTTTAATTCCTGTCTTTTTCTGGCATTTTTCTTCAAACTTTATCTAATGCTTCATTTTAATGCTGTGTAGAAAACCTCACTCTCACCTCAGAGCACTATTATTCTGACCATGACATTTGGACTGTGACAGAAGCTTGTTTTATCCTCTCTTACTCCCTTTGATACTCTCTTCCTCCCTCCTCCCCCTTAGCCCTGAGCCGCTTCACCCCCCGGCCCCGCTCCAGATCCCCGAGCTTTTCTAGTCTCGCTGGTAGTATTTCTCTCGCACTTTTGAATCCTCTCAACGTGTGGTCCTTAAAATCCAACTCGTCCCGCGTTCAGTGCCTCCCACCTTAGACCGAACCCTGCTCCTCTCCCGCAGATAGGGCCCGGGGAGGAGAACAGCACGATCCAGCAAGGCAAAGTTTGTAATTCCTACCTCTCGGCTGTCCCGGCCCGTGCCAACCTGCCCATCTCGCCCGGCGGCGTTGTGCCGCCTCGGCTCGCTGCCACGCGGCGCCCGGGCTTGCTGCCCGCCAGCCGGAGCTGCCTGCGGCGGCGGGCGGGCTCTGCCCGGCGCAGCGGTGGGACAGGCGGGGCAATGCCCGCGGGGGCGGCAGGGCGGCGCGGGCAGCGCAGCGCTGTTAAGCGCCTGCTTTCCGCAGGCCGGGAGAGGAGGGAGGCGTTAGCATCTGCGGTGGGGAGGGAGGGGGGCAGTTTGCTCTCCGGTGGATGTGATGTGCTTTCAGAATATTTATAAGCTTTGTTTGGGGCTTTCTTTTGTTATTTTGATAATAACTGAACATCTGTATATTTTTTTGTTTTCCGATTCATATGCAGATGTACGTACAGCAGAGAGGTTGAATGCTGATAAAATCCCAAAAACTGGAGTACTTGTGGTTTGACGGTTTCTTTCACTGTAAGCTGAAGATATTTGTTAATGGTGTCAGCACTTTGACATTTTTCTCCTTCCAGGGTGTTGATTCACGTTTTAATATACAAGTAGGGATGTGGCAGGTAATGGAGGGATGGAGGAGGTTTCCCACCTCAGGGGGTGCAGGCTGCCTTCTGCGGGGCTGGATTTTTCAAAGGCGCTGAGCACTCCTCTTCTAAAAATTATAACCCTCTTCAGATGTCTCAAAATCAAAGGGCCACTGAAGGAACTATAGGCTATTAATTTGTCTCAGTTTTTAATTAGGTGAAATTGCACTTTAGCCTTTTCCAGCCTGTGAGACTTTTGACTGTTTCCTTTGCATGTCTGTCAGTCTAAATGGCAAGTGTCTGGTGTCACTGCTACCAACTGGAATGGGAACGACTTCTGGCAGCAATTTGCCGGTCCCTGAGGACTTGCGACATTTCCATGTCGTCCTCCTCATCAGATGGGTATCGCGTTAATGGCATAGATCTTCCCTCTGAGTCAGCGCAGTGGCTGGCGCTAGTTAATACAGGAGAAGGTATCAAAGTCACCTGACGGAATAATTTATTTAAAAAGAAAATTTCTTCTTAACTCCTGTCAGTAAGCCTGAAGTGGTGGCACCCGTACGCCTCTGYGACTAAGGGACACAGAGGGGTGGCCTGTGTGCCCACTCTGCAGCAGGGGAAGTCCCCCTTTCTCCCTCCAGGCTTGTGCTCCCTGTCTCCTTCTGTGGGAAGCCTGGGTGCTGGGGACGGGGTGGCCGCCAGGCCTCCRCAGGGACTCACAGTGGACAGCAGCGAGGAGTGCTGTGATGATTCCCCTCCTCGAGACAGCTGTAAATAACGTTGGATGCAGTTAATCCCTTCAGGCCTGATGGTGATTTTGGGACAGTGAGTTCCACAAGTTCATTGGAGATGCATGGGAGCAGGGAGAGTAAACGTTGTTTGTTACCAGTTTTAACTTACTTTTCAGCTCTAGGCGGTCTGTCCCCATGTTCCTCACCACCGTCAGGGTCACCTAGACCTCTTGGTTTGCCACTCATCTTGGGATGCTTTCTGGTTTTGCTACATGTTTTCCATTTTGCACAAATAGTAGTGCTGTACTTAATACCTACCTTTTTATACAGGTCATTTTTAACATCTTCCAACATTACTTTCCTAACCGCAAGGAAAGCTAATGTTATTTCTGTGCCTTGTCTTAAGCGCTGCAGTCCTGTTTTTACCCAGCCTTTGGTGGACCTTTTACATCAGGAGATTGAGCTAATCCAGCATGTTACTGGGCTCTCGATCAATTCCCAACGACCGGTATACTTCCCACTTTGTAGTGCCACACTTTTGTCAGCACTAGATTTTATCTGCCACTGTGCTTCCTATTTGTCTACTGGTGGGATTCTTTACAGGCACTTCCAGCCTCTATTATCCTCAGAGCTTTGTGTCAAATGCAAATATTGTTGTTAATTGCTATTTGCATTACAAGAGCGATTACATCTTGCTGTTCTTTAATTCCTGATTTATTTATGAATATTTTCAACACTGACTTAGCATAGAGGCTTTGCCAAGGTGAAAATTGACTATTTGTTTTGTTACTTTGCCAGTGTCTAATCCACAGCAGTTCTTTGCCGCTTGCCCAATGACTACCCAATTTTCTTACTAGTCTCTATGAGGGATTTGTTGAAGGCTTGAAATTCCCAGTACAAGGGAAGAGACTACATTACTTCATTCAGCTTCCTGTTGACATGTACACAGAATTGGATCTGTGGAGACGTGTCTTACCTTATTTTAGCTAGCCTAATTCATTTCATCATACATCGTTCGTCAAGGTATGTGCTCATTAAGTTATGTTTGCTCAGCATCTCCTCCTTGGAACCGCAGTCCACAACACCTTGCTGCCTTCGTTAGGTGTGAAAAGGGTAAAGTATCTACAAGTGYCTGTATTTATCTGCACTTGCATATTGACTGAAATTGCTATTCTGGGCTAAATCCTCATGTGGACACTCTTAGCATTTAAGAATAATTATACTGAAGTAAGTATTATGGAAGAGACTTTAAAGCACTTTTGTCCCAGGGGCTTTTCTACATGAGAAAGTCATGTAGGTAGGACAAGAGTTTAAAATTAGTTTATTCTACGGGCACAGGGCTGCCTCCAATCACTTCAGTTTACCACTTGGGAAGCGATTTTCAAGCTATCCAAAAAGGTTTAAAATACTCATATTCCAGGTAACTGTGCCCACACAGGAGAGTTAGATCAAAAGAGCTAACAGTTAACTGTATCAGTATAATTCACTATACTGGCACTGAAAAAACTTCCTGTAAGGACAAATCCTAAATTTTATGCTACCAAAAAAAAATACTCAAGACATCTATGTGTCTAGGCTTGTATTGTTAACTGGTATTTAAGATAATCTGATAAGGTAAAAGAAATTTTGAGACTAAAATCTCCAAATATTTTAAAGGGAGCATTCTGCTGATACAGGCTTGCCTTTGGTTTTGGGCGAAGGCTGATACCCCTTTTGGCTCCTATCAGTATTACTTCCTCAAGCTGGTAAAGGCTACTGAAATGGGAACTTTGTGCATCTGCCCTTTTCCCAGTATTAAGCAATTCTTATGACATTTGAAGTTTGCTGATAGACTGCAGAGAAGCCAGATGCTTTATGGCTTTTCTACACTGCTATTGTCAGATTCTTACAACTGAGTGAATACAGTGTGAGAGCATAAAAACGAAAGTCTGTGTTATGCATTCGCCTGTGCTAAATTAGATCTTGGGTCTCCAGAAAGAGACAGAAATTCTAGATGTTGCATATCTGGACCGAGACCGTGTGTTTCATTCAAAATTCACTGACAGAAATAGTAATGACGTGCTTTGAATTTGTTAGGGGTGTTTCCGCATTTTCTAGGATATTTTCAGACAGAGTGCCATGGTGAGGCCATTTATACCACCCTCTTCCATAAAGATGCAGTGCTACAGCAACTGTGAGCTTTCTGTACTTTGCAAAGCAGAAGCCAACAGCAGAAGACAGGGATCCGCTTTGCAATGGCTCTCGTGGTTGTGAAACTGAAGGAACTTGAATTTAAACCTTATGTGAATGACTTTCCCAGAGGTACTGTTATTCCAGTAAAATCCACTGCCCTATTTTTTCATAGGATGTGTAATCAAATATAATGAGGTCTATGATAATTTAAAAGTTCTGATGTGCTCAAAAGTGGGGAGGAAGCACGTTGGAGCTCCTGAGCATGTCAACGAGTGACCCCACCACTGAACAGCTGTTATTTGATGATGTGCCTTGGGGAAGCCAGATAATTTATGTCCTTCCTACCCCACACTGTTGTTATGCTGCTTTACACAACTTCTGCCTCTCTCTCGAGTCTCCCAATGACATATACAGCCCACAGAAGTTAGGGTAAAGTCAGCCACGCATCCATCAGCTCTGGGGGGAGAAATTTACTAGCTTGGGTTTTGTTTGCTTTTTCTTTTTTTTTTCTCTTTCTTTCTTTTTTTTTTTTTTTTTTTTTTTTTTTTTTTTTTTTTTTTTTTTTTTTTTTTTTTTTTTAACAGAGGAACTATTAAGCTAAGAAGTGCTCTGTGGTAGTTTAATCCCACTGTAGTAAAGACCTGTGATATCCCACCTATCCCCACTCTTTTTAATCCTTACATTAAGTCTCATATGCACTTGTTCATGTAACCCCAAGTATGACGGAGAAGATAGACAGACTACGCATTGCCCTCCTTCCTAGTGCTCTTCCTCATTGTCAGTTTTCTTTCACTCCTACTTCTCCCTTGAGGGTCTAACGATATTACAAGTTTTTTCTGTACACTAAGTCCTTTCCAAAGACCAATATTTACTTCTGTCATTGCATAGGCCTTCAGCTGTCCGATATCCCTGGCAATGACACCTTCTGCTACTATATAAAAGAAAAAAATAATTGGTGTTCTGGTGGCTTACCTGTCATTATGACTTTGACAAAGAAAACTGCAAATCAAAGAGATTTTAGTACTTGGATTGGCTATGTTAGGGATTAAGAAGGTATTGGGATATTATATTTGGGGAGTAATTTGGAGTTCGCACTATTTGTTACAAGTAGAGTGAAGGAAAATCATGAAACTATGTATGATTGCCCACTTGCTTGTCCACCTGCACAGCATACACCGGCCAAAGCAGGGGAGAATGCTGCCATTCCACTTTTTCACCTGTTAAGGTGTGGGTGACCTGTGGGGCTACAGCTAATTAAGAAATTCTTGCGGAACAGCTTTTCTGACAGACAGTGCTGATTCAACAAAGTTGGAAGGTTTCACAAGGGATATTTATATATGTATCTCTAATCCAGTCTCACAGGAAGTTATTAAAATGTTTGGTTTTAAAAGGTCACTGCATTCTGTCTTCGATATAATTTATAATATAGAAATTGAAATAGTAAAACAGAAGCAAATATTCCCATCTTTTATGACAAACCTTTTTTGAATTTTTTTTTTTTTTAGAAAATATTGCCTTTTTCTCCTTAATTTCCAATGTCAGAATATCCAGGCTTTCTCCAAGCCCAGACAGGTCAGTTTCAGCAAGTTCTTTTGGTGGCACTATCCAACTATCCAACTTCTGTACAAGTCTCTATGCCTTTGTGAGAATAAGGGAGAAAGATAATAGCAAGTATGTATGTATGTATATACATATATACACTTAGGCACACTAAGACATTATATGTGTCATTAACTCTATTCTTGGAAAGATTACTCTAATTCAGTCTATAAAACCTATTCTTTTACAATTTTCTGTACCTCCATGAGTACATACCTTCCTTGGAAATTGTGTCTTTCTTATCCACAAGCTCTTTCCATTCTTTATTTTTTAAGTCTCTTCAAGATGTTAAATGTGTGATACTACTATTTATCACAAAAAGTTGCAAACCAAACCTTTCTGAAGTATTAAAATACACTAAACCTGACAAGACTTCCATCACAACTTGCCAAGACTGAGTGACTATGCAGAAAATTCTCAAATTATAACATTTTATTCGAACTAAATTGTATTTTACTATACAAAAAAATAGTCTTGTAAACATACAGTTAAAAGAAAAATGAAATAGATTACATTAATTGCCTTTGACAAAAGCACTCAAGTAAATGGAATTTATTGAAATTGTTGACACTAAGAAAAGAACTTCTACAGTGATAATTTCTTTAATGCTTCCTCTGAAGCCACTTGCAGAATATAGTGACTGCAGACACACATTTATGGCTGGTTTCATCCAAGTCATTGTTATTACTGAAGTGGGAGCTATTTTCTAAGTAAAGTCTATATTATCTGTGTATCCCAGGTCCTTCTGGAGGTTCAGAGCCAGAAGGAACCAATAAGATCTGCATTATACAGGTCCTACAATGTCACAGATTAACTTCTGCAGCTGTGTGACACACCAGGACTGCTCGTCTGCYGCCCCGAGCTGCTCCATTACTCCCTTTCACTAATGGGACTTCAGGTGCAAACTGGGAATAAGGCYGGGCCATGTTGCTAATATTGTAGGTTTGTTTCCAAACAGTCGTCTTCCAAGAGAGCATTGCTTGCTTTCCCGTGCCATGGGGAGAGGCGCGTCTGCCCGCTGAGCAGGCGCCTGGACTGGGGGGTAGGGGCTGGCGYGTGACCAGGGTGTGCCTGTGCACTGGGGCGCGTGGCTGGGGCTGGCGTCTATGCCTCTTTTGTACGGCAGGACTGACTTGACAAACAGGCAGTTAAAAAAGGAGTTTGCGAATCTTGGCATTGGTAAATCATCCAAATTTGGCCATCCATCTTTTAACAGATATGTATTTTATTGTTCTGTAGGAGAACTCTGTCAGGCAACTGAAAGATTTTCACCAAAGAAAAGCAGCCTGCTGTATATTTTCTTTTACTTTATCCTTGGAATTCAGCTGGCATTAAATAACAATATACTTATATTTCTCTGCTTTTATTTCTTTGTTWCCAGTTCTGGAAAGTGTCCTTACATAGCAAACTACTTGAGAAAAGGCCTCTTACAGCCCTTTATTAGGACAAAGATGCTGGTATATTTGTACAGCTGCAGTGAGATTTGGATGCCTGTACCTTGTACAATTAGCAAAGTCWCATCCTAGAAAAGAAATTAGCTATACCAGTGGAAAGGAGGGATAATCATGTCAATACCAGCAACAACTGCCAGCATAGCTGTTTCAGTCAAATGCCCTAGCTCTGCCAGCACAGGTTTGTCAATGGATATCTGCAGCAGGCATTTCTCACTGACCACTGTTGGTCACGGAAAGCACGTGGTGAACGGCCTTCCCACTTTCCCAGGAGAAAAGGACTTAAGAATATGTATGGTGCTTTTCTGAATTATGGTCTCTGCTTTTAAATATATATAAATGAGCAGTTTAACAAGGGAATTTGCATTCTGCAGCCCTCAACTGGAGCCCCAACTTTAAATTCAAGGTCCTATCCCTAGAACAGCAACATTTTTCTTCCTTGATTGCACCTACCTGATGTTCCTGCAGGCACGTTTCTGAATACTAGACATCGCGATTTGCATATCTATTTTAACTCTTTTAAATTGTGTCTTTACAACAATACGATGACAGAATTTGTCATCCCAAATGACATTCTGTTTCTGGGGGGTCAGTGCTTTGTGGTTTTTGTTTGAAATAGCACAAGAGTTACAGCTAAGGGCAGGGGATGAAAAATGACTGGATATCTTACAATCAGCATCAGGATCCTCCACAAAGGAACGACAGCAATAATAGCAAACACATTCGTCTGTGAACTCCATAGGATATCATTAAACACTGCTTTTCTATGTCTTTAAATAAATACTTAATATTCTGTTTTCAGTTAAGCAAAAACAACATTTAGGAATCACCGTGTTACACTGGATCGGTGTAAGTTTGTCTAATAGATTATTATGTCCCTGACAGCAGCCAATACTGGCTATTTCAGAAGAAGCTACAAGAAACACATTAACGATCAATTATGGAAGAATCTGCCTTTTGGGCAGCAATTCACAATTTTTATATGCCAGTCGCTTTTAGCGAAAATGGTACTGGTTGTACCATACCACTACGTGCAGATATGAATAATGGGATTACTGCCTTCCCTTATGAACATTCTTTGAGCAGTCTAATGGTTTAAAAGTCGAGGCAGTCCCTGATTAAATAAATTACAATCAGTTGGGGGTTTTTGTACTTTTCAGGGGGTGGTAAGGTGAAGGGGGCTTCATGGCTGTTGAGTAAATGATACTTCAGAGTTCCCTTCCTGTATCTAGAGAGACTGAAACAATCATTCTGGCATTATATTATTTAGGACCCTGGAGAACAACTCAGAGATGTGTGTCTTGCTCCCATCTTCGCCAGCCTCTGTTCATTTTTGTGGCCTTTGCAGAAGGCTGCTCTCCTCACTTTGAGAAATGTTGCAGCATCAAATGCTTCTTCCAGACCCTGAGTTCCATGTTTTGTGGGTTTGCATCCCTGCATTGTACATGATTAAACAGAAATCTTGTGATTGCAAAAATATGAGTTAATACTCCTTGATAATTTCTATTTGGAACAATTGCCRTTTGTCCAAACCGAACAAACCCTTTTATCATCCTTGACTTCTGATCATGCTAAGATTAGGGCCCTTTTTTACCTACTGAATAAAAGTCTATGTCTAGTTTTATTTTGCAGGGTTTTTTAAATTCTACTTTTTTAGATTGTTGATCTGACTCAGATTGATTTTGTGGGAATGGTAAAAAGATCATGTAGTAAATTTTTCAGATTGAAACAAATTTTAAGATGGGAAGAATGTAGAAGAAATAGTACTTTTCAATGGTTTTCATGTGTCCCTTGCTGGAGTATCTTCCTGAGAAATAACTAGGAGCTCAGTTRCTCTGAGGGGTTTTGCACATCTGAAAAATCTTGAGCTCTGACAGGGAAGGGAGAGAAGAGGAATAGAGAGATTGGTATTACATCCTAGTGACTTTCCATCCTCTAGGAATAGTGTCTGACATGAGTTAGACCTACTTAAGTTTTAGATCAAATAACCTTTACTCATTTGCTTCTGGTTTTGGGACATTTTTTATCATCGTATGGTCTTAGTGCTGCACTTCTGTGTTGAAAAAGCTGTTCTGAGTCATTGCATCCCCTACTGGAAGTCGAACCGAAAAAAGGTCCCATTCAAGCACAAAATTCAGCAGGTTTGCTGCAGAGACACAGTTGGCCAGGTAGCCCGCTGCAGCTGGGGATGGGGCTGTGAGTCAGGGGTCTGCAGGACTTAACCTCAGGGGGGACAGAGCAGTTTATCTCCCGCTCAGGAAGCCACATATGAGACAGGGAGGGACTGAGGAGGGATCTGATGTGCAGCTAACCCAGTAACGGTGACAACACTGAAAAAGCAAATCTGATTATTATTATCTTTGTGTCTCTTCTGAATACTATCTGAGTTGCTAGTCTACATATAAAAAAGTGAAATGCCATGCAAGGCCCCTGTGTATTGTTCTTTTCCCTATTGTGCTTAATGACTGATCAGTTATATAAAATAGGTACAACTCTTTGATAATACTTATGTAAGTACCTGTTTAGTAATCCTTCTCTGAACATCACATTTTAACTGGTAGAATTTATTAACATTTATATTACTGTAGAGCTGAGAGACATCAGCTAGGTTATAGCTACGTTGCGCTAGGTACTGTAGAAAGAGACACTATCAGCCTGCCACATGAATCCTTGCTCCATATATTTATTTTATGAAATATATCTTCTATATTTGCATTAATGGGAGGTGACAGAACATTGCAAAATTGACCAGCAATTTACAGCCTCTTTATTTTTTAATTAAAAACATAAATATGCTTCTATGCAGCAAAGGGAAGTTTGCTAAAATGAATTCAGAATTACTTAACAAGCTTCCTTCCTTCCACCCACAGCTATAGAGGAATTTTCCATAAAGATGTAGAAATAATTTGGCTTTTAAAAAATATCAAGGAATGAATGAAGAAATAATCACAAGCTTTTACCATTTTAGGCTAATATAGCTGTAGGTGAAAGATTAACTTTCAGTGATACATAAATAATGACTCAAAAATCACAAATAATGCCTTTGTCAGTTATCAAGGAATAAAACATCATTTTAACAACCAAATGTAGACTGAATCCTTGGGACTGGTCATCTGCTCACTATCCTATGTGAATAGGAATAAAATTGGGCTTATTTTGTCCTACTTGGCAGGACTAGCATTATAGCATACTAGTACTTTGTATTTGCAGATGGTGTGTTTAAGTACTTTCATTTTAACCTATCCTTAATCCAAGGATGGGCACATAAATAACCTAGAGTGGGTGGCAAGGCTACAGAGGGAATAAAGTAAACATTTCTAATAATTATACCCATTTTTTATGTTAGACCAGTTTTCTAGGAGTTCTTGGCAATGTAGACTTTAAAGCTAGATTAAATCTTATGAAAAGTTAAGTATTAGGTAGAGTTTGATATAGATTTGACATAAATAAGAGAATTGTTCTCACCATTAACATTTCCTTTATTCATTCCATGAGATAATGACCCTAATGTTTGTTCAGACACGTATGCAAGATATAAATCTTGAATTTTTGTCTTTAATTATAAAATTCTTTAAGATTAACCCTCCCAGATGTTCCAGGTTATAATTCTAGGGTGTATAAACTTCAGCCTTTGCAACAAGTCTACTATTTCAGTGCCAACATTAGTGAAAAACAAAGAGTTTGTCTGTAATCTGAAAAAGAAATGATCTTGTAATGATGGAAGGGATTCCCAGTGACAGCAGTCTAAACTCGATGCTGCATTTACAAAAACCCCCTTAATGTTGCAATTTCTAAGTCCTGTGTCTCACTCCAGCTGTCCGTAAGACAGCTTTCAAATCCACCACCCGATTTCAGCCACATTTGGAAGGAGAACAGAACTGTCAAAGATAATAGATGACTGGATAAAATTGAAGAGCCCTATTATCTCTCCCAGTCTGCAACATGAGTTCAGCACCTATTAGACATCAGAAAATGATCATGGGATCTTAACATTGGGCTCCACAAAGCAGAGACCAGGATTCAGTGGTTCCACTGCTCTTAGAACTAGTTATCAATAAGGATGAAATTGAAGTTACTATACGTGTGGTGGGAGCAAAATTCAAAAAGCTGAATTCGCTCAGTGTTCTGAAAGAGCTGATGCACAGTCAGAAGTGGGATTGTTTGTGACCCAGCCTGTAAAAGATTTTTAAGCAGGGTACGATTGTACAAGGGATCTGAAGAATAGCAAATGTAGCCCTTACATTTAGACAGACAGAAGAAGTGATCTAACAGAGACAGGCACTTTTGTCTGAGTTCAAGGAACAAAAAATTGAAGACATGGCAGTGAGTGGAAGGTAAAGAGGCAAAAAGGTTTACTAAAGATAAATTTGGCCAGGCCAGTCTGCTATCTATCCCTGGCAAAGCAGCTTATTTTTAGACACAGAAAATGCAGTTGATCTAATCTACCACACTTCACCTGAAGGACTCCTTGATACAGGATGTTGTTGATGCTTGAAGTTTACATAAATTCATAAAGCAATCAGAAAAATTCATTGAAGAAAAGTTCCTCCAAGGCTATTAAATATATAGACACCTATTCTGATTAGGAAGTCTCTGAGCCATACATTAATGGAGGTAAGGAGACACTTTGGGGGAAGTTAAGCTGTATACTCACCCCATTTTTATCCTCTTTCATAGACATTTGCTATTGACAGATGGACCTTTTGTCTGATCAGTATGACCATCCTCATACTCCTGTGTTCTTATCTGAACTGCACTGAATTATGTGAAGGGAAGTTATTAACTAAGCTGGAGAAGATGTGGAAATAATTCCAGAATTTTAAGACGGATAAAGCAAGGGCTGTATAAGCAATCACAGAAGTGATCCTTCCCCTCTACTCAGCACTGCTGAGGCCATACCTGGAGTACAGTGCCCCATTCTGGGCTCCCCAGTACAAAAGAGATACGGAGCTCTTGCAGAGTGAAGGACCGCAAAGATGATTAAGGGACTGGAGCACCTCACATATGAGGAAAGGCTGAGAGAGCTGGGACTGTTTAGTCCAGAGAAGAGAAGGCTCAGGGGCATCTTATTAATGTATACAAACACCTGAAGGGAGGGTAGAAAGAGGACAAAGCCAGGCTCTTTTCAGTGGTGCCCAGTGACAGGACCAGAGGGACACAAACCAATGGGCACAAACTGAAACACAGGAGGTGTCATCTGAACATCAAGAAACACTTTTTTACTGTGAGGGTGACTCAACACTGGCACAGGTTGCCCAGAGAGGCTGTGGAGTCTCCATCCTTGGAGATATTCAAAAGCCGTCTGGACATGGTTGAGGGCAACTGGCTCTGGGTGGCCCTGCTTGAGCAGGGGTGTTGGATGAGATGACCTTCAGAGGTCCCTTCCAACCTCAGCTATGCTGTGGTTCTCTGACTGCAGAGAATGGAGGCAGGTGACAGAACTCCTCAAAGGTAGCTTCTAGGTCACATCTTATTTTCCTGGTGCCCAAAATACCTCAAGATATAAAGCTGGGGTACACATTAAATTTGCTGACTAAACAAAGCTGGGTATCACTGTTAGTGAAAGGGATGACTGGAGTAAGGTAGAGAAGGAATTAGAGAACCCTGAAGACAGGAAAAATAAAAATAGAAAACAATTAACACAAAGTACCAGGTTCTGCTTATCAGCTGGAGGAACAGAAAAAAGATACTTGAAGTGCTAGCCAGTTATGGGGTTAAGATCAAAGCTATATGCTTTTGGGTCCCTACCGGTAGCTTTACTTTGCTTTAATATTATTTCCGACCTTAGCAGTAAAACACCTAAATTAGATGCCATGAATTTCCCCACAAAGAAAGGACTCAGCATTAACTTACAAGTTTTCTGGATCACATGCTCTGCAGGGAGTTGCACAGCACTAGCTTGTAGAGCCGGCCCAAAACCCTGCACCCCTGTCCACTTGGGACCCAGGCCACTCTGCCAGCCACTTCCCTTTGTTCAGTTTTGCCCYTGTCATGGGATCAAATTTGCACAAACTTGTATTCACCAACAGTTTATTATGTATGGAGGAGAAGAAACTACCTTCCTGCTTCCTGGGGAAGTTGTGACATGGTAGAAGCAAGACTGCAGGAGTCAGGGCTCCAGACAGTGGTCAGATGTGGAGCTGGGCTCGGAAGTCAAGGGGTGAGCGCATTCAGAGGGAAGGGACAGAGATCCACCTTCTTCCACTTGCATTCTTTCACTTTGTTTATTTTCAAATACAGGAATTATGTAATATAAATGCATAAATTGTCCCTTAGGGCTTCTTTTAAAGCATTGTCAAGATGGTGCACATATAGTCCCTATTGGAAATCATAGCCTATAACCGGGTGAGAAGTGGTACACTTGGTTCTCCTCAGGACCCTTGAGAAGGGTGCAGATCTGCTCCCCATCAGGGCATGTCAGCCCTAGGCCAGTGGCAGTGCTGCTGGGGATGCTTCCCACCAGGAGAAGGTAAGCTCAAGCAGAAGAGACCATTGTGGACCCCTATGTCAGTGTTTAAGCAGTATTTCCAACAAGCCTTTTGGGTGGATTTGAACTTTGGCAGTACCTAAATGAAGTAGCTATTTTGATTGACTTGCTAGTCATAAGTCCTGAGGCTGGCTGCCTCTGAAATTGATAGTCCAACCAAATAATTCCCTGGAGACCTGAGTATTTATTACCTTTCCCCATTGTGATAATAATTAAACATAAATTGTATTTAAAGTGGGAAGGTTAGAAAGAATTCAACTATTTAGAGTCGTTGACTTRTTGAGAATGTTCTTCCTAAATCTAACAGAAGCACTGAATGTATTATGGCTAAATCTGGCTCTTCACTGACTATAGTTAAACATCTTTTTGCATGGGTAAATTATGTGGCTGAGCCTTTCTGAGAAAAATATTTAGTGGAAAAATTTTTCTCTGATGAATTTCTGAACTAATTCACAAAAATATACATCAATATTTCCATAGGAATTAGGATCTTCTTAGCTCTATTCCACAGGGGTGGAAAATAGCTTTTAGTTGACAGGAAATATGTTATTTAGCATGTTCAGATAAGCTGTCCTCTGGTTGTTTAAGCTTTAAGATCTTATCACCCTAATAGTCATTCTTGTCAAAGAAGATGATACATGAGCAGCTGAGGTCTCTATATTTATAGAGACCRCTGTTGAATCCTAGTATTTTATCTAGGGAAAGGTGATACTGGTAAGTTGTCCCAAGGGACAAAATTTGCCACTGGAGCAAATACAAATGGATTTTAAAAGAAGGCTGTCAACCCAGAGACTGATCTTGATGACTAGTGGCCTCAGTAGTATTATGCTGAAGTTTCTTTGTGGGACTCTGCTCTACAAAAGGCCTGTAGGCATCTCCAGGAGAAGGAGGAAGATACGGGAAGAGGCTGGTTGGGCTTGGCTTAGCAGGCTGCAAGGACCCAATGTGGAGCAGTAACAGCAGCTGGAATGTTCTTAGAAAAAGGAGGAAAAAGAGGAAGGAGCTGGAGAAAAAACCACTGGAGGTCCTGAGAGTGGCTGTAGGAGCAGCAGGAGCAGCCTGGTGCAGCGAGGACCGGGACAGCGGCAGCAGTGCCCTGCTCCCGACTGTGGATGAGTGTTGGGGCACTGAACCCCGAGGTGTCACTGGAAGTGAGGCGATGAGTTTAAAACTTGTACTGCTGATGCAAGTGGGACCTGCAAAGTCTGTGAACTAGTGTCTGGTGGGTTGGGTTAGGAGCTGGTGGTACACTCCTTCACACAGCGCTTCAAGCAATTGTGCCCATGACAGTTTCACTGTCTGAGCATGGAAAGCATCGTGTGTTATTCATCAGGATACAGCTATTTATAGGAGCTCACAGAGGGCTCAAGCTGGGAGAGGCTGGTGTTCAGGCACACATTTTGCCCATGCCTCTGACTTTGCGTTCTCTCTCCACATATCTGCACATCAGTGTGCCACACGTTCATGCTGACAGCCCGAAGAGGGATCAGTTGTATTATTATCTAAATCCCAACAGTGTGCTTGGATCTGATGATGACACTAATATACCCTATTTCTGTACAAAGAGAACTGCACTGAGAAAAGCAAGGGGGATAGCAGATGGGAGCTGCGGCTTACCAGGTGTGGGGGTTTATGGGGACTACTTGTCTGGAGTTTTTACTCATTATCTTTTCATATGGTACTTTCTCAAAAAAAGCCAATGTAGTTCTGGTCTCTCAATTATCTGCTTGTGTGCTTGTACACATGTACATAACTATCTGTAATCTTTCGCTGCAATATTGCCAGCATGATTTTTTTTTTATCAGAACAGTTGCCAGTAGCTCTGTCTCTGCCTGTTTCCTATTCTGACAAAGATGCGATTTCACAGAGCACATCTAACCGTTCTTATTTCCCAGAATGTCCCAAAGTTTGATCTTTTTAAAAGGAAAGGTAGGAAAGGCACCTTGAGTATTATTGCTACTGCTGCTTCCCTTTAATGGTTATAYGGTGACACTGCTTCGCACAGGATTACTGTCACTGGCATGGAGGGGATAGGAGATTGGCTGCCTTGAGGAATGAGATGAGACGATAAAGGAAAGAGGATGTTACCTCTGCAGCATCTGGCTCTGTCTCTCGATTTTCATTCCATGCGTTCTGTGTGGAGCCAAGGTGGGGTTTGAAGCAGTTTCTTGCCTTTGCGCACCTGCCATTGTTCGGCAACAGCAAAGAGAGTGGGAGAATTGTGACAAATCTATTTTACTTAAAATAACTGAACTGTGTAATTGTTTGAGAGGGCTTAGCAGGCAAATGCGATAAAGCCGAAAGTTATGCAGATCACCAAAGGTACAGGATACAGTGACAGAGTGATGCAGAAAATTGACTCATGCTATATTATTCTTTGGTAAGCATTGACGTAGTTGTATTACTTAAGTGCTCATATTTCAGTGAACATGGTTTTCAGCGTGCTGCACTTCTGCTTAACTGGAATGAAAACCCTAAATTTCTTAACTATATTTTGCTTTGTGCAGCGAAGGCTGAAGTTTTCTCTGCAGAAATCAGGTTCCAGTATACTAACCCCTCTGGAGTGCAACAGTTAGAGCTAATGTGGGCCATATGCTTCATATGCATCAAAAGTGTCACAATTAAGACTGTTTGTCATGGTAGGAGAGAAGAATCATAAAAGGAGTGAGAGGCCCAACAGTGGGTTGAGAAGAGGAAACGTTTTAGCTGACCTTCACTTGTTAGAGCGAGTTTTCCTCTGAAGGCAGGGGCATGTGGGTGGCTCTTGAGCTTGCGCCTGTCATCAAACAGGCAGCTGCTCTGCCAGTGGTTTTACCTTTGCACTCTCCAAAGTTGTGTCTATCCCAGATAATTTAAGTTAAAATGTTGTCCCATAAAAATCTCAGTAATGAGAGATTTCAGTTTTCTATTGAAAGTTTCCTGTAATAGTCTTCTATTATTTGATGTCTGTTCCTTTCAGGGAGGGGTAATTAAGAGCCAGAAGAGAAAAGAAGAAAAGAAAGTATCTCACCTTTCTGGCATATTTTCAAAGGATTCAATTAGGGAACACAAAACAAAATTCCTTTAAAAACATGATGGATGTGGAAGCTTTAGCTAGGTGCTGTCATTTGATACCAGGGCTTTTCATTAATGCATATTGCATGATACAAATGTGTGGGACAGGATGCCGGGCTGTTGACAGTGTTTGTGTGTGGTATATGTGTTACATGAATAGATGGGCTGTGTAAAGGTGCATTTTGTTTCTTCTTTCACTGGTTCATTTCTTTGATCTGAACTGAAACTGAGAGATCTTACTGTGAGGCAAGGAGTTTTGAGTGAATAGGGTTGTTAATAAAATCTACCTTGAAGGGGAATATTTTGTATACAGAATGTTATTTTCCCTACAATGGAAATGCTTAAAAGCTGGTGGTTGTACCCTATATTATGCATACTGCGGAGGGCTGGGAAACCATTCATGACCATTTGATGTTCCTGATTTTCTGCATATATATGCACATATATACACATGGATATGTACATATTTCATATAGAATCATAGAAACATAGAATAGTTTGGGTTGGAAGGGACCTTTAAAGGTCATCTAGTCCAACCCCCCTGCCATGGGCAGGGACAATCTTCAACTAGATCAGGTTGCTCAGAGCCCCRTCCAACCTGACCTTCAATGTTTCCAGGGATGGGGCATCTACCACCTCTCCGGGCAACCTGTGCCAGTGTTGCACCACCCTCATTGTAAAAAATTTATTCCTTATAGCTAGTCTAAATCTACGCTCTTTTAGTTT
>JAYKAV010003464.1:111353-182191 GCA_035582835.1 Phoebastria nigripes | reverse complement strand
GACTGACTGGCCTGTAGTTCCCCGGGTCTTCCTTTTTTCCCCTTTTGAAAAATGGGGGTTATGTTTCCCCTTTTCCAGTCAGTGGGAACTTCACCGGACTGCCACGACTTCTYAAATACGGTGGATAGTGGCTTAGCAACTTCATCTGCCAGTTCCCTCAGGACCYGCGGRTGGATCTCATCGGGTCCTATGGACTTGTGCACCTTCAGGCTCCTTAGATGGTCTCGAATGTGATCTTCTCCTACAGTGGGCGGCTCTTCATTCTCCCAGTCCYCGCCTTTGCCTTCTGCGGCTTGGGCGGTGAGGCTCGAGCACTTGCCAGTGAAGACTGAGGCAAAAAAGTCATTGGGTACATCTGCCTTCTCCATATCCTGGGTAACCAGGTCTCCCGTTTCGTTCTGGAGAGGGCCCGCATTTTCCCTCATCTTCCTTTTATCCCCGACGTACCTATAGAATCTTTTCTTGTTGCCCTTGACGTCCCTGGCCAGATGTAATTCTACCAGGGCTTTAGCTTTCCTAACCTGATCCCTGGCTGCTCAGACAATTTCTCTGTATTCCTCCCACGCTACCTGTCCTTGCTTCCACCCTCTGCAGGTGGATATATAGATATTCATCTATACTCATATACATCTAGATGATATGTCAATATGTATATATTATATATATGGTATGTATATGACAGCACAATACTGAGAGTTGTAAAATGCTGTTAGCACTGCCTATCAATAGCCTTTAGAGTTAGAAGCTGCTTCTGATGGAGAGCAGGCTCTTCGTCTCATCTAGAGAAGGACAAKAAACTGTGAAACCCTTACTTTTTTTGAAAATGCAGTTCAGAAAGTGAGTAGTCATTTTTTTGTTATGGATATTTACTTTGCCTATAAATAGACTAACTTATATTCTATTTTCCTCTTTTTCTTTTTTATTTATTTAGTAGTGATGAGTTGCCAGTGCACAATGCAGCCTTGATGAAATGAAAAATTTGACATCTTTTATTGAGAGATTATAGCTAATCATCTTGCATATAGATACCAGTAGCTCTGGGAAACCTAAGGCAGTCTTGCATAGTGTTGGAAGAGGTTAAAATGCAGGTACTGGTCAACAGTTTAAAACATATTCTGGAAGTATATACAAAGACATTTTTCACCAGCTTTCTAAGGAATATTCATGCAGTAGTTTAAGGGTTACAAAGAGTAAGCCTTAAAAAACCAGAAATTTTGTTCATGAAGCAGGTAAGAAAATAGTTTAATAAATTGTTTAATGGTGRTTTGTTTTAAGCCAAAAAGAAGTTTGTGTATTTTTTGCTTTTTTATTAAGATCTCTGAGATTTTTACCTAGAACTGTGGATAAGCACGGTAAATACATTCACCAAGAATGGGACTTGAAACTGCWAACACTTATGTACATGAATAACTTTACTGAGATTTGTGCTTGACCAAGTAGGTACACGTGATTTGCCCTGCATCATGACTTGATCTTTCGCTCGTATCAGAGAGCTGAGAACTGGCCCCAGCTGAACTCCAGCATTACTTAAAATGGTTTCCTGCAGACCTTAACTCAGATACCCTTCTTTGTGATGCTTTTGCAAACAGTGTTGAACATAGTCTGAACAGCAGGTCCATTCACAAAAAATTGCACCCACATTTATTCACAATAAATCTTTCAAAACTGCTTGTGAGATTGCTTTGCTACAGCACTAGCTACTTAAAGCACTGACGAATTGTCCAGTAAATAAAAGGTACTGTTAGAAACTGCTAATAAAGTTTAGAGAACCACCCAGTGACAAATTTCAAAAGAACAGTCTTTTGATAGAAATGACACTACTTGAGCACAAGTAGGAAAATTATCCAAGGGGTAGAAAATGAAGGGTTCAGAAAATCTAACTTTTTATATAGTGGCACACTCAGTTCCATTTCCTGTAGGTCTAAAATGAAAATTGCCATTTAAGAATAGAGATTTTGAACAAATGGCAGAGTTGGCAGAAAGAACTGCAGGACCTTGGATTTTGGAGAAAACACGTTAACATGAACATACTGTGTACATATTGCCAGGAGTAAGGAGAAAAGGGCAATAAGGTAAAACATTTGTCTGAATATATGTCTCAAGACCTGCACTCAGACAGTGGAGTTTTTCCATCCGTTTTATCAGATCCATTAGATGAGCTCAGTAAATTTACTGTTTGAAGACACTAAGGTAAAATATAACAATTTTTTTCAGTGGAATAGCTGTTCAGATTAGAGCCATTGTAGGGTACGAAAAAAAGTGTTCAGGACAAAATATCTAAAAAGGAAGAGACTGGGCAACATTGTTAGGAAACAACAAATTTTCTGTCGAAGAATCTCCTTAAATTGGCCAAATGGCTTTACAGCAGATAATGAGCTATATTTCCTGAATACTGAGTCTGAGAAACTCTTAATTGCTCGTAAATCCATGTACTGGAAAGTTTGGAACATTTAATGAGTTGGCAACAGACTTCAAAGAAAAGGATTTCATACAGGCTGAATTAGTAGAAACTAATGGACAATGGGTAAATAAGAAGGACTGCAGCTGAAGTGTTGGGGACTTAGGACAAACCAACCTATATATTTTGGAGATTAAATCTTTCCTTCATGGTCAAGGATATCTGTCTTCTACAATGATGATGACTTCTACATATAGTTTGAGGCATGAAGTTCAAACAATAATACATATCTTGCCTTATTACGAAATGATCTTGAACTGTTCATTTTCCCCAAGGGTGTCTTTAGTTGCTTGAAACAGAGGGAGTCACATGAAGGACGATGCCATATACCTTACTGCTGTAAGCTGGTTTTGTTTCTCTGTTCTTTGAGTGAGAGTTTGATGAGGCCTGACTTGTTCATGTGGATACTCACACATAGAAAAATCTGTCTTTTGGGGACTTGTGTCTTGCATCTGTGTTCTTGAATGTTTTGATTGGGATCCCCGTTGCACGTCTCAGCACCTTGTACTGATACCCCTCAGTGAATATCCAACTTTACATCAGTTCTACAACTGGCTGCCCTCTCATGTGGTGCTAATGACCAGGCAGATTCAGCAAGCTCTGCACATGCATTGTTAACATCGATCCTTCTTTCACATGGCTCCTTTCATTAATGTCATCTACAGGCAACCTCAAGTTCGAGATTATATATTTTGTAGGAGTCTCAATGTCTTTATTTGGTATCATTTAAATTAGCTGATCTATTAGAATTGCTCCAAGAGAGTATTGAGATTTCTGATGATTTCCAATGATACCGCCTTTTTCATCCTCATTTTAGTTTTTGCCAACTTTCAGAAGGGAAATATCGTTGTATGTGTTGTCTGTGGGCTGATCTCAGAGAAACATTTCAATAATCTGTACCCTAAACAAGGCTATATTGATGTCTGGCCTTTTTTAATTCTATGTATGGTCCCAGTCCATTAGAATGGTGTTCGTGAACTCCTCCTTCTTCACTGCTCAGCTAATGTTCATGAAGCTTATGTTTCAAACCTTCCATAAAAGTTAAGGTATTGCAGAAAAAAGCTTACAAGAATCAGATAAATAAGAGCAGCAGTAGCAGATGCATGAATAAAAACACATATTGTGGCATCCTATATTCACTTTGATAAAAATCTTGAAAAAAATATTTCCATGGACAGGTTATAGTATATGAAATGACTCTACTAAATCATATAAACAAAGTTGTCCAGTTGAAGTTTTGCTGTCTCAGAAGTTATTGGATAACATCCTGACTAATGGACTGTGAGAAGTCCTTTACAAAGTCCTGTTATTCCTCAACTGGAATAAAACCAGTGGTTTATGAATGACTAGATAAACACAGTAAGATGAAGTGTATCTTGTGTAATTTTCATTTTCTGTAGATGTTTAGAAAATAGAAAGTCATTTTAGAGAACTCAAAACTATCACGGTAACTAGCTTAGAATGATTATGTGCTGTACATACTAAAAATGCAAAGTCCTGAAAATCCATTTGCCTGAGTTTTTAAAAATAGATATTAATAAAGCAGTTAATTTTTGGCTTTGCTACAAAGTAACATTTCAGTCCCCAGGACTGGAAAGTATTTTTGAGACTGTAACAGCAGAACAGGTATCTGATTGTGGCTCAGCATTTCTTTTCGATTTCTCAGTGCTTAAAGGACACCCTACAGCAGACCTGTTTTTAGTACAGATTATTTCCCCTTTTGTGGAGGCACAGGTCTGCCTAAAGGGAGAAAAAACTAGAACCAAAGCTTTCCCAACTCTTCATGCTTGTTCTCTCCCCTCCTTCGCAGAGGAAGATGCAATGGCCTTCAATCAGGTTTCTACTTGACTCAGGGTGCCGTTGAGCAAGAGTACAGGGTGTTTAAGGCTTTCCTCCCTGGCACAAAATGGCTGGCTAGTTAGGCAGGATCTCTGCAGAAACTTTATTCTTTTTAACACATGGACCACAACTGAAAAAGTCAAGAAAAAATAAAGCCTTTTCCAAATCATCTGCCCACAACCCTGTTCAACGCTCTCCATCACTCTAGAAGTTTTGTCTCCCTTCTTGGTGGACTCTGACACGATGCATTTACAAATTAAAAGGTGACACCTGCTGTGAAAGCAATGAAGATTATTAGTGTGTCCAACATCAAATACTTTTCAATCTTTCAGTGATTATGGATGCTTCCTATCAAAACTGTCCAAGATGCTGTAACTTTTATATGGGTTTCTGCAAAAAGATAAACCTTGGAAGTTGCTGGACTGTAAAATAGCAGTACACTATGACACTGGCAAACCTTTAAAAGATAAATCTTGGCAGCCACTGGACTGTACAATATTAGCACACTGACACCATTGGATCTCCGAAACTCCAGAGAAGGATCATAGAAGTGTTTTTTCTCATGTCACAGAATGAAGAAGACTGTCTCACCTTAGAAATCCATCTGGCTTAATTTAATTTACAACTATCCTGTGTAAGTGCATATATCTTTAGTGAGCTCCTTCTAGAAAGGCAACAATGGCAATTACTTAGCTGGTTTATATTGGTTTATATACTGTAATGATAGCTCTGAAACAAAGCCTGGCAATTCCAGTTCTCAGAACAATGGCTTATCTATAAGAAATAAGCTTCTAAAATAGTCAATAATTTTAATGACAATGTAGTTTTGCCATATCCAAGCTTTTGAAAACAATGAGCTTGAGCCCCCATACTTGTGGCTGCTTAAAATCACTAGGGGCTTCTTATTTTGTATCTAAATCAAACTTCCTTTTGTGCCTTTTTCTCTCCTTTTTAGCATTAGTGAGAAACTCCTGTTTCCTTCTTTATCCCATCTTCCCTTCCCTGTCTGTGGCATTTTTGCAGGTTTTAAGTTTATCCTTAAAAACCACCACAGAAATGCAACCTCTCAGCTCACTGATCCAAGAGACTCCATCTACTCGGAACCCCTGAGACTCCGATTTCTCTATCCCTGCTGTGGGAGCAGCTACCTGCTTGAATTTTCTTTGCATGTTTTCACATAGCTCCCATGCCGCAGCATTTGCTTGACCTCCATGCTTCCTCCTCTTCTCACAATTTCCTACTTGGCATTTTCCTCCACTCTGTTACAGCACATTCGCCTGCACTCTGACTCCACGTCCTCATCTTCACGCTTGTCTGCCCCTCCTCTGCATCCCTCCTGGTCCCTACATTAGTCTCACTCAATTTGCTGTCCCGTTTCCTAACACATTTTCCCTCCCCGCTGCTCCCACCGTCTCTGGCATGTCCATATTCTTCTGTCCCCTGCCTGGCCCTCACAGAGTAGCTAACGAACCATTAGCTTCCCTGATGGCATCCTGTCTTCTGCCCGATTGCAAATAACAAGGACTGGCATCCATCTTCACTGGTTTACCCTCACTTTCACCCAGAAACTTTAAATGGATCTGGCAACCAACCTTCTGAGATCAGGCTTGGCCTGGTCCCGGTGTTGGTAATGGGAGATGGAAGGCATTTTACTTACAGATCAAATTTCACAGTCTTGTAAATAAAAAAATTATTAATAATTGTTGTAGCCTAAAAATAATTAATAAAATATTAATAAAAACCCTCTACGTAATCTGTTCTATGATTTGAGCGAGAGCATGAAAGCTGGTGAGGCTGTTGACAGAGGTCCTACACAGCAGTTGCAGAGGTGTGAGACCAGGGAGGACTGACAATGGGGCTTTCCATCTGGTGTTGGTGGGACTGTGCTCCACTGAAACCCTTACAAGATGTTAACATCACTTACCAAGCTCACATCCTAAATAAATGAACCTTGCTTGCCTCACTGGCTTTCACGTCTGCGTGGAAAGTTGTCCCACACTTTGGAACAATTCCTGACATTTCTGTGACAGCTGTCTGTAAAAAACTAGAAATTATGGCAACTTCATTATGGTATTTCTTGCTGCACAAGAAAACTGTAGAAAACTAATCATGACCTAAAACTAATCACTGGACCTAATGAAACACCGTGCCTTCTATGACTTCAGAAACTATATTTTATTTCTAAAGTTAATCTACCCTTAATGTGTGGGGAGAGAGGACAAAAGACCATGTCCTCTCAGCGCAGGCTGGGAATCTCAGGCGCAGTGTGGTTTTGACAGCTTTGAATAGCAATCCATCACTTAACAGACAAACAGAAGCTACGGTCTCTTTGCAGCAGCTCTTTTTCAACACTAGGATGACATCTGTGCCCTCTGCGAAGGATTGTGCGGTGTCAGCCGCAGAGAGGGATAGGTTTCAAACACAGCTGCGCTTGAGCAGGCTGTTTGAAAGGTGGTTTGAGTGTTATTTCTTCTTCAGGAACTGGTTCTCCAATGGTGATATAATATTTCTGTCACCCAAACTTTTCGGCAAGCGCCTACCAAAGTAGGATAGCTAGATAGTGGATAACAGCAAATGGAGGATCACAGCCATGTAGCTATATGTCACAGGCAAAATAAGAAGTTATACAATGCAAAATTCCATCTGAAAGCAGAACTGGCGTAATGTGTACATCAGAGGATTACATAATGATATCTTCTGATGTTGCTGTCTTTGATGACAGTTTTGAAAATAGGGGTGAATATTTGTAAAGATTTGTCTAGGGCAAAGTGAATTTGCAAGTGACTTCTTAAGAGGCTGGGAGACAATACAGCAAGAATAATTGCAAGTTGGTTATACAGTTCAACACTTTGACCCAATATAGTCCTTCAAAGGACGAGTTGTGTTCRTCATTAGGACTTTATTGTAAAATATAGCATACATTTAATAATCAATGCCATGTTCTCATAAAGAAAGATCAAAAGTAAAAATGCTAATCTATATTTTCTTAACTATTTCATTCTTTTACTATACAGTGCTTTTCTTTTTCATGGTGACCTTGTTAGAAGTCTGACATTGTCAGAACATATGACTGTCCAGGTCATTAGGGACCATGCTTTCCCATAAAATTATTTAAGATATTTCACTCTTAGAGAGGACTACAGAGCTTTCTTTTCACTTACATGTGCAAATAGAACAGTGGGATTATGCATCCAGGTATTTACTTCACTATTTCTTATGGTGGACATGTGTTCTTTGAGTGAAGTTGAAATGGTTTTAATCCATCATAGAGTGGATTTAACAAAATTTTAATATTAACAATGAACCAGTAGACTTGCTTGTTAAGAACAATGACCCTGGAAATAGTGTATTGTAATCAAAAAGTAGTGTAATAGCCCAAGAACTCTTTCCTAGTAAATAATTTCCTGCTGTATTTTTGGTATTTATACTGATAGAGGAGAACATAGTAATTGTATAATTGTTTCCTATTGATGTGTACAATTCAGTAGCTCTCAGTCACTCACCCTGTGGCCTTGCAGAAGTCATTTGGCAGTTCCATAGATTTTTAAGCCATCAGGGACCTTTAGATCATCTTGTCTGATCTTTCTGCATAAAACAGGTCAGAGAATTTCATCTAGTTACTCCTGTACTGAGTGAAGCAACTGGTATTTGACCAAAGCTTGTCTTTATGTCACACAGTTCACCTATTTTTTTTTTTTAAATGGGGGATATTGCTTCCTATTTAGTACCTAAGCTGTGAAGATTCATTAATGTTTCCGAATACTCTAAGATACCGGGATTTAATGTGCTATAAAAGTGAACAGTAGAAATATTTCCAATGATGATCTAAACAGGATTTTTTAATCAATGTAATGAATTGGATACTGGGACAAATTAATCAGTGATGTCTCCAGCAGGAAGGAGTTTTGCCAATTCAGTCCAAGATTTTTTGTTATAATAGTTGCTGATAATTTGAAGAAGAAAAGATATACGGTACAAAAATGGCACGTTTTAAAAATTTTTAAAAATAAAATGCTAAACAGAAAGTAACTTTAAATATATAATGTCATTAAATCTAATTAATGAAACTTTCTTCAGGTTTCAGATTAAAAATTCACAGACATTCTCATTCCTTTTATCTTCATTAGCCCATGTATGCGTTATTAATTATTTGTTAGGTATTTCCATAAACGTTTGATGGTATTTATGGTGTGAATGTAAAACCAAAACTCTTCTACTCTAATGTCACTGGGACAATAGAGGAATGCTTGCCCTGCTTCACGTGCGTGCCAAAGAGTCTCCCTTTGAAGGCGTTCAGTTAAGTAGGAGCTATTGCCCAGCCTGTCTCAGGCTCCCACCTGCATGCCTGCTCCACCGCCTTTGCCTTTGCATCAGGCAAAAATAATTTATACATGAAGGGTGGGAACCCTCTCTGATCATCTGTAATGAGAGAACAGGAGTAGGTAATCAAAGACGTGTTTTCCATCTTCAGTGAATGTGATTTTAGTGTGACTTAACCAGGCTTTCTACCAATTGCTTTCAGGATACTTACAACGGTAGCAAAGTTTTAGAAAAATACTTGCTTTCACTGGTTTATATTTGTCTGCCTTTTTAGTAGCATCGTCTTTCAATTTGCTGCACTGAGCGGTATTGCCCTTGCTGCTCTGAGTCTTCTCTGGATCCTCCTGGTTATTTAAGAAGTTCCTCTTCAAGCAGCATTTGTGAAGTTTCTTGATGGTCAGAATTTAAATTTACAGCAAATCTTCAGAAGAGGGTGTAGTCAAGGCCATTCTGGTCTATTGTGTATACTGTCTATTTATATTTACCTGTAGTCTATGTATATTTAGTCTATTTGGAAAACACACACAGATGTATTTGCTGAACAAACAGTAACTGCTGTCCCAAAGTTACATTTAGAGTGGGCAGAGTAAAACTTTTAAGAACTGTAGTACCCGCATGGAGTGAAATACTACACAGGGGACACTAAAACTGGTGAAAATTATTTTAAATCTCTCTGCCCCATCCAAACCTTCTTTTTTAAACAAATTAAAACACTTTTGTTTAGAGAGATTAAAACTTCAGTTTGTTGTTTTGCCTCAGAACAGTTAATATGGCAATAGAAATAAACACTTACAAAATTTTAAGAATTAAAAGGAAGTTGATTCAATCCATCCAAGGTTTACAGATGCTGTAATTTAAGCTTTTGGGAACCAGTAAAATAACTGTCACTTTTGAAAGCATCTTCTGCATGATCCTGCAGGATCTGCTTCTCTGACCAATTTGACTCTGATTTCCTCTGGAAGCAGCAATTATTAACTTCCTGTTCTCAGGTTATTGTTTCATTTCTTCCTTGGTATTTGAAAAGCTGCATCCTTTCTCCATTGTTCACTGTAAAAGTGGGGAGGAGGAGGCAACCAGCAGGGCTGCTGGGGCTGAGAGACAATCCTGTGGGAAGAGAGTCTCGGGGAGGAGACAGCCAGAACAGGGAAGGGGTCTCAACATGTGAGACAGAGAGCTGTGTAGTGCCAAGCTAATGTTGCTGGACAAGTCCTCTTTTACACACAAAATTTGAAGCTGAGGGACAAGAGACCTTCTAGTCTACTTACAATAGAAGAATAATGACATTTTTGAAAATTGCTGTTTTGAAAGGATATGCAGACAGCACAATCACTACCATGCCTTGAAAGATGCGACCATGTTTAGCTTAACTGGCAGGTAATCCAAGAGGTGCTGCTATTCTTGCTTCAGGACTTGTAACTGCTCCCATACACATAACAAGCACTTGATGCTTTTTTTTAAAACTATATGAAAAGACTTTGAAAAGACTTCAGTGATAAACAGTATAGTTACTTATTCACTCACTTAGAACCAGCAGAATCGAAAGCAAGGAAATTAATAGTTTTAGGGTCCTTGTAAATCTTGAAGTTTCCTGGCATGCAAAACTCCTACGTTCTTCTTACCAAGAACAAGAAAATACATATTTCACCACAACTGCCTTAACTCTGACCTGTGCATTGTGGCTTTTATGTATTATTTGTATTATATTGATTTAGAGTAGAATTCATCTTCACTACATTTAGCCATCTAAAGTTAGGGGTTTCATTTAAGCTATTTGTCCAGGTTCCCCTTACAGTAAATGGAGAACGATAGGTTCCTCCAAATGGCAATTCATCCCATTTTAAGATAGGTGTCTGAGATAGACTGGATGAATTGCTCTCTATCGCAATCTCTCTCCATTGCTTGTAGAGGAACTTAAGTGACTAGCATAGGCTAAGCACCCAACTTTCAGATGGCTAAAAACTAGGTGAGATGAATCCCTCCCAAATATTTTCTTTTACGGGATGCATTTAACTGAGAAATATCTGGTAGTCAATTTGCCATGTGTTATTTCGCTAAAATTTGATAAGTGGTATTTCTTTGGAATCATATACCTGGCATTTAATGAATAACCATAATATCAAATAATAGTAAAATTACATGTGACTAGGCGGTTGATCAATACATGACATTAATGTGCACATAAATCATTCTCACATTCTGTTTCAAAGAAGTGCATTCATTTAGACTGCTGGTAGAAAACAAAGCTTGTTTTTTTCTGAAGAACCAATCATGAGGAATTCCTTTTGAAATATTGCAGAGCTGCAAGAACTAAGTACTTCTGAAAAATCAGGCTGATAATATTGATTTAGGGTCAGAGTAGGGGAGGAGTTGTAGTGTGTTTGTTTCTATTTGGTAGGAATTGTATGTTCAGATTTTATTATGTGGGAGTATGAGATTTTTAATACCCTCAACTATTAATTTCTTTGAGTTTAAGTGTCTGGTTTTGGAAATGATGCAATAGATAACAACACTATTGTCTCTTAGCAACATCAATTAGTATTTGAAACAAAGGAGGGTTTGCAAGCTTGGACTTTTTCCCATGTTTTTACATAATCTTGTTCATTTCTCTGTGTGTGTGAACATGTTAGTGAATGAATCAGTTATTAACAGTTTTTAAAATGGGTCAAGACAGGCCATCAGCTTATTAAACTATAGGAGCGAGTGGTGCAGGGCAAGCAAAGAATGCCTCTTGTGGAGTCCTGCCTCTCTCACTGAGCACCTGACAAGATCTGCACATCCCCTAGGTGGCTAAGTTAGCCATGCATGGGTGCACATCACAGCATGCCTTCCTTCCAAATGCTGGTAGAAAGGGCTAAAAAGTCACTGCAAATTACGTGTCACACCCAGCAGTAGTGTAGGCAGCAAGTTGCTACCAGACCTCCTATTCCTTTCGTGTCAACAAATTGCCCTCTGAGCTGGAAGAATATGTCTAGAGTGAGAAATTATTTGCCCTAGATCCAAACTGGTTCTATGACCTGTTCAAGTAAAACCAGGTTTGAATGGATTTAAGTACCTTCAGCTCAGTGTTTGCACTGGTTCCATTAACCAACTGCTCCAGAAATTGCAATATTTTCAGTGCCTAGGCCTAAGCATGTGGCTTATGGAAGTACAAGGTTCCTACTGATTGATAGGAAGATTTCACCAATAAAAAATGCACTTTRGTTTCTTTTATTTTCCCTCACTAATTATAGCTATATCCTCTGACCATATTTTGTGTAATATCTCCTCCATCTCTAAAGTTTGGCACTTGCATATCCAAAAATAAATCACATTCTTCCTTCACAAGAGCTCGGTATGAATAAATATGCATTCAGAATGAGCTGGTGGGGACAGAAGAGTGAGTCTGGCATTGTAATGACAGAACTGTATTACTAATATTCATTTCATGACACTTCATGTTGTTGTAACCACATTAAGCCTTGATACCACTCAGTTTACAACAGCCATGGACGATTATGCAGATTCCGCCTCATGCCTTGCCCTGCCTTGCCTTGCCTTTCCCCTCCTGTGCCTTCTGCTGAACTAACACTTTTTGAGAAAAACCTAGAGGAAACCTGTGTTCATGTCACCATGGACGATCTCTGACATTCGGCTCTTTTTACACGAGTCTCGCATTTCTGCTGCAGCATACCTGGCAGAGCAAACAAGCAGAAGCTGCATCCAAGGTGCACATCTAGAAAAACTCATGGCTAATACTATGGTATAATACCATAGTTTCCTAGAAGTGGGATGCCCATAGCAATAGGTCACCAGCAGGTCTTTTGCTGCATTCATGGTGTTACCTTTTGCCATTTAAATCCTTTCAGTTCAAAAGGCAGAAGTAGCAGTTTCTATCTAATAACAACAAACTGACTAAATATTTTTTCCTGTAAACCTGAGAGAAAACTCCTTCAAGAGCAAACACCTAAAGCTGACCATTACTTGCTCTGAAGCCCCAGTAAAGAAACCAGAAACTGTTCTGATAAATGAGGACCCACAAATCCTTAGATTGATTACATATTCCAATTTTGTATACTCACAGTTTAATTCCTGCAGAGAACCTGTAGGAAATAAGAACTTTAAAAAATCCCTAAAAATAAATTATTTAATCTTCAAACTGGCACATATTTATCACTAGCATATTGAAAAGAGTGAAATAATGATAAATTACCAGAGGAATATGCACTTCTATGTTAAYATTTATACATTTTTTGCCTTTGAAGTGAATACAGCAAATATACAGCTATAACATTCTAGTGGAAATAAATGATAGCTATAGATTGATAGGTAGATATTCACAAACTGGATGTTGGAAAGACCAAGCACAGGAGTAACAAGAATTCCCAAGGAGAAGAACCAAAAGATTTCCCAAGAGTGCTACAGCCATAATAACAAGAAACCTTTAAGATGCTGATCTGTTATAAAGGTAACAGAAATATCATTTGTTCTTAGTCTGATCCACACCAGGGTATCTGGTGTGCTGCAAATGCCTCTCCATGTTTTGCCTTCTCAAGGGATGACTTTTGTCCCTGGGCTGGTTAGAGGCATCCATAGGGAGCACAGGTGAGGGTCGTCTTCGTGATGGTGGAACTGCTTGCTGCTGGTGGAACTGAAAGGCTGGCCATGACAATGGCAATCCAAGTTACACCTCAACACAGTCTAATTCCCCTCAGATTTTGTAGACCCCAGCTATGCTGAGGCTAAGAGTTGTCAAAGCCGAGCACGCTGAAAGACAGACCACCTGGAAGAGCTGCATGGTTGCTCGCACATGGGTTCGGACACTTCAGCAGGAACTACAGCCCTCTAGTCACCTGTCCTGTGAAGGAGAAGGAGGTTTTTCTTGAGCCTCATGTGAGCCCCAGCTGCTAATTGCACACTTGCCACTGTGATGGAGCACTGGGAGCAGGGAAGAGCTTGCCAGCGCTGCCCCCTGCCCCGTCCAACAGCCCGTGTCTGATGCCAGCAGTTGTGCATGCCCGATTCGGGCCTCTGCAAGCCATGTCTGTTTGTGCAGTGTTTCTGGGAGCTTAGTACCTGGAAATCTGGGATGGCACCACCCAAAGCAAGAAGATGGTAGAGCTGGCAGTTCCCATGTTAAAACAAAAACACCAGATAAACAGGTTTATGAGAGGGCAGACCCCAGCACCGTATGACATGGGACTCTGCTTTGCACATGGTCATCAACCCAGAGACCTCTGCATATGAACTATCATATCTAGTCCTCAGGGCTGACGACTACTGGGGAGAGGAAGGACAAGAGGACATTAAAGGGAAGGCGTTTTACCCAGTAAGCCCTGACATGATATGCTTAGTCCTTTATAAACCTCATAACTCTCTGAAACCAACAGCAGCTGGGTAAGAACTCTCCCATTTGGGTCTAAAGATTTAAGTGCTGTGAAGTTTTAAGTTGTCTGTAGTTACTTTGGTATTTCCTTTATTGTTTCTTTCCTTTGGCAAATATGAATGTCATTAGACTGCTAAAAAGTTTCCCTCTGGATCTGATGCAAGCTTTATTTACTGAAGCTGTTTAAATCTCGACAAAAGGCTTTTAAATAAACTGAAGGAAATAATTCGGCGTTTGAAGGCAGATGCCTATGATGACCTAATGGACATTTTTTTTTTTCTTTTTGTTTTCATTGTTAACTTCTTCTGTGATTCTGTCAATGTTTCAAGTGAGCTTTCCAAGTGCCAGTGAAATAGCTTCATGTTAGGGGGTTATTTTTATAATTCAGTGCATCCAAACTTCATGAAAAATATGCAAATCACCTTCATTATAACCATATCTTGTCGCAACATGCAGCATACGTAGTGCCAGAAATGAATGCATTCATGGCATCTTTTGGGTCCTAAGATCCAATTATGTCTTTTGTTGTTCCTTTTTGGCTTTCTGTGTCAGCTGTATGCTCTGTAAAGTTACTGATTACTGACCTGTTGGCAACTTTACAAATCAGCTTTGAAATGCAAGCTGTCAGTAGCTCTTGAGTACCCCAGTCCCAGGTTACCAAGGCCATGAAATGCTGCATTGAATTTTTAATCTGTTTTCCCTCTGCTTCTGCGTAGCTTTTTCCAGGTTAAGGTCAATTTTGAAACCAGCTGAATTCTTTAATAATCACTGTCTTTGCAGTCCTCACTGGGTTCAAAAGGAAGAACAATTTTTTTGTTGCATTAATATTAATTTTTTTACTGTGGGGGCTTATTACAGTGGCATATTTTCTATTTAAGTATTCATTGTTAGATCACAAAGTGACTACAGTCTAGCCAAAGTATTGCCTCATGAAGATATGAGTGAACTGCTGCTAACCCGAAATTTCACTGCCCCCACTTTTAAAATGAAGCAAAGCTGTTATTGTAACCCATTCTACATTTTTTCCCTGCAGCCGTGCTACTCAGAGGAGAAAGCTGCCACCTCAGATACATGTCCTTTGGCTCACCTTTCTAAATGTGACAACTGCAGTTTATTTAGTAATTCTACCATCAAGCTTTGATCTCTGCTTTAAAAAGTTGCAGCTTTTTGTCTAAGTAGGCAAGACTAGAATAAGTCTTAATTAGAGTGCTGCAAATTCAGACCTAAATGTGAAACGAAACAGTCATCTTTATTTCCTCTTCAGTTTTCTCCCAGAAGCATTTATCATTTAGGAATTTGCTTTGATTTAGTAAATAGGTTCTTCTTTGATTGCAGCAGTGAATAATCCAGGAATGCTTTATTTTCAAAGACCCTAGTGATGCTTTATTCTACTAGATATCCTAGAAACTATGTTTATTTACAGGTTCCTATGCCATGATGGCACATCTAATCAGATAGTTATCACATTTTTTTCACCACAGTTCTTTGCATATTCTTATGGAATCTCACAATAATGTGATTTTTCACCCTGGAGTGAAAAGACAGTTATAATTACCCTTAACTACCAAGGAAAGCAGGTCAGTAAGAGGTATTGTGGTAGCATTTCTGGTTCAATAATCAATAACTTATCATAAAAAGATGTTGATATTTGATTGTCTCTTGAACATGTTTCTTCTCTTTGAGGCTACAGTCAGAGTGACTGGGATTTCCAGGCACTGGTAGCAGTCCTACTATATGTAAGTGAATTCTTGGGGTTGTTTTTAAAGTTGTTTTCCCCCATACCACTACGAATCTTTAGGCAGTTAGTGACAGAATAGTTACCCAGAGGCACTCCAGGCCATTTGAACTCTGGAGTCCCCTGAAGCTGTGTTTACTTATGGCTGGAAGTAACACTTTGTTCTAAAAAAGTAGAGGCACCTTAGAGCAAGACTTGATGAAGGTGTTATTCTACACATACCTCAAAACAATCAGAAAACTGGAGGTAGCCAGGGCAAAAACTTAGTAATGATGCACACTGAATATTGAAAAATAACTGATGATTCATGGATAACCTGCAAATGTAGGACCTAAACAATCAGCCTCAAAGTTAACAAACAGTTCTGTCATTTGTAAAGCCTGGTTTCTGGTGACTTTGTGTAAGGTAAGTTCTTGTCTCTTTTTCAGCTCTGGTCAAACTTCTCCTGTGACTGGGGTTTAATAAGCAGTCCTTCCTCACACTATTTCTCATACGAGTTGATTGTTTTGCTACGTTTATGGATAATGAGGAAGAAGAAATAATTTGGTCAGTCAAGACAAGATTATTTTCTTAGTCATGTAGGAGCTTAATAATAATTGAGAACTTTCCTCTTCTATCCTTTTCAGTGGAGACTGGTCAATAGTTAACATGCTTTGAGGTGGCAGGATGACCAGTGCACAGAAAGACGTACATACTGAACTTACAGAAAGCTTATTCCCTTATGAAGCCAGATGTAAAAATTACACTCCCAGAGACATTCACTTACAACATTTTTAAGGAATAAAATGTACTAATTATATCTGAAAACAGGATAAAGCAAATGAGCTGCTTCTTTAAAAAAAAAAAAAAAAATTCAAAAACTGAAGAAAACCCGATTTTCTGTTAGGTGGTTCTTCTTGCATTCAATCACTTATGGACATTTTGTGGTGCTATGGGAGATCTCCTGCCTTCTGGGAGATTCCTGTTGCTGGGCCAGGAGCTGCTCATKTTCCAGTTTTAACAGAGTGGATTTTAACCATCTCCACAGAGGAGATGAAGATCATCCGAGCAGGTCCCAAACTGTTCAGATTTTTATGGATACAGGAGTCCATGCTGCTAAGCCTCTCGTAATGCGAAACATCAGAGCTGATGGATCCTTTATAGATTTCTTATGAGCAGGCTGCTATGACTATGTAGTTACTGGTCTCACAGATTACTTGGGACTTACTTTACCACAGGAAAAAAGCTTTCAATGGGAACTCAATATTCTGGTGTTATTTGTAATTATTTTATTGTACCTATTTTAATAAGTACAGTCCAACACACCTTATTGACAGAGTTGAGAACAGGAGTTACATTTTTTACACATGTGGCTAGAAAAACAGTACAGCATTAGACAAAGCAGTTGTTCAAGGATTTATGGAAGGAAAGAAGAGATGGTACGACTGAGAAGAGCACTGGTAAAGGACAAAGAGTGGATAAAACTGAGAGTGAACAAGAAGAGCAGTAAATAGGCAAATTGAGGCAACTTCATTTTGCCAAATAACTCTTGAACCAAAGATAGCTGCTGTTGACTAATAATAATAGTTATTTGGTTTCGGTAGCACTCATAATGTGACAATAGATGGGCAAGCAGTTCTCGCCGGAGATCATCCTATCATGCAAGATTTTTTATATTTTAACTTGGTTTTTTGGCCATCACTTCAGGTTAATCATAGGAGAAACTAGTCAGACTATAATGGTTTTCATTGACTAGATTGATAAGTGACCTGTAAAGCTTAACGACTCCCCGGGAACTTAAATTTCAGTGCAGTCCACATCACTACCCACACAGTGCCTAACTGCATGTAGAAAGCATATAAGAGTAATTGTCTTTTCCAAACACAAACCAAAGCTCTCTTATCTTGGTAGTACAAAAAGAAAAAGCAGTGCACGAAGAAAGCTTTGAAACCTTTGGTGACTGTTACTCTGAGATGCTTTAGCTGAAAACCGTAACAGTTGTGAGAAAGTCACACAAGCTAAAGTGTGATATTAGGGCACTGCAAGGACTGGTATTTCTCATGGGTAATGACATCCCTCATTACACACCATGCAATGCCAGACTGCCATACCATTTAGTGGTGTGTCTTCAGAAGGAAACTAGGCACTTTATAGCCCAGTGAACTTTAGACACAACATTTCTAGTCAACCCCACAAAGAGGAACACCACAGGGAAGGGCTGAGGTGGTTGCTCTATAGCCCTGCTGAGAGAGAAGGAACTACCACATCCTCTTGCTGTCAACGCAGTGTAGGCAGGGGATGAGTTTAGAAAAGAAAACATGCAACAGGAAGTTTTGGGGGTACACTAAACTTATTTTACTTTCTGATATGGTAAGTTGGTAAGACCTAACATAGCAACGACCAGGGATGAAAAGCAGAGTTTGAAGTCCACCACTGCATATCACACCCTGCGCTCTGGAGTTTGGGTATACCCAAAAACTCAGCCTTTTTTTGTTTCCTGGCCTTTTTTTTTCATTCGTGCATGAAGCAACGAAAAGAGACCATGGGAAAACCCATCTCTTTGCTCATTATGCTTCCTGCTGTTTGGTGTGCAGCTACTTGCATGAGGTATGTATTTGCACGCAGCTTTTTCCTTGCTTCGCCTATGACTAACTGGAGATAGAGGAACTCCAAAGAGACTCGTTAAACCTATGAAAGCTGCCACAGTTTGTCACATGTGGCTCTGCACACGCAAGCAGAGCGTTGCTTTTATAGTATACTGCAAGTCTCCCCTTCTGCAACAATAGTAACTCATGTCGCTGCTTTAGTCTCAAGAGAAGGTACTATTAAATGGTAGACGTTAGTTTAATATTAATAATTGTCTTAACTTCATACATCTACAGGTTTTCATCTGGTAAAAGGGAGCTATTCATTTTTCCTCATAAAAACAACATTTCTCTGAAGGGAATTTAACAGATGTAACGGGGTTGATGGCAGGTGCAGCATAATGAAAGCAAGACACTTTGAACTGTCAGTGGCTCTCTAACTGCTCTTTGTATTACCCTGGCAGAGGTGTGCCTGCTCCAGTTCAAAACAGCTGCTCTCTCACAAGTGTACTCCTGGCTCCCATTCACCACCCTGCAAGAAAAAGCAGGGCTGCAGAAGGAGAAAAAAGGTAGAAAAAAATATCAAGACCAGGTGAAAAACATCTGCCTGCACATCAGTATAGTTTAGAGCAGTCAAGAGAGTCCATAATGTTTTATAGAACTTGCATATTGTCATTTTTAAAGGGGAAGACTCAGAAAATGAAGATTCATTAAAGCTGTAGCACTGGATGTCGGGCGAACACCTCTTTCATCATCCAGCACACCACCGTGGGGAGCGCTGCTCTTCTGCAGAGTGTTCTCCGTTTTTCTCCAGTTAGTTTTAAATTGGTGCTAGGGCTTCTGCCACTTCTCTAGGAAAAGATATTAATATGTCTTAGCAGTAAGAGATGTTTCTTGATAGCTAAACTACAGATAGCCTTTCTACCATTTTATCTCATTATAATTGTGTTGCTAGTTTGTAATGCGTTAAGATTTTCTCTTTGTTCTTGTTTTTTACATTCCTCACCTTGTCATCTGTATGACAGAGTTGACTATTTTTATCTTTCTCCAAATATTAGTGTTTTGACCATTTTTTAATCAATTTTGTGCCTTTTTTTTTTCCACTCATAATTCCCCCATCTCTGTCCATATCTTTCTGGCTGAGACTCTCAGAACTGTCTGCAGTATTAATAAAGAATGCATGATGCTCTAGTAAAAAGGATTCTTGGCATGGGTTTGGGGTGACCTGTAAAACTCTTGTGGTAAAGTCATAAAGTAAGCTATGCAGCTCACCTGAAATTATGATTAAACCTTCATAGATACACAGATAAGATATATAATTTTAAGACTGGTGCAGAGCTGTTTTTCTAATACTATTGCTTCAAGTTTATTTTCCTTTCATTTTTAGTTTCTCTTAGTCACTCAGCAGAGTTTTTTCGAGGAGGAATTGATATCTTTTGACACTGCATATAGAAGCCCTTCTGTTCTGCCATGTTCTTTTTTATACATGAGACTACACAATGAATGGGACTGCCTTTCCTGAGGCAGTCACTGGGGCTTCTGGACCATAGTCAGGAGAAACAGGAACTGTTGAAGGCAAAACTATAACCACTGTATGCAGTTGTGTATGCAGTAACCTAACGTTGTGTCCTTCTAGGTGGCATCGGAATACCTGGGAGGATGCAATTCCTATTGCATTTTACTATAGATTAAGATTTAAAGACAAAACAAAATGTTCTCGGTGACTACACAAAGTTGTTTCAATTCCTATTGCCAAATTTCATATTGATTAGAATAGGAGAAAAGTTAAGACTACTGAACTTTGGGAGACACACTGTATCTTTAAATAATTAATTGAAAAAATACCGCCAACACAGATTATACTCAAATTATTAGTATATTATCAGAGATCTGTTCCTCAACTATCTGTCTTCCAATTGAGGATGTAGTGCATTCCTGTGAGATCTTAACTGAGAAAGGGGCGTCTGCCATCAAACACGCTGTTTTTAATCAATTACTGATTTTGAATATCTTGCAAAATAGTGTTTTACCCTACTGATTTAACTTTTGCATTTTATGTATTTGGAAATACCTATTTGACTACCTTTCGTATGAAGTAATAGACCATAGTACGTAGGCTTATTGATATGCTTCATTCAAGACATGTGGCCCTAACTCAATAAATCACTTACGCATGTGCTTAAAATTAAATATATGCTTGAGTATATTACTGAAAATCCACCTGCCGAAGGGCTTTCCTGAATAAAGGTGGCTTTAGGCATATGTCTGAGTACTCTGCTGAATTGCAGCTTGTGAGTCCTATTATATTGAGAATTGAATGGAGTCACTCAAAGTGTATAAAATTAAGCACGTTTATGACATGTTTATGATTTTGCAGGATCAGGACTTAATTTATATCTTGGACCACATATTCACATGAGGAGCTCTTTATTAATGAAGGGATTCAGAACTGGTCTTTTTTAAGTGGCATTTTTAATAAGAAAACCTTAATAAAAAGTAAACTACAGAGTAATGACGTTAGTTCAGTTCCCGAAGGCAAGCCTTACATCATCATATTTGTATACAGTAAATAAGCCTACAGAGAAAAAAATCCAGGCCAATAAATGGATTATAGAAACGAGTTTGGTAATGAAACTTTACACATAGGCACATTTGCCAGCGAAGGCAAAACGTGTGTGGCTGAAACACTGTTAAAAATAAAGGTTCTTTGGGCTGCCTAATATTTCATTGGCCTTTGAAATGTTCATTTACATAAATATGTTTTCTTATGGCTCCCTGGAAGGTGGGATCTATTATTTGCATGCTGAAGATGCATGTTGGCAGTCRTCTTAAAAAAATCTTTTCCACAACATGAGGGCAAACTCAGGAAATCAAGTCACCAGCAAAACAACAAGGCAGGTCAGAGTGAGCTGAATATTCATACATTGTCTTAAGATGTGAAAAGGCTGACAGCTCTGAGATTTTAAGTTTCTATGTTAAAAATCTTGAGGTCCCAATCGTACAATGAATTCCACCTATATGAAGCATGCTGCAGGACCAGGACCTGAACTAATACAGTGCACCTTTAGATCAATCGTCTGCTTTTATCAACCTTCTCCTCTTTGTCTAACTGCAGAGTGGATTTAAGCTGTTCTTGCTTGATACAAAATTCACTGCAACTAGCAGAGCAGAGGAAATTTAGATAAAACTTCTTTTTTATGGACAACTTACATACTGAATGAAGCTGCTCCCATCACCAGCCCCATGCTTTGACTCGAATACTGTGCTGCCCTGGCTTGTTTTCTAAGCAGTCAGTGCTCTTCTGTGAAGAACAGCAAATACCACAAAGTGGCAAAGGTGAAGACTCAAGCAGCTGCTGTTCCAGCCAACAAACTACTCAGCCAGGCTTTTAGGAAACATCCACACAGATGAGGAAACTACGCTGCAGACTTCAGGCTTGAGGTCAAAGATGCATCATTAAAGACATAATTTCCTGATATTAGAGGCTCCAAATCATTAGTCTTTTAATACATAACATCAATAGCTGTAATGAAAAATGCGGGTAGGATGTAGACAATCCCCTGAATCTTAATGTACTCTCTGCCATTGGAAGCATAATGCAGTATATATGTCAGCTGAGCTGGAGAAAAACAATGGGTCAAATGGAGAAAATGAAGAGGAAGGCAGCGGCTAAACCTCTGATTCTTGCATGTGAATGCAAATTGCCTCTGTTCCCGGGGTGAGCACAAGCTGCACCTCTGGAAATGTACCGAAATGGAGCGCAAGTGGGATTTCTGCAGAACGCATGACTGTTCTGGCTCCTGCACAGCGAGACATTTCATACTGTGCACAGCAGATGGGAGCTGGGAAGTTCGGCCCAAGCATTGAAGTTTGCATACATATGCATAAAAATATATATATATGTATTGTGCGTGTGTGTCACTAGACCCGGGCAGAGCTGCTGCCGGTAGCCTCTCACTGGGCTGTGTCTGGGTCCCACCACAGCGGGTCCATGTGCACTTAAGCATCCTTGCATGCCCCTGGCATGCCGCCCAGGCACGGCTGCTCCACCGGCAAATGGATGCTCTCAGCCAAGCGACATTAAACCTTCAGGACCATTGCTGAGCCCTTTCTTTGCAGACTCTCCAGCAGCCCAAACCCATCTTTTCCCAGGGCATGGATATTGTGGGCACACTGAATTTAAAAGTAATTTGCTAAGGAGCCCCAGTCATTGAAAACAGGTGGAAATATAGACTTTATCTGGGTTCAAAAAATCAGTTGCCTTTTAAACTTTTATCACCAGAGGTAGCTGTGAATAACAATAGCATAATAAAACCCCATACACCTTTTTCTGCTTCAGTTTCTTCTCTGCTTTTGTAAGTTCTCAACAGGGTATGTGGATGAGTCTTCAAGCGAGATGGGGATCCTCCTCCTATCTCAGGTTTTCTGAATCACAAATCCATCATGTTCAAAGACACAGCATCAACATCATATTAGTTTCTTCACCCTTTTGAGCTTTTATATTGCCCAGTCCAGAGGCTTGGGAAAGCTGGTTACGCACAAGATAAGGCAGCCTCAATTAAATCCAGCAATGCTTAACCCCTCTCCATTATCTGCAGTCAAGAACAGTGTTTCCTTAACAGTTTTTAACTGCAAGGTGCACTTTATCTTTTTTGAAAAAATTCCACTGATTGTTGTGCAGCATTGCCACAGAGATTTCCATTTAGAATAAAATAAAAGGCTGAATTAAATTTTTTATTACTTTTATTTCCCCCTCTCCCCACTTCTGTTTGTTTGTTCATGCGTTGAATATGTGTAAATTTTTTAATGTAAATGTATTTTTGCAGGTTTTTACAGGCAACATTTAATCTGTAGGGCATTGGTGTGGGAGACAAATAACTTGGTTTTGACTGCATATGGCTGACTACATACATGAAGACATTTCTTGATGCAGTGATTTCATTAGGTTAGTCAGAATCTCTAAGTTGTAAACCAATAGCAACCCCAAATATGTACCTGTGGACAAAAAATTATGTTAATTTTCATTGAGAGGCTGATTTCTGGAAAGTTAGCCATGAATGCACAGATAAAATGTGCTTTTAGAACCAATCTCTCTAAAAGTTATTTCGACCCAGATGCCCATGAAAATCTGAAATATACTGACACATATGTGTTTTCTTCAGCTCTTGCTTCTCTACAAGGCTAGTGTGAGAAATGTTGTAGTTCCAGGGAAAAGGCTTTAAATATTGCTATTTTTCACTGTAAGATGCATTACTATGGATCCATTGCATGAGCTGAGATTTCTCAACTCATTTCTTGCCCCATTTAGCAGGCATACTACGTTTGGGTAATTGGGGCAAGTTCTGGACTCTTTTCTGAACGAAACTGTAAGTCCTTGAGCCATGAGAGGTGTCTCCCTCGCCACAGTAGTTATCTCAGCCTCAGCCCCAGGAAGGAAACTGCATCCCAGCATTTAAGTGTTGCTCTCAGGTTTTTGAAGTATAATGGAACTTTAGGCCTTTGAGGGGAGGATGGGGAGGGCTTGGAGGAGAAGGTCAGAGATTCCCAAATTAAGGCTTTTCATTTTCTTCTTGAGAAATGAAGAGCAAGAGGCACCACTAGAAAGCAATTCAGACCTCAAGAGGCTAGAAGCATCCCCTGGAGGTGCTTCTCCCACTCTTCATTCGCTGTAGAAAGAGCCCAAGGCGACGAGGCTCCTGTTTGGGTGCCTGAAATAAATGCTTAAAATTAGGTAGGCTGATTCCTTTATGCCGTCACAAATTCCCTGGTTTGCCCTTTGGTACAGCTTTCACAGGGCTCTACATTAATGCAATATTGATGTTCTGTGACAAGCTAAAAGGCCAATAAGAGTAGTGCTCAATGTGAATTATTTCACCTGTTTGATACCTGCTTTTTCCTTAAGTCTCTTAATGGCGCAGTGTGTTTTCCTACCCCAGTGACATTCAGTTGCGTGTATTGTTAATTTTTGCTTTGTAGCTCACATCTAGATTACAGTTTTCGTGTCCCCTAAGTGGTATCAGTTGCCTGAAATCTTGATTCCTCAGTGTTGTGTGGCTTGCAAAAATGTCAGCTGGTCCAAGGGAGCGGTTTTAAAAGAAACAGAGCTGATCTGACATTCTTCAAAGGGAAGCCTAGGAGACTCATCTCTGCACCTGGGTTTGTTATATACACTGAGCAACGGGAAGAGTGCTATGAATGCTGTCACTCGAGCAGTGAAGAGGGACAGGCAGCCATGTCAAAAATGACAACGTTTCTTTTACTAGTCTTGCAAAAGATGTCTGCAGTGATGTGACTGCAGATGACATCAAACAACATAAGTGGCTGGTTTCTGCAGTAGATTGAAATTCATCCAGTTCCCTGTGTTCACTGTGATGACTTTCAATGCTAATTCTCAGTGAGTGAGGCATGAAATATATTCACAGGCTATACACAGTTAGGATACTTTTAAGTTATTTGAGGTACCTGTGATGTAAACATCTGTGCCTCTTGCTTTCGTGCATTTTTTCCTGGGTTTCAATTATGCAATCAAAGAAACACTGGAAAAGGAGAGAACAAGTTTGCTGATCTAGTTCTTTTTCTTTTTTGAAAGGAATGAGTGCCTCATTGTCTGAGCAGAGGGAAACGTAAGATAGAAGCACACTTTCATCTTCTCCAACAAGGAAGAGATCAGCTGAATTGATGCAAATGAGGTGGTTTTGAAAGTGATCCCCAAAGCTCACTGTATTCACTGGGCAAAACTGTGGGTTGCTTAAACTTTCATTTGGAAATCTAAATAATGTGAGATGGTGTAAAAGATGAAAAAGTTTTAGCTTGAGTTTTACTGCATGGCTGTAATGCTCTTTGAAGCTGAAGCTAAATCCAGCATTCAGCACATACGGTGTCCTGCAGCTGCAGGACTGTATTTTGAGGGGATGCTTCTCAGCCCTGACTTCAGATGACACTCTGTGCTCTCTTAGGATTACCCGGAAGAAAGAGGCTGCAAAATGCAGGGGGAAAGGAGGGAAAAGCCTCCTGTGCATGTGCAGAAGGTCATGGGAATCTGGTGACAGGAACAACTCCCTGGGATCTGCAGAATAGGAGAACTGGGAGAACAGTCTAATTGTCAGTGCATCAGGTCTAACTAATCCGAGGTAAGTGCGGTTATGGTGATATAAATAAGAAAGGTATTTCTTGTTCAGTATAAACTGATACTAAGTCTTTTTTTTACCACAAATAACCTCTTCCTTTTTCATATGTGACACTCTATTTGCATTTTGTGTTAACTCCTTTGCTATATACTGTCTGCTTTTACAGTCAGCTAGGAAGAAAGAGAGACATATTTCTGTCATGACTTTTGGATTTCACTCTCTGTTCTAATGGCTTTTTCACATAAAAGACATAAATAGCTGTGGGAGCCAGGGGCTGGCACTCCTCCCTTTCCCAAGGAGAAGGCCACAGAGTAATGCACAGCCTCTCTTCCTGACCGCTCACCTTGAATTCTGGGTTTTGCACAATGGAATAGCTTTTATAGGATAGGGTGAGAATGTCTTCACCCTAGAATAGATTACCAGATGGCTGTAAAGATGAGAAAAATTGATTTAAATAAAGGAGAAGTAAACCCAGGACTCTCACAAGCTGTGCCTCCTAGCCACCGAGCGACCTGACTCATGAGCTTTAGTGGTTCCCGCTGGAGCGATTTCAGAGGTTAGCACAGCCAGGGGTTTGCCCTGTCCTTCCAGCAGAGGCTGCAGATGGGGTGGCGTGTCAGCTCCTTGGCTCCTTCATGAGGTGATCTGTTAGACTGGCGGCAGTTCAGCCTTGCACCCTGGGCACCCAAGCAGCAAACACCCAGCTGGGTGCCTCCAGGGTGCAAGTGGGGAGGCTCAGTGGGGAGTGCCCGAGGGACCTGCCAAGGCTGGCGAAACAGTGTTGGACTGCTGAACCAGCTGGTGGCTTGGGCTCCTCCACTGTAATAGTCTAGCAGGGGGATGCAGGTTGAGATTTTGCAGAGAAGCCGGTATGGTGGGAGGGCTCCAACAAAACCTGCTGGACGGAGCCTCTCAGGGAAGAGCGACGAGTTAGTAGTTTCTGGATCCCCCCTGGGTGCAAGCACACAAGAGGTGTTTTCCTCCATCAAGGCCGAGACACCTCTGGGTGTAGAAGGAAGCAGAATTACAGACACTTGGGTTGGGATTCATCTCATCTACCTTTAGATGTTTGTCCTGTGAGTGTTTATATACGAGCTGGTTACACCAGGCTCCCATTGACGAAAATACGCCCCGTTGGGATGTGATTTGTCAGACTGAYGATTTCAGCATCTTACGAGCTCTTTAAAATTTTACTGTGAGGCTTCTCTATGTTGGTATGTCTACTGGTGATACCTAATTATTGTTGTCTTCCGATAAAGCTGCAGTAAGAACACTGTCCTCCCTTTTTAAAAATTAATTTCTCCAGACATCTGTTTCATAAAAGAGTCGTAAGGAGAAAAAAGATTTAGGGTTTCTCTCTTATGAAATGCCAGGAAATAAGGAAGGGAAGTAGAGCTGAATTTAGATGGATCCATAGGCTCTATATATTTGTGACCTGACACACTAGCCATTTGCTCATTATACCTCTTCAGCATTTAATAAAGCAGAATAAAGGCTTTTATTTTATTAAATATTAATTCACCTTTTCATATTTTTAGGGAAGGCTATAGGAATAAAGCACTGATGGAGGAAGATAACTGAAGGGATAACAGTAAATGAGGCACAATTTCCCTGATTTCTAGCAAAAGCTCTCCTGGCTTTATGCTACCACTTTATCTAATTATATCTGATTTTTTCAACAACAAAACATATAGAGAAAGAAAAAGAGAAGAAAGCACAAACAGCTTGGCTCTTTGGAAAAAAAAAATTGTTGCTGAAAGCAATTTTTTCCCCCTCTTTGTTTACTGGTGAAGGTGAAGCAGTAACTCAACATGCAGGTACAGACGTGATAATTTACTTGTCAGTTATGTGGTGGAAAAATCACTCTTAATGATAATTGTTGTATTAAGGTTTGGGTTTTTTTTAAATCATGAAGGCAGCTGACTATTCTTTTTCAACAGTGCACTCTACTGTTTTTTTGTTCCTGGCCTCTAGCATCCTACATGTATTTTTTCACCCGCCAGAGTCAGGGAGGGATCTATTGTGTTTTATCATTTAGCACAAAGGCTATTTGTGGTCCTGAGTCTGGTCTTCTCTATCCACTTGGCAATGTTGTTCACTGTTTTTAAGGATGTGCAGATAGAAAATGTACCTATGATTTGGTATAATTCACTTGTTGACAGAATCAACTCTTACATTTCTTTAGATGCCCATTTCTCAAATACAGCAGATCATAATCTCAAGCAATGACTTTATATTCATTTTTAGCACATATATTGAACTGGTATACATAGTGCATTTAGGTGATTTAATAATGTGTTTTAAGAATTCAAAATGAAAGGGAAGGGGAGCTACTTCTTTGGAAAGATGGTGGTTATTTAGTTCAACTAGTTAGAGGAAAAATACATTTTCTTTTTTGTTTGTTTACTGGTTTCCAATGATATACTATGGGGATGGGGATGGTGTGTAGTTGACATAAATGGGAATCATGCGAATTAATTTGTTTTGAAAACCTTCATCCTGAAAAGGCAGATGATGCAGCAGCAATGGGATGAGGTACAAAGAAGCCATCCCTGGCGAGAACAGAAAGTAAGCTTCTATGAAATGGACAGGAATGCAGGCAAAGATGGTAGCTGTCATAACTAGTAGTAGTTATACATATAAAACTATACTTCCATCAGGGCAAGCACACCCAGTTACAAGAAGGGTGAACTTCTCTTCACTTCTAATTAAGCAAATAAACTAAAATAGAAACATTCTTTCACATCTCAGTGCATGCAGAAGGCAAGGTGAACAAAGCCCTGGCCTCCTGGCTTGGCTTCTTCCCATAACTTTGACCAATAAAGCATATGTCCATGAAGAGTTCAAGTCCCAAACAATCCTTCTCATTAAAAGATCTGGAAAGGACAGGACTTGATGTTAAGGGCCATTAGCAAGGGAAATGCCATCACAGGTAACTTACTTGTCATGCACACACAAGTGCCCATCATGTCCATAACCTGCCTGGCAATTCTCAATGGTTTTAACTGTTGATGTTCTATCTAGCTCTCTAGATACTCTTGTATGATACTCTCTAGATACTCTAGCTCTCTAGATACTCCTATGTCTAGAGGGACTTTGCCAGCCCCTCTACCATCCGTCACCTGAGTGCACGTCAAGTTACAATCCAATTACCTACCTCCATCTGCTGCACTCCCAGYGCAGATGAAGCATACAGACCAGCTATTATAATGTGGGTACAAGAAGTATGATTTACACCAGAAGATAAAAATTGAAGGAAAAGATATGTCACGGGGAAGGAGAGGTGAGAGATGAAGCTGGAGATCAGAGTATCCTGCTCCTACTCCTACCAGTGAGTTGGGCAGCACAAGGGTTGAGCTTGCTGCTCTCCAAGGGCGTTTTTCCCATTCCCCACTCCTACAGCAACAGCTGCCATCCCAGAAACACTGATGCTTCCCTAAAAAACAGCAAGAAGCCTGGTTCTTCATGGCTGTGGTGTAGCTTACTAGGTATGGGAGGGTCATGACTATTTGGTCACCCTCAGCAATTTGCTGTCTTATGTAACCAGACCCCTTGGTCCCAGCCATGACCACACTGTAGGCCTCTCCTGCCCGAAATGAGCAGCTTGTTTGATCTTTCTTAGGGTTATCAACATCTAGTCAAATTTTAACAATGCAGCTTTAATAAGGCTGGATTTTCCTTTTTGCTCCTGTCTTCTTTCTGACATAGCAGAGCCCTTCAGAATGCATTAGCCCTCACAGCAAGACTCTCATGGAAAGAAAGGCAAAAACTATTTCCAAAATTTGGGAGTACTTGAAACAATTTCTTTATTAAACAAATGGTAAGAATTCTTTTTCCTTTTAACAGCTCCCTTTTGTCATCCCTGTATCTCCCCAAACCCACTTCATATAAAGTTTTGTTGTGAAAAAAATTACGGATAAAGTAGCCTTCATGGATTCAGATGTGTTTAGCATCATTTTTCCTTTTCCACCAACAGAGGGAGTAAAGTCATCTTTCCCCTCCAGAGCTTTTGGCCATAAGTCTTAGTTATGTGATACCAGTAACTTTGCTGTGGATTTTGCACGTGTTAGGGCAGGAGGTCAGCTAGGTCTCGGTTTGCAATCTTTAGAAAATTATGGTGCAGTATAAACTGGCACAGACTGTGTGAGATTAAATCAGAATAGCTGATGTATTGTGGGCAGAATGGATGTTGCGCTAATTATGAGATGCATATCGAAAGTTTGCAATGTGATGYATTCCCTTAAGGACTAGTGATGAGATCTGTTAATTGCATTATATTATCTACTGGTAACTGCACCATTAATGCATGTCAGCATCACTCCTGACAGGGCTGGCTTGAGGGGTTTTTACTGCCGTAGGCAAGCTGGAAAGTGTGTGCCACTCTTAGCCACATTTACTTCCACAGTAAACAGTCAAAACAGTCAGTTGTATCTAGTTCTCAATTTTAGATTATACACCAGTGACTTATTTAAGTAATTGGGGCCATATTATCCACCCCAACAGCTGAAAAATATTTTATGAAGAGAAGTCTTCATAAGAGTAATTACATTTCTTTCCTGATCCCTCCTAGACCATGAAGTGCTTGTGAGTTTGCACTGCTTAGTGAGGACTTGGCAAATGCAAAAAAAGCGAAGCTGGAAAGGACAGATACTTGTTGTCCAAGGCCATATGCTCTCTGTGGCATCAAACCCTGGTTGACCTGCAGGGAAATTTCTGAAAAAGTTAACACTGCGTATGCCAGTGCTCTTTACCCCAAATTCTTCTCTGTGTCATTTTGTGTCTTGCGTTACTCCCAAATTATTATTAGACCTCCCCAGATTCCTTACTTCTAATCAAAATTATACTTCCATTGTACTATTACCCTTCATCACAAATTTGCAAAGTCTTTGCCATTTTTTTGATTGGAAGCCGTAATGTCCCCTAAAGAACCAGCCTCTCCTTTCTTGCACAAAGCTATCTCGTGATGCTAACTCACCAATACGCATGAGGATGATACACTCACGTTGGCTGGGCAGCTTGACTTTGCAGTCTTGGTCTCATTCTTACACGTGCTGCTGTACAGGATATATCCTTTGAATTCCTATGAGCTGAAGTTGACCATAAGGTCAACTTCAAAGTCAACGTCAAAGGTTCTTTTGGTTATTATGCATAAAGAAATGCAGATTTCTTGGTTCCATGCATGTAAGCTTTATGTCTTCCCGAGTTTCCCTCTGGATGTCAAGCTGTGTGTGAGAGGAGGTGGATATCCTCTCTTCTTCTGTCCGGCCCTCAGTTATGTCTTTCGCTACGTGGGGGATGTGGGGGAGATACAGAGGGAGGAAATGTCCTATGGTAGGTTAAAAATCAGAATCCACCTATGTAGAGTGATAATTTGTTTAATACAATCTTCTGATCAGGAGTGTTCTGTCTTATAGCTGAGTAAGAATTAGATTATTTAATACAACTAACAACCCCCCCCAGGAATTTCTAGCCTGTTTTTCCTCTCTGCAGTCAAAATATCTAAATTTATTGTGAACCGGAAAGTTTGTAAATCAGTTTGTAAATAATGCAATACTTTCTGTAGTATTTTAATTGAAATTAATTTTTTCTGCAGTCCCGGGTTGAAATATTTCATCTCAGTGCACTGAATCAAGTTGAAATGTTTGATGTTCAGCTGATGCATAATAACTCTTCAGCTTCCAAAGAAAAGCTTTATGGGCATTGTACTTCCCTTGTCTTATTTTACCCTGCCTTATGGGAAGGGCTAATTGGCTGTAGTATGTTTACCATCARCCTTGCAAACCATGTGACTCAGAGTATCCTACATGACTTGGTCATAGGGGAAGATAAAGAGCATTGCTGAATATATTGCCAGCCCAGGAAGTCCATGAGAAATCATGGAGTTATGTAGCATCTGCATCACAGTTCCAGTGGGACTCCCATGAGGTGCTGAGCAGATGCAACTTGACATCAGTATGATTCAGATGAAACATTTCTGCTCAATAAACCAAAGCATTTTGATTTGGTGGGACCACCCTGGAACAAATAACTTTGTTTTTATTGTCTCAGTTTTGGCAGAATCATTTTTTCCTACACAGTTAGCATAAATCATTTAACAAAAATTTCCCTGAAAATTCTAGTATTTGCATTGCAAAAGTGTGTGTGCGTATGCATGTATGCGTATACAAATACATATACATGTATATATATACATGTATAAATTGAACAAAGCTCGCATAATGTTCCTCCTTGTTTTCATTTACCTGGGATGCTTAGCTGCATTTTTGAAATGAGAGGGAGATGTGACGCCAGAAATGAAACTTGCTGTATTAGGCAAAAGAGTTACTATAGTTATGAGCATTGACTTTTTTTTTTTTCTTTTTAAAACTGTGGCTTTGTCACCTTGAAAATTGAGTTGATTATGTGGTGCAAAATATGCATTAGAAAGTGCTTGGACTGAAGGACTGGCTGGCTCAAGGGATCAGTAATCTAATGGCGGGCCTTTCACCCCTTAGTCACCAGCCTGACTCTGGCATAGGTGAGTAATAAAAACACAAATCTCTCTGCATCTGGCAGCCATTTGGATGCATAAAAAACCTGAGCTGATAATATCAATATAATTTGGTGGGAAAAAAATCCCACCTCTGTGCAATAATTAGCATGCTTTTTGGGTATCTCAGCAAACAGAGCAAAACCTGAAAGGGCACAGGGATCGAAAATAACAGTGGGTTGTGTTTCTGTAATATTTCCCATCCTGAATTATCCCAAAGCATTTTATAATTTATTAATTTAAATCATATTCCAGTGTATATCTCCCTGCAAATGCCAGAAACCAGGGTCTGCTTAAAGCCGATCAACTACTCTACTTGATAAGGACACCATGAAGATTGAATTTGTTTGTATTCAAAATTTCCTAAAGAGGGAGTTCTGGGGCTCTGCTTGAAAAACAGGTATGCAGGGGAGCGAGGTGCTGAACTGGCTCCAGGACTCTCTTCCCACAGTTACTTGGCAACATGGCCCTGGCTCTCCCTCCTCGCCACAGTCCCCAGGACCTGCTTTTGGTTGGGGTTAATTAGATGTTGCCTAGTGCATTCCCTGGCTAACGCTGAAGTCTTCCGGGAGCTTTCTTGTGGCCTAAGGCTGAACTCACAATAACTATGCTAATGAATTAATGGGAACAAGCAGGAAAAGGGTGAGTTACAGAAAACTATCTGTCTTTTTAACCCCTGTGTGAGATGATGTTAATGTAGGGCTGGCAAACTCCGAAGCCTGGCTGGACATGAGCTGGCTTCCCGCGGAGCCACTTGGATGTATCCGCATTGCACTCCCTGGCATGCTGGTTCCAGCAACATGATGCAGAGGCACCCGAGCACTGTCTCTGGAAGCCGTACAGAAGTATTTATGCAGAGCTTAAGCTAATAAGCTCTGCCAGACCTGGGCTAGCCTGCACAGAGCCAGCATGGATGTCTCTGCAATTGTGGCACCATTTATCAGCAAACTGGATAATCTGCCAGGGGGATAATGGAGAGCTGACTGTATATTGAATGTTTGTTTGCAATGAAAATTACGTGTTAGGGTTTTGACTCTAAAGCATCAGTGGATTAAAGTCAGACAGCTGACAAGATTTCTGCTCGTATCTGCCCGCTGGCCTCCTTCTCAGAGGTTGCTGCCCCTGTGACAGGGATGGCTTAAAAGCTCATGAAGCAGCTTCTGAGTAGTTTATAACACGTTGTGGTGGTTTCTTTTTTCTGGAATGATGGAAGTGATCAATAGTATTCATGGTAGAAGTTTCAGTAAACCAGGATACTGATTCAGACACCTTGGACTCTTTCCATTCTGTTTTCTGAAGGTATGTCAGGTTTTTTGATTGAGTTGCTAGAGAGGGAAACCTTGTCTTGCTTCTGCCTGCATTCCTACATCCACCCCAAACTTTGGCTGTTTCAGAGCTCTCCAGATGAACGCATCGCAGGCTTGACATTTGTGATCCAGTGTACCAAGAGGAGGAACCATCAAAATATGATACATGGGCAGAGTTTTGGGAGTCATAATACAGACACAACAAAGATATAATAGTTGCAAGGATAAGAGAGGAAACTAGAAAGACCAGCTTCAAATGTTCTGTCTGGGATGTTTTAAAGTAATAGACATGACTGAGAACAAGTACACATGTTCATATACATGTGGTTGTGTAAACATCTCTAAAAGGGCCTGAAAAAGTAACATTTAAATTAAATAATAAAAGAAATAGGCTGGAACTATAATATATCCTGAAATTCCCTATTGGTATGATATGGCAATCAGGGGAGATATTTAAAGGTAGGGGAACAAATTAGTGGACAGCATGTACAAGATTGAATAAATTATAATTTTATTCTATTTACATTTATACATATATATGGAGTTAGTTTCTCACAGCAAAAAGAGCAGAACCAAAACAAGTACACCAAAATTTTGTCACATCAGTTCTCAGGCCCTTCATGCTTTTAAGAAGCAGGTGGAATAATCTTTGCACAGCCTTTGCTGGGTGATACGTCTTTGTCTGTGATTGCCAGTCATGCACAAAAAGATTAGATACAAATTTTTGTGGCAGAAGATTTTGTGCTACAGTCTGTCTCCACACCACCTTAGCACAAGGCCTTCAGCAGGTTTTGCACCTATTTTTCAGCGGAGTTGCATATTAAACTGTTATGTTTTATTCCTTTATGCATTGAAGGCAACGCAAATTTTTCCCCTAGCTTTAAGGTAGCAAGTACTGATGCTTGGTCCCAGATGCTACTGTGGTCTGTTTGTCCTGCCTAGGCTTCCTGAACTAAGCAGGAATCCTTGCACCCCTCTGGTATGCAGATGCTCCTTGCTGTTAGTCATGGTGTCTTTCTACCTCTTCATGCGTTACACCGCACAATTAACTTTGTATCTTCATGTGTGAAAGATCAAAGTATATATTTTCCATTTCCCTTTTCAATAACACAGTCTGTGAAAGAAGACATCAGAATGGAAATTGCTTTTAGGAAACGTTTTAGTATATATGTCATGTATATCATGTGACTGAAGATTTTGACCATTTGCAGCTTTCACACTTATAAGAAATTTAAACATTGAGGACTCAATTCTTGCATACCCCAATGCCCTTTTGGAGTACCCTGATGCCCACCCATATTACAGTCCCTTCACAATGAGGAAAGTTTAAGTAGTCTCATAATAAATGAAAATACAGCTCACATATTGGTATGTTTTCAAGTCATTGAAGAAGAGACGCAGAATTGGTTTAATAGCCATGTTTTCTTCAAGGTAGCAATAAAGGACATATAAAAACCTCTTGATAACTGAGAGACAACAGAGTTCATTTTATTTGCCTTTGACTGATGTTCCAAACCTGGTAGGTGTTCAATGGACTATCACAGACAAGGTTTTCTTACTACTTGCTTTAATTTCAGGCTTTGTTAAAGTATGGATACTCTCGCAATGCTGAAGTACTCATCAGGCTCAAGCCCCCGTTGTGCCATGCTATGTACAAACTTGGAACAGTTCCGTGTGTTATCCCTGAAAGTACTTTGGGTTGTCTGCTGGGTCATGTTTCCTGGAATTAATGGTTGGGATGCTGGACCTCAAACATTTCCCTTCGGCAGATACCGGTTTTCACAGTTATGAACCTGATAAAGCATTYACAACCAAAACATTAAGGAAGATGCTCTCCATATGCAAAGCTATATTAATAATTATATTTATAGTACACCCTATGTAAACATTTTCAGGATGCAGAAGAACCATCTCTAAAAAAACCTTCATTAATTATGAACATCACATTCTCAACAAAATTACACAAAGGTGTATAATGTACTGGAATTGATGGAGCTGGATTCATGTCTTTTTCTCCATTATGGCAGCCACAGCAAAAGTCTGGTACCTAAAGCTCTTTTCTGTAGCAGTCTGGGCTCATCCRCACTGCAGAAGTATCCTCTTAGAAAGTGCCCTAAGGGATCACCTTAAGCTTCTACACAGAAACAAGCTTTGTCTTGGTCTTAGGCCAACCCCAAGGACAGTCTTGCTGCCATTTAACGCAGATAGAAAGCATCTTTGGACTCCAGGACTCCCTGCATGGTAATATAGATAAAGTCAATATGTTTTACAGGATCGGAGCATTTATTAAGTGCTGCTGTGGCCCAAATATGGTTCTAATGCAACAGTTAAACAAAACAAATCAATGGAAAAAGTACCATTGGCTTCAGTGAAGATTGTTTCAGTCTCCTGAGGTTTTGTTGTAAATGCAGATGTGTTCAAGCCTATTGCTATGAAGTGAAACAGTCTGTGCATTACTTGGCTGAAGCAATCTATGATTACTCTGACATTGTTGCTCTGCAGAATCTTGTCTTCAAAGCCAAGTACAAGGACAGTTGTGTGATTCTTCTGCATCTCAGAGCCACTGAACTCATCACTTAATAAATGGAATAGTTTAATACATCTACATAGGGATTTTTCTTTTATTTTCCTGCAGAAATTACAAAATGGAGACTCTGTCATTTTGGCATGATATAATAATCAATTCTGTGCTACCCAATGCACCTTTGGATTTTTCAAAAGGCATGAGGTTTGCTCAAAGGGAGAACCATSAGTTCCGCACAGGAAAAAGGTGTATAAAGTGAGGAGATCCCATGTGGCAGCTACGGAGCACACAGAAACCCTCCAGTTGCAATGTCTTTGATGTCTGAAAAACAAACACCGAGATTCACGTGCAAAGTTGTTAATTTAAAAGAGTGAAACTGCCTTGAAATACTTTTTTTTGTAAATTTTATGATTTAATATTCTGGGATAAGACAGACATACTGCAGGAGTATTTGAGCCTATCAGGTTCGTCTTCTTAGAAAGTCTACACTGGCTAATCACTGTCTGATTTTAAGCAAGTGCTTTGACCCATATTTTCATCAATCCTTTAGTGGGTTTTTTTGAGGTCCAAATGTTCAAAGATGCAAAGTACCAAACTGTCCCCCAAAATGTCATTCTGGGTGTTCTAGGGCTGGATGAACCCAAAATCTAGAGCCATGAGGCTGAAGGTGAGATGTTTAAAACCGGTCAGAAAAACATTGTCCAGTCCTATCTACACTTTAATTTTACTGCACTATGGAACAGGAATATTGGGGGAAAATTCCATATCTGCGTTCAACTGTCAAGTGGAAATTTTACATTGAAGTCACAACCATGGGATTATTCACAAAAGCAAAATTCATACTTAGATAAGAAAATATTAAGAACCTACTGTGAGATATGAGTGAACAATATGGAGAAACATTCCTTCCTTTTTTCTTTTAAGAGTTACTTATTAATATTTTAAAACTATTCTAGGCTATGGTTAATGAAGAATACTTGAAATAAGAAAGGAATAATGCTAAACTGTAGTTCTGTTGCAATGCAATTTAAACTAAAATCTGTGTTTATAATAGTTTGTCCATGCATTTATTCAAATATATGAAAATGTATGCAAATTTACGTCCCATTGTTTTGTGGTTAGGTATACTACAAGGGATGTTTCAGGCTATGCAGCTTCCCTAGTTAATAACTCTCCATGACTTCTGTTGCGATAGGATTCAAACAACGCAGTTTGCAACTGATCTTGAAATCTGAAACCAAAGAGAGCAAGCAAAGGTGAAGTAATATTATCCAGGAACTTAAAAGAAAATGGAAGAACTATCCATTCTTACAGGTACTTTATATAACAAAAAAATCCCTTTACTCATTTTTTAGTTTTTTTGTGACCACGCAGTTAGGCATGTAATTACCTGTTTACCAGGTAACAGCGTAGACATTCAGCACTCAAAAAATTGGTGATTGCATTCAGATGAAATTCAAGAGAATTATTACCACCCTAAATAATACTTACATTTATTGCAAATCTTAAATGACCCTTTTTAAAAATTGTCAGTCTCTAAAGTGCATCCTTTCCCCTAAAGGACACAATAAATCGCTTAAGCACCCCTCCAGTTCTACTGAAGAGGCATCTGATTAACAGCCTTTTTCTAATAGAGGTAAGAACCTGGGAGGGTCAGAAACAAAATCTAAATGTCTCTTTTCACAGCTATTTGGGAAAGAAATCTGTGTAGTAGTTTGATCTGTATCTGCACTTGGATTGAGCAATTGTGTTCAGGCAGAGAATTGCCTGGCATTATCTTATGACTCACTTGACAGAGCTTACCCCTATTTTTCATTACCTGAGAAGAGATCATTACAAAACATACAAGTAGTATAATTTTATAGCAATCTATTTTGAACTAGCAAATTAAACGAGAAGAAGAGAGGAAATGGAATGCAGCAAGCATAATGCTTTTAAAATGTTTTTAAAGAAATAGGAGCCTAGCAGAAGTGTGGGAGAGGGTCCAGGTTAGGGAGCAGGAGCCCTTTCACTGTCTTAGGACATGGCGGCACTAACTGCACAAACTTGATTCATGCTGGAGAACCCTCTCACTGAAAAAGGGTAAATATATGTGGGTGCCATAGGTGAAAAATATCTTAAATTGTGAAGGGTAATAGGTGGCAGATAATTGGGTGTATGTATGTGTGTGTTGGCGAATATCCAAAATTGCACTTTTGAAGTTTCAAGCTGAAGCCTGCTGCTTGCTAGCTGCAACCAATACAGGCTAGTTGTAAATTTTCATAACACTTGGACTAAATAGCAATGAAATGTCCTGAGTCCTCTGATTACTAAAGAGACACATGACAGGACCAACAATTAGGACACTGGTCATGTTTCTGCATGTAAACTAGGTTGGGTTTGGGGGGCCTGTAAGAGAAGGGAGGCCGAAAGAGAAGGGTTCCCCAAAAGAAAAAGTGGTCTTGGAGAGACGAGGGCAAGAAAAGAAGGTGGTGAGCATCCTGACTGGGGGAAGGATGCTGGCGATCAGAGAGATGCGCAGAGATGAACACCAGGGGATGCCCAGGGACCTTCACCAGTGATGGTCCAGAAGGGTAACTGGGAGCAGCAGTGCAGCAGGAACCAACAGGACTTTCTGCCCAACTTTCCCAGGCCAGCAGCGACCTCCCTGCTGGGGTGGAAGTTGAGGGCTAGAGAGCGTAGCGCTGGGGTGGGGGAGTGAGGGAATGTGAAATGATCAAGTAGGCTAAAAGCTCTAATCTTGCTGGTTGTTAAGGAAAGTCCTGTATCCAGCTCCACTACTAGTTACTGTTTACTCTGTCTCTCCCATGACAGTGGGAGGAGGACAAGGTGACCAGCAGAAAGTCAGGCTTGGAGAGTTTGGAGGACTGCATTGTTATTAAAGTGTGTAAGGAGGTGCAAAACCGAATAGTATCACTCTCCTCTAAATTCACTTCTGAAGTAAATCCCTAGTAACATTTATTGGGAGAGGAATTAATTAGAGGGAGAAGAATTTTACAGGCAAGGTCTTCACATTCAGTTGGTTTGGAGAACTAACGATAATGAAGTGCAAGGTTGTACCTGAAAGCAGGATCTCCCCACTCTCCCAGCTTTCCTGTAAGACCATCTCACCTCTTGGCCCCTTTGCTTGCTACAAATAAGTGTCAACATAACTGCAAGTCCCAAATGTGAAATACAGCAAATTTTATGGGATGGTCCTGAAACGTGTTTAATAGTCAACCCAGTTGAAGCATCTCCAAGACATAGAGAAAAACTATAATAGAGGAATAGTAACAGAAGATACTGCAGAGACAGGCCCTGAGCCTAAGGTTTTAATGCCAAGACTCTTAAACTGACTTACCAGCATGACAGTCAAAGCTCACTAGAAGAAACTTATCCATAAGRTTTCAGGCACTTTTCTTGCACATGGGTGCAGAAGACATTTTTACAGGTAAGGAAGTCTTTAGGCAAAAACATAAGATGTCTCAGAATGCTTTAAAGACCAGAAGGCACTTTTTGGCACTTTGGTAGCTCTTAACTCAAAGCTAGCTGAATGCCTTTGAATGAAATACAGTGTTTTTCAGAGGTGCAGCAACCTTCCCAACAGCCTCTTTGCTCAGTAGGAAGTTTTTTTTCCTTCATTCCCATGACCTGCTTCTCTGCTCCTGCTGCTGCCAGCATCCTCTCCACTGGAGCCACAGGCGGCCAGCTCCTTGCTGCGGCTGTAATGCAGGAGGATTGCTCCAAGGGCAGGAGTGAGCTCCCGAGCTTCTCAGAAAGTTTCACCTGACATGGTCACTCCTCATAAGGGAAGACAGCCTGCAAGCCGAGAGCACGCAGTGCAGCGAACGCCACCTGCCACATCAACGCTGAATCGAAACAGAAACCATACTACAGCAGGGACCAGAATGTGGGATTTCCACCTTTTTTATTGTGGAGTCTTACACACGACTGTGTTTTTCTTCTTCTGTGCCCCCTTTCCCTGTGCTTTCTCTTTCACACATCCACACAGCTTCAGTGGGAGGGTTTCAACCAACCCTCTCCCCCCAGGCCTTCTCTACAGCCTGGTGCCTTCCTCCTGAGGGTTTGGAAAGGTGAATTTAAATGAAGTGAAACGAGTGGCAAGGCCAAGTGTGACCACAGCTGTCTCACCTGTTTAAGTTCATGTTGCAGTCCTCTCAGAAGAAGCAGTCAGATGGTTTTCCTGGAGCTTGGGGAGGAATGGGAAGGAAATGAGCCTGCTTGGAGAGGGAGAGGGTGACAGAGGCGGCGGGGCACAGGAATGGAGAGTCACAGCAGGGATCCAGGAGCTGCGGGGAGGAGACAGGTTGCACAGGGGCAAGTGGCACTCACTTGACTTTGTGGAGATAACCAGAAGCAAGGACAATGTGGGCCAGGGGAAGAATTGTGCAGAAATCTTTCTGGTTTGTTTTGTTTACACCCCACCAACTTAAAGCTTTCTATCATTAAAAAGCTAATGATCCTAGCTGTTATTCTAAGAAAAAATTGCTTTCCTGAAATTGTTTTGGGGAGCTTGCTGTAAGAAGAAACCTAAGCAGATGCATCACAAATTTCTGGTTTGCACTTGATGCAGAAATCACTCAATGCATTTGATGCCTAGATGAGTGCTCCAAGCACTCCTGATCTCAGGATTTAAAGCAATTGCAACTTTTTCTTGTGATCCTGCTAGGATATAGGACAGGAACTCAGATGAGTCAGGTCCCCATCTACCTCTTAGCATGGCATTTGCAGGAGCCAGGTGCCAAGCTGCTCAAACTGAGGAAGTTTAGTGTTTGTGTGTAACAAAAATGTAGGCTTCTTGGGAGCTTTCAGGTCAAACATGGGAGCATTTCATGGGTTTAGTGTTCCCTGGGGTAAGCCACAGAACTGATATGCAGTGTCCACCCATGTCCTCTTTAAAATGTGTAATCTTTCTCATCTGTACACACTAAACTGTTCTAAAGCACAAAAGGAGAGCACTGAATCCATGGAACTAAACCCATAAAGCCGTGTTTTGGAAACATGGAAATCTGTTCCTGATCTGGAAAAGATGGATTTGCAGATGCAGAGAACTGACAATTGCTCCTACCAGTAAGCTTGGTCTAAGCCTGGACAAGCACTTAACCTCTCTGATCTTCAGGTTTCCCCTTTAAAAAAGGTGCATTAGTACTGTTAGCTGTGAGTAACAGGGTCTCAAACTTGGGGTGCTTTTAATTGATCTGAGTTCTTAAGATTGGAAATGCTAAAGATAACTGAGCATATATCACAGTTAGATGGTTCTTGTTCATTTTAGCTAGCAATACCAATAGCATTCTTTTCAGTTCTTTTCATCATGCGTTTTCTATTCTTTTTTATTAAACCCAATTAGAAAATTTTCTAACTGCAATGTATTATCTCTGATATAATTACTAGTAAGTCATGAATACCAGTCATATGAGTGCTAATGAAAAGCTGTTCTGTTTCTTAAATTAGCTATCTTAATATCTTCTGCAGTAAATTTTCTTTTTTATTTTCCAAATCAAGTTTATAAAAGTGCAATAGAACAGTAATGGGACAGGGGTGGTATAAAAAAATCTTAGTGAACGGAGTAATTGTAGCACTTACAACAGATGAGATGTTTGCAATTAATTTTACAGTTACCACTCAAGACTGTATTTTGGGAAATAAAATATTTTACTAACTTAAATTAACACTGTTTGTAGACATTTCATGTTGGAAAATACTGGGTCAAAATTTACTCTTCTGTTTTCCTTAGATGACTAAAAGATGCATGTTACTGCCACCTTGTTACACTGGTTTCAGCTCTGTGATTTTACCTGAGATATTTTCCTAAGCCCTTTTTTATATTTTTAATAAAGTTTGAGGTTAAGATAAGGGAGCCAAACGATAACCAAGATGAAAGTTTTATCTCTACAGATGTACCAAAATATCACAAATGGTCATGCTTTTACAATGAGAATACCTGCCAAGCTTTATGTTGTTGTATGCCTGTAGTAAAGAAAAGAAAGGGTATGATGCAGCCACTGAGACTGGAAGTTATTTTCTGGAGTAGCGACTCTTCTGTTGAATTTTAAAACTTTGTCATCTTACAGGCAGACCAAAAGGTTCCACGCACATGGACATGGTTATACCACAAGGGCTGCAGTGGGGATGCTCATGTGGTGTTGCCTAAGAACTAGAGAGTGAAAGAGATGAGGGGTCTCCTCCACACAACATGTTATTAGGCCGAAGATGCATGCTTGCTAGAGTTTCTGAAATCCCTTGCCCGAAAACAGAACTGTCTCATGAACTTGAATATTTCCCACAGTTTGTAGACCCAGCCCTTGYCCTCCAAGCTCCTGCAGCCCCCAGCCGGCTGCATAGAAGCAGCAGCACCTATTTATCTTCTCTATTCTGGAACTGAATGATATCAGAGGAYTCCCAATTTTGTGAAGAATCAAGTGACTAGAACAGTCCAATTAACGTTATCATCTGAGACAATGGACCAGACAAATCCAGTAGATTTTCTAGGTTTTTATATTTTTCCTAAAAAGACAATTTCTGAAGGAAACCCATCACACTGTGATATTACCAGGTATGATTTTAAATCTTGTTCCTTTCTACCAAAAGTTAGCGGCACTGAAAGCCAAGCTTCACTACCTAAGTATTACTTATGAGGACTGCAGCCTTATTAAGATAAAAGTTCCAAGGAGTGAAGCTGGTTGAGGCTATTGCCTAAAGCAATCCTATCAGGCCTTCTGCTAAAGGTATATCTTCTACTTAAGAAAAACCACTATATGTGCTTTCTGCTTTGTAGCAATGCTTTTCATTTTAATCTAGCTGTATTTGTTCCTGTGCTTTTATTCCAAGCAAACAAAAATGAATTCTTAGCAATCTGGGAATATATTTCCTAATTCCCTCTAGCAAATACACTTTTCTGAGCAATACAGGCTACTGTAGAAGGAAAACGAACCCGTTATGCAGTAAGGAAAGACAAGTCAAAAATGGAAAAGTGCAAGAGATCTTTTCAGACCAAGAATAATTACAGTGAATAGGACTATTTTCAATTCACAGAGCAGGTAAGCCTAACTCCCCTCTTCTTCAGGTTTGATCTAATGCAGGAGCTGCAGCATTTGGTCTCCATGGAACCAAAGTGCGAGAAGGTCACTCACTGACCTGGCCTTAAGAAGAAGAAACAAGCTTTTGAAACTTGTTTACTGACACACTCTCTGTGTGGGACATACATATTTTTTAATGGCTCCATGTGGAAATGTGCTTTAGCAGAATTTATAGTACAGTTGTAGAAGCAGCAAGTAGATCTTCATCAAAATATTATAGGTTGTAGCACTAGCATCAATCCTGCAAGCCCAATCATTAACGTGAAAGCCTACGTTAACAAAAATGGAGTTTTATTTGTCTAAGAAGGTGGCATACACAATTGGCATGAGGTTTTTTTTGTTGTTCTGCTTCATGGTCTAATGTATTGAATATAAAACACAAAATGCCATGAGGCAGGGGGGCGGGAATGTGGAATGCACTGCCTTGATTAGCCATTTGTGTTACTTGCTTACTGCCAAGTTAACGCTCCTCCCCAGGCCACATCGCTCTGACTAGCCGTGTCAAGTGTTACTGTACGCAGATCCCTATATAGAATAGAATAGAATAGAATAGAATAGAATAGAATAGAATAGAATAGAATAGTTTGGGTTGGAAGGGACCTTTAAAGGTCATCTAGTCCAACCCCCCTGCCATGGGCAGGGACATCTTCAACTAGATCAGGTTGCTCAGAGCCCCATCCAACCTGACCTCCAATGTTTCCAGGGATGGGGCATCTACCACCTCTCTGGGCAACCTGGTCCAGTGTTTCACCACCCTCATTGTAAAAAATTTCTTCCTTACAGCTAGTCTAAATCTACCCTCTTTTAGTTTACAACCATTTCCCCTTGTCCTGTCACAACAGGGCCTGCTAAAAAGTTTGTCCCCATCTTTCTTAGAAGCCCCCTTTAAGTACTGATAGGCTGCAATAAGGTGTCCCCGAAGCCTTCTCTTCTCCAGGCTGAACAACCCCAACTCTCTCAGYCTTTCTTCATAGGAGAGGCGTTCCATCCCCCTGATCATTTTCATGGCCCTCCTCTGGACCTGCTCCAACAGGTCCGTGTCTTTCTCATGCTGAGGSYTCCAGAGCYGGATGCAGTACTGCRGGTGGGGTCTCACCAGAGCAGAGTAGAGGGGCAGAATCACCTCCCTCGACCTGCTGGCCACGCTTCTTTTGATGCAGCCTGGGATACAGTTGGCCTTCTGGGCTGCGAGCGCACATTGTCATCTCATTTGTCGAGCTTTTCATCCACCAGTACCCCCAAGTCCTCCTCAGCAGGGCTGYTCTCAATCCCTTCATCCCCCAGCCTGTATTGATACCGGGGGTTGCCCCGACCCAGGTGCAGGACCTTGCACTTGGCCTTGTTGAACCTCATGAGGTTCACAGGGGCTCACTTCTCCAGCTTGTCCAGGTCCCTCTGGATGGCATCCCATCCCTCAGGTGTGTCGACTGCACCACTCAGCTTGGTGTCATCTGCAAACTTGCTGAGGGTGCACTCGATCCCACTGTCTACGTCATTGATGAAGATTAATTAAACAGTACTGGTCCCAATGTGGATCCCTGAGGGACGCCACTCATCACCAATCCCCATCTGGACATTGAGCCATTGACCACTACCCTCTGGATGCAACCATCCAACTAATTCCTCACCCACCGGACAGTCCACCCATCAAATCCATACCTCTCCAGTTTAGAGAGAAGGATGTTGTGGGGGACTGTGTCAAAGGCCTTACAGAGGTCCAGATAGACGACATCTGTAGCCCTTCCCATGTCCACTGATGTAGTCACTCCATCCTAGAAGGCCACCAGGTTGGTCAGGCAGGACTTGCCCTTGGTGAAGCCATGCTGGCTGTCTCAAATCACCTCCCTGTCCTCCATGTGCCTTAGCATAGCTTCCAGGAAGATCTGTTCCATGATCTTCCCAGGCAYAGAGGTGAGACTGACTGGCCTGTAGTTCCCTGGGTCTTCCTTTTTCCCCTTTTGAAAAATGGGGGTTATGTTTCCCCTTTTCCAGTCAGTGGGAACTTCACCGGACTGCCATGACTTCTCAAATACGGTGGATAGTGGCTTAGCAACTTCATCCGCCAGTTCCCTCAGGACCCGCGGATGGATCTCATCGGGTCCCATGGACTTGTGCACCTTCAGGTTCCYTAGATGGTCTCGAATGTGATCTTCTCCTACAGTGGGCGGCTCTTCATTCTCCCAGTCCCCGCCTTTGCCTTCTGCAGCTTGGGCGGTGAGGCTCGAGCACTTGCTGGTGAAGACTGAGGCAAAAAAGTCATTGGGTACGTCTGCCTTCTCCATATCCTGGGTAACCAGGTCTTCCATTTTGTTCCGGAGAGGGCCCACATTTTCCCTCGCACATTTAACCTCCACTAAAGGATTTATAATGCTTCAAGATAGGCACTGCAACACCTTTTAGACACTGCTGGAGTGTTCAGATTAGGCTGCCTATAGGTAGGCACATGGCCTCGTCGTGTACATCAAATCAGTTACAGCATGCTATTTTTGCAGGAGCTTTGCCTTTGAGGAGCAATACAGAGTGCTCTCAGTAAGCTTTATTTTTAGATAAGTGAAGAACACAATCCCTGTTTCTTATATTACAGTTCAGTGGCTGGAACATCTACCCAGGAAGTGGAAAACTCCTTTGGAGCCCAATGCCATCGAGCTGAAATGGCTGAAACCTATTTCCCTGCCCTAACCACAGCAGCCTGCAGCACAGGCAGAGGAGATGGGGCCTTTCCTCTGTGCCTCTCACTGTAGCTATGTCACTGCAGAAAAGCAAGAAGTCACAGGAGCTCAGAAACTTGCAGCAGAAAACAGAAAGGGGCTTTGAGGCTTGCCAATAAGTCCATCAGCAAGAGTAGGAAGTTTTAGAGTAGAATAGAGTAGAGTAGAGTGGAGTAGAGTAGAATATAGGACTATTTCAGTTGGAAGGGACCTACAATGATCATCTAGTCCAACTGCCTGACCACTTCAGGGCTGACCAAAAGTTAAAGCATGTTGTTAAGGGCATTGYCCAAATGCCTCTTACACACTGACAGGCTTGGGGCATTGACCACCTCTCTAGGAAGCCTGTTCCAGTGTTTGACCACCCTCTCGGTAAAGAAATGCTTCCTAATGTCAAGTCTAAACCTCCCCTGGTGCAGCTTTGAACCATTCCCACACGTCCTGTCACTGGATCCCAGGGAGAAGAGATCAGCACCTCCCTCYCCACKTCCCCTYCTCAGGAAGCTGTAGAGAGCAATGAGGTCGCCCCTCAGCCTCCTTCTCTCCAAACTAGACAAACCCAGGGTCCTTAGCCACTCCTCACAGGACATGCCTTCCAGCCCTTTCACCAGCTTTGTTGCCCTCCTCTGGATGCATTCAAKGACCTTCACATCCTTCTTACATTGTGGGGYCCAGAACTGCACACAGYACTCAAGGTGAGGCCRCACCAAYRCTGAATACAATGGGATAATCACCTCTTTTGTCTGGCTGGTTACGGTGTGTTTGATGCACCCCAGGATGCGGTTTGCCCTCTTGGCTGCCAAGGCACACTGCTGGCTCATATTGAGCCTGATGTCGACCAGCACCCCCAGATCCCTTTCTGCAGGGCTGCTCTGCAGCCACTCCTCTCCCAATTCATACTTGTGCCCAGCATTACTCCATCCTAGGTGCAGGATCTGGCATTTGGACTTAGAATCATAGAATCATAGAATCGTTTAGGTTGGAGAAGATCTTTAAGATCATCAAGTCCAACCATAAACCTAACACTGCCAAGTCCCACTAAACCATGTCCCTGAGTGCCACATCTACACATCTTTTAAATACCTCCAGGGATGGTGACTCAACCACTTCCCTGGGCAGCTTGTTCCAATGCTTGATAACCCTTTTGGTGAAGAAAGTTTTCCTCATAGCCAATCTAAAGCTCCCCTGGCGCAACTTGAGGCCATTTCCTCTTGTCTTATTGCTTGTTACTTGGGAGAAGAGACCGACACCCACCTTGCTACAACCTCTTTCCAGGTAGTTGTAGAGAGCGATAAGGTCTCCCCTTTTCTCCAGGCTAAACAACCCCAGTTCCCTCAGCCACTCCTCATAAGACTTGTGCTCTAGACCCTTCACCAGCTTCATTGCCCTTCTCTGGACACGCTCCAGCACCTCAATGTCCTTCTTGTAGTGAGGGGCCCAAAACTGAACACAGTATTCGAGGTGCAGCCTCACCAGTGCCAAGTACGGGGCACTTCCCTGTATTATTTCTGATACAGGCCAGGATGCTATTGGCCTTCTTGGCCACCTGGGCACGCTGCCGGCTCATATTCAGCCGGCTGTCAACCAGCACCCCCAGGTCCTTTTCCGACAGGCAGCTTTCCAGCCACTCTTCCCCAAGCCTGTAGCGTTGCATGGGGTTGTTGTGACCCAAGTGCAGGACCCGGCACTTAGCTTTGTTGAACCTCATACAGTTGGCCTCGGCCCATTGATCCAGCCTGTCCAGATCCCTCTGCAGAGCCTTCCTACCCTCAAGCAGATCAACACTGCCGGCCAGCTTGGTGTCATCTGCAAACTTTCTGAGGGAGCACTCAATCCCCTCATCCAGATCATTGATAAAGATATTAAAGAGAATTGGCCCCAGTGCTGAGCCCTGGGGAACACGACTTGTGACTGGCTGCCAACTGGATTTAACTCCATTTACCACAACTCTTTGGGCCAGGCCATCCAGCCAGTTTTTAACCCAGCAAAGAATACACCCACCCAGGCCATGAGCAGCCAGTTTCTCTAGGAAAATGCTGTGGGAGACAGTGTCGAAGGCTTTACTAAAGTCTAGGTAGACAACATCCACAACCTTTCCCTCATCCACTAAGCGGGTCACCTTGTCATAGAAGGAGATCAGGTTAGTCAAGCAGGACCTGCCTTTCATAAATCCGTGCTGACTGGGCCTGATCACCTGGTTGTCCTGTACGTGCCGCATGATGGCACTCAGGATGATCTGCTCCATAACCTTTCCTGGCACCGAGGTCAGACTGACCTACAGCAGGCCTGTAGTTCCCTGGATCCTCCTTCCAGCCCTTCTTGTAGATGGGCGTCACATTTGCTAACCACCAGTCAACTGGGACCTCCCTGGTTAGCCAGGACTGCTGATAAATGATGGAAAGCGGCTTGGTGAGCACTTCTGCCAGCTCCCTCAGTACCCTTGGGTGGATCCTATCTGGCCCTATAGGCTTGTGTATATCTAAGTGGTGTAGCAGGTCACTAACCATTTCCCCTTGGATTATGGGGGCTTCATTCTGCTCCCCATCCCTGTCTTCCAGCTCAGGGGGCTGGGTACCCCAAGAACAACTAGTCTTACTATTAAAGACTGAGGCAAAGAAGGCATTAAGTACCTCAGCTTTTTCCTCATCTTTTGTCACTATGTTTCCCCCCGCATCCAATAAAGGATAGAGATTGTCCTTAGCCCTCCTTTTGTTGCTAATGTATTTATAGAAACATTTTTTATTGTCTTTTACAGCAGGAGCCAGATTAAGTTCTGGTTGGGCTTTGGCCCTTCTAATTTTCTCCCTGCATAACCTCACGACATCCTTGTAGTCCTCCTGAGTTGCCTGCCCCTTCTTCCAAAGGTCATAAACTCTCCTTTTTTTCCTGAGCTCCAGCCAAAGCTCTCTGTTCCGCCAGGCCGGTCTTCTTCCCCGCTGGCTCGTCTTTTGGCACATGGGGACAGTCTGCTCCTGCACCTTTAAGAGTTCCTTCTTGAAGAATGTCCAGCCTTCCTGGACTCCTTTGCCCTTCAGGACTGCCTCCCAAGGGACTCTGTCAACCAGGCTCCTAAACAGGCCAAAGTCTGCCCTCAGGAAGTCCAAGGTAGCAGTTCTGCTGACCCCTCTCCTTACTTCTCTGAGAATCAATAACTCTATCATTTCATGATCGCTATGCCGAAGTCGGCCTCCAGCCATCACATCACCCACAAGTCCTTCTCTGTTCACAAACAACAGGTCCAGTGGGGCACCTTCCCTAGTTGGCTCACTCACCAGCTGTGTCAGGAAGTTATCTTCCACACACTCCAGGAACCTCCTAGACTGTTTCCTCTCCAGCAGACATCTGGTAAGTTAAAGTCCCCCATGAGAACAAGGCCTAGTGATTGTGAGACTTCTCCCAGCTGCTTATAGAATATTTCGTCTGCCTCTTCATCCTGTTTGGGTGGTCTGTAACAGACTCCCACCATGATATCTGCCTTGTTGGCCTTTCGCCTGATTCTTACCCATAAACACTCAACCCTATCGTCACCATCATCAAGCTCTAGACAGTCCAAACACTCCCTAACATACAGGGCTTCCCCACYGCCTCTCCTTCCTTGCCTATCCCTTCTGAAGAGTTTATAGCCAYCCATTGCAGCACTCCAGTTGTGCGAGTCATCCCACCACGTTTCCATGATGGCAACTATATCATAGTTCTCCAGCTGCACAATGGCTTCCAACTCCTTCTGTTTGTTGCCCATGCTGCGTGCATTGGTGTAGGTGCACTGAAGTTGGGCTATTGATCCCACTACTTTTTTGTGGGGCCCTAATTCCTACGTGACCATTTTCAGGCATTTCCGTGGTTTCTAACACATCCATAACCCTTGTGTCTTTGCTGCTGCATGGATCTCCATCCCCTACCTCCACTGAGACAGCAGACCGAAGGACCTCACTAGCACACCGTCCCTCAAACATTGGCATGCCGTTCCCAGGCTTATCTCTAGCAGGCCTGGTTTTCTCCCTTTCCCCCTTCAAATCTAGTTTAAAGCTCTTTCAATGAGCCCTGCTAACTTCTGCACAAAGATCGTTTTCTGCCTTTGAGACAGGTGTACCCCATCTGTCACCAGCAGGCCTGGTGTCATGTAGACCAACCCATGATCAAAAAACCAAAAATTTTGCCAGTGACACCAGGCTCGGAGCCAGGTATTGATCTGCTGGCTCTTCCTGTTTCTTTCCTCATCATTCCCTGCAACTGGAAAGATGGAGGAGAACACTACTTGTGCTCCTGATCCCTTAACCAGTCGTCCCAAGGCTCTGAAGTCTCTCTTGATTGCCCTCGGACTTCTTGTTACAACTTCATCGCTGCCAACCTGAAAAATCAATAATGGATAATAATCTGAGGGCCATACCAAGGTAGGAATTTTTCTCCTCACATCTTTAACCTGGCCCCCAGTGACGCAGCAGACTTCCCTAAGAAGTGGGTCAGTTTTGCATACTGTTAAATTTCATCCCATTAATCATTGCCCAATGCTCCAATCTATCTAGATCCCTCTGCAAGGCCTCTTGTCCCTCGAGAGAGTCAACAGCACCTCCCAGTTTAGTATCATCAGCAACCTTGCTAATGGTGCATTCAACTCCTGCATCCAGATCATTGATAAATATATTGAACAGAACTGGCCCGGCCCTAGAATTGAACCCTGAGGAACACCACTGGTGACCAGTCGCCAGCCAGATGTAGCCCCATTCACTACAACCCTTTGAGCTCTGCCCTTCAGCCAGTTCTTCACCCAGCAGACCGTGAACCCACTCATCTCACAGTTGGACAACTTGTCCAGAAGGATGCTGTGAGGGACAGTATCAAAAGCCTTACTAAAATCCAGAAGAACTACATCTACTGCCTTCCCTTCATCCACTAGGTGGGTGACCTTATCGTAGAAGGATATCAAATTAGTTAAACAGGACTTTCCCTTTGTGAACCCATGTTGACTGTGCCTGATGATTGCATTATTCTTTAAATGCCTTTCAATAGTACCCAGTATAATCTTCTCCATAATTTTTCCAGGAACTGAGGTTAGACTAACAGGTCTGTAGTTTCCTTGGTCTTCCTTCACACCCTTCTTGTAAATTGGAATAACATTGGCTAGCTTCCAGTCAGCAGGGACCTCCCCAGACTCCCAAGACCTTTGGTAGATGATCGAGAGGGGTCCTGCCATAACATCCACTAGCTCCTTCAGTACTCTGGGATGAATCCCATCAGGCCCCATAGAGTTGTGAACATTCAGTTGATACAGCTATTCCCTTACAATTTCAGTGTCCACAAATGGAAAGTCACTGTTCCTACACTCGTGGTCCTCCAACTCAGGTGACTGGGCAGTCCAAGGTCTATCAGTATTACTAAAGACTGAGGCAAAAAAAGCATTGAATGCCTCTGCTTTTTCTTCATCCCTATTAGTCAGATGACCATCTTCAGCAAGTACCAGTCCAATGTTTTCTTTAGACCTCCTCTTGCTATTAATATTCTTAAAAAAGCCCTTCTTGTTATCTGACACAACACTGGCCAGTTTCAGCTCTAATTGAGCTTTGGCCTTTCATGTCTTCTCTCTGCATATATGAACCACAGCTCTGTAATCTTTCTGCAAAGCCTGACCTCGCTTCCAGAGATCATACAATTTCTTTTTCCTCTTGAGCTCCATGAGGAGTTCCCTGTTCAGCCAAGCTGGCCTTCTGCCCTGCTTGCTTGACTTATGACACAGTGGAATTGCCTGCTCCTGTGCTTCTAAAAGGTGGTTCTTATAGACTGACCAGCACTTGTGCACTCCTAAGACCTCAAAAGCAGATTCCCAGGGTACTCTGCTAAATAGCTCCCCGAATAGCTTAAAGTTTGCTCTCCTGGAGTCCAGGGTAGCAACTCTGCTGTCCTTTTTTCTCAATACACTGAAAATTTTAAACTCAACCATTTCATGATCACTGTGGCCAAGACAGCCGCCTACCATTGCATCTCCCACAAGTCCTTCTCTATTCACAAATAGCAAGTCTAGAAGGGCATCTTTCCTAGTTGGCTCATTGAGTACTTGTGACAAGAAGTTATCTCCTACAAACTTCAAGAATTTCCAAGACCTGCTTGTCACAGCAGTATATTCCCAGTTGATGGCTGGGAAGTTGAAATCTCCCATAAGGACAAGGGCTACCAATCCAGAAATTTCTCCTGATTGCCTATAAAATAACTCATCAGTGCTTACATCCTGGCTGGGCGATTGGTAGTAAACAACCACTACGACATCTCCTTTGTTTTGCATCCCCCTAATCCTTACCCAGAGGCTCTCAACCACATCGTCACTAACTGTAAGGGCTGTACAACCAAACCTCTCCCTTACATATAGTGCAACACCTCCACCTCGCCTGCCCTGCCTGTTCCTCCTGAACAGCCTGTAGCCCTCCAGCCTAGCACTCCAATCATAGGACTCATTCCACCAAGTCTCACTAATACCAATGATATCGTAGCTCTGGGCTCTTGGCTCTTGGCTCTTCCATTCTGCTTCATTCACAACCCACAGGCAAAGCACGTGAAACGGTCCCATGGACTCCAGGAAATGAAGTAATCTGTTTAAAGCTTGGCCACACCCTACTGCATGTGCTAGAGGATAAGAATCGCCGAGTTCACTTCCATTAGGTTCACCATGGTTTGCAGCTTCGGGTGGAAAACAGCATGGGGGGTGGTTGCTCCCATCCCTTGCTGGTCAGTAGATGCCTTGACCCTGTCTGACTGTATGGTCTTTATAGCACAGCCACCCCCACTGACCATATTCCTTACAATAAATGCTTCTGCTGGACACAGTGCCTTATCTGACTGTTCCTGGGCTGCTGGGGGAAACTGTAAACTGCTATAAACTAGACTAATTCCTTGTATTTTTGTTTAAAAGACACCTATACAAATAAAAGAGAAAAAAATCTCTGCTTTCTTTTGCTTAAAGGTGGTATAAAAGCCCTTGTACTTTATAAACAAAGAAATTCTGAAAATTATCTAGACCTCTGCTGTTATTACTTTATCTTTGTACAGTTCTTGAATGTGACTAAGTAATTACACAGCCATAGAGGACTATTACATTTTCTTGCTATGAGAAATTCTGTAATCTCTGACAATGGACAGTTATTTAACAAAAGGTAATGCTGATCTGCCTGTGTGTCAGATGTATACATACAACTGTGTACTACTGGAGCCTGGTACAATTTATAGTGTTTGATTGAAACAAATAGATCTATTTTACCACCTGATTTTCTAGAACATGATAAATATATACTACTCTCTTATTACCATAAGGATACTGGTTACTTTCACAAAGTTCGTGCAGGAAAGGGATTCATTTAGAGAAAGTTCACGTCTCAGTTAACAAGGCTTTCCTTTCCTTCCACTCATGTTTTTCATTTTTATTTTTATGTTTATTTTTATTGAAGGTTTATATTGCTATTTTCATTTCTGTAATGACAGTCCCTCTAAATAAAGAGGAAATAAAATGTGATAAAACACTAGTCAGTCATTTTCTGATAATTGCTTTGACCACTAGAGAACCTGACCTACATTATTTAGGTGCAAGGTAAGATGCAGTAAAATGTAACTGCTCTCCAGGATGCCAGAGACAACTGTGACAGTTGTGCTACTGAGCATCTTTGTACAATTCTTTATGTGCTCAGACATATGGTTCATTTCTCCATTTCTCACTTGAACTGGGCATAAGCAAATGTGGACTGGTTTTGCTCATCCATATAAATCTAGCAAAGCTTTACTGGCAAGTGGCTTTAAATAATTTAGATTACTTTAGGAAGACCTGTGACTTTTGGAATCTAGGGGAGGGTTAGCGTTGTGTCCTGCCTGTTGCAGTGTTTGCTGACATGTCTCTTCTCTACTCTCTCATCTCCCTGAGACATGCTTTTTGAAGCTTTTACACTATTTGTGTTGTAAGTTGCATGTTCTGAAGCTGTACAAAGATGCGCTGAAAATGAACAATTTTGGTTTTGCTTTGTAGATTGCTGTCTGCTCAAAATTCTGGCTGAAGTAGAGCCATCTCTTCTTTTTCATGGATTGCACAGCTACTAAAATATTTTTTATTCTGCAACTATTGCATTTTCACTGAAATTACCAGTTATATCTACAGCATAACAAATAAGAAATATCTGGTTAAAACACTCTTAATTACCTCCCTATGGTCTGTTCTCTGACTTGATAAATGTTAAGCATTTTAACCAAAAATCTGCGTTTACATTACACTTCAAATTCACAGTTGAGTTGAATTTGTACAGGGAACTTCCAAAGCTGGTAATGTGCTGTGGTTTTGGCTACTCAGTATGTGTTTGAAGGATTTTGTGTTTCTGGAGTTCCCCGTGTACTACATATACTGTTCATTGTCACTGATTCATATCGTGTTTGTTGTTGGCCATGAACTCTGGAGATACGCTCTGACAATTGTACCATTGATTATACCATATACATCAGATTTTTACCAAGTCAAGGAATACTTTAATCAAAGTGTTCTACTTAAAAGGAGAACAATTATTGAAAGAGTTGAAAATTAGCTATACACCAGAGGTTCTGGAAATTGGTTTAAAATATCAGCTTTGAATGGTGGCTTTGTTTGGATGTGAATAAACATTTATGAGGTTGTTATTCTTACAGTCTGGCTGGGATGAAATCCAAGATTTTCATTTACACTAATATATATTTATACTAGTAAACTTGGTGTAAGAACTGTGGCCCATGCATTATTCTTGACTCCCTAAGAAATCACATTTTTCTGAGGCAGGAGTACAGGACTGTCTCTGAGTCCCAGCAGCCTCTCAGTTTTCTGGCATGAAGTAGGAACGTGAGGAGCTCAGTGGGCTCAGTCTACAGAAACCACAGGGTGGGCCATCTACATTATGATATTATAATATTGTAGCATGCATCAGTGTGAAAGGGAAAACCAGCCAACCCCTTCTAACCCCATCACTAGTGTAACRCTACGGTTGAAATTTTTCAGTGAAGAAAATGCAGTAAACTCAAAATTGTATCAACTCATTTGAAGAATACATACAGCGTTTGCAAGTCCAAAATAACTCTGCAATGTCGCAGTTGCTGGTATAAGCAGGATTAGAGTCAGATCTACTACATGTGGTAACTAATGCACACTAAATGCTTATCTGGTACCTGAGATGCATGGCTGAACTTTGCTAGCTTTGGGATTGAGCTGGGAGAGCACCCAAGGGGAGGTACGAGGTAGGACCCGAGGCAGGAGCTGGTGCCAGCAGGGGAGAGGGATGGTGCCTGTGCGACTGTCCCAGCAGAGACGTGGCAAAGCTGGGACTGTCAGAGGCTGCTCTGAAAAGGCAGTTTGGGAATCCCCTGTGATTTTAGCAGGTGGCTTTGCTGAATGCAATTGTACAGCCTTTACCATATTCCTGCATAAAACTTCAGTGAAGATGTTACAACTGGCCATTTTTTATGTTTGTTTTCTTAAATTATAAAAAATTACACATGTATAAAAGTTTCCAAGTGACTGTGCCTTCAGTAGTAACCGTGCTACTGTCCGAGACACTATTCTGTTAGCACAGTCAATGCAGCTCACATTATTTCAATACAAAGAGGACTAGGTATGACTCTTGGTAATTACAAAAGAACATCCTGACACCTTGCTGTCATCATGATGGCTTTGCTGGATTCATACGTGCAGTAGAAATGAAATGCATTCCTGTTTTAAATATGCCCTCATGCTGGATACATGAGCAACAGCAACAACTTGCTTGAAATCTCTAGCAGATACATGAGTTATCTGGCTGAAAAGTTTAGGCTGTGTGCAATTGTGATAGCATCTGAGTGTCTTCCACAGACAACCAGTGGCCAGTGACATCCCCTGGACCCCGTGGAGGCTCTGGCACTTCTCTGTGCCGGTTGTGATGTTACAGCTCTTGAACTACACAGCAATTCCTAATGCCTGCTGTTTTCCTCGTAACACACAAAGCGAGAAATGAAACTGCTGGCTGTTTAGTATCATTTCCAATTTTGGATGAGTGTTCCCTGCCAAATATCTGCTGGATTTTTATGCTGGTGGTGTGTCAGAGTTGGCTTCCTGAAAGTGAAACATGATGCAGGCGCTGCACTATTGATTACATACCTTTTCTCAAGTAGTACAGCCTTTTGCTAGACAACAATTAAAGTGTTCTCAAATACTCTGCTGCTGTGGTTAACTCTACATTTTCTTTAAGGCAAACTTAAGCCATTTCTGTTTTGGTTGAGTCAGTCCCCTCCAGAGTTACATATCCCTGCCAAGGGTATGCACAGCATGTAAGGTTTACTGATACAGATCTCCTGAGGCCTCTGGTTTGGCTTTAGCATGGAGAAAAGAGAGTGCACAAGGCACAATGTTTGGCTCGAATTTAGCTTTGCTTTTGCCTCTGGAGAATAAGACCACGGCAGATACAAACACAACCGAACATGCACTAAACCAACTGAAACCCACTCCATGCCTATTCCTTTAAAACAGAAGAGTAAGTGCTGCGCTGAAGAAGTCCCACAGGATGCTCTCCCCTGTAGCAAACATCATCTGCAACCTCCTATTGATTCTTTCCCAGAGGAACTGCATACATATACAGTCCCCAGCACAAAAGGAAAGGTCAGATGCAGGATCCCTGGAGAGCAGTAAGCTGACGCTGAAATGAGGAACGATCCTAAAGATAGAGGATGGTTCCAGACTATTACAATGATTTCAAGCAACACGTATCTTTTATTTCTGTGCAATGTCCTTGATACCGTGTTGAGGTTACTTGTTAGTTTCAACCAGGAATAGTCGGTTAGAAAATTCGTCCATGTAGTCCTGTGTTAGTAGCAAGGTTTGTTCTTGCACATTATTAAACTTCTTTAGACAGTTAGGGAATCTCAGGTGAAGTAAAAATTTCTTCAGGCAGAGCCTCAGAAGTACTAAAGAGATCTGATAAAAATGTAAAAAATTTTTTGTATATTTTATTTGAAAAGGACTTTTTTGAGACACAAACTGTTACTATATATGCACACACACACATGCATATATATGTGTGTAAATACATACATATATATATGTAGTGTGTATTTATGAAGTAGGTTCTATATTGGTTCACTAAAAACCAGTCAATTGATGAAATTACTTTAGTGGAGTCAAATAGCCTCTCTGAGGATATAAAAACCTTTCAGAGGCAAGGCAGTGTCCTTGTGGTATGATGTACAGAGTATGCCAGGGTCTGCTGATGTGTCAAAGTGCTGTCTCCTGTCATCCTCATGTTCTCCGAGTAGTACTATACACAGTATGGAGTATACACACAACATAACATTAGGTGCCTTGATGCCCTATGCTTCCTGGAGGCTGAAGTATTTTTTTCTTGATTGCAAGGCACAGCTCTGCAGTGTATGTTATAGACCTGATCTCAGGTCCTAATCTCCTTGAGGTGAGGAGTCCTGGTATGAGCACAGTGCTCCTGCCTTTGTGGCTCCCCACGCATCCCAAGGGAACACAGGTGTACAGGCAGACTCTGTGCATGCAGGTCTATCTCCAAGTCTGGATGTGACCAGGGTATACGTGAGGACCAGGACTGCATGATGTACTGTAGACTGCAGCTGCAGTGCACTGCAAACACAGTTACTGGAGAGAGGGGAGGTGCCTCCACGGGCGCTCGTGATTCAGGGCATCACAACAGGAGTTAATTCCTAGCTTAAGTGCACTTAGTATTCACCAAAATGTTTTACTTTTTAATTATATAAGAACCTACATTCCTAACCTAGCCATTTTCATTTAGATACCCAACTTTCCCTTCTCCATCCAGTGAGGAAGGAAAGCAGAATCTGGTTAAAAATCACTGTTATGTTGTGGGATGTGGTCAGTGTTAGCAACATTAGAACAGAAAGAATCTCAAGCATTTGTCTTGTTGGCATTTATATCGAAGTTTGTTTGCTATTTGCATTTCTTTGTATTTCACTGTGAGTCTAGGATTAAAATGCACGCTGAAACTCAGCTGAATCCATAAAGCATCAACTATAAAAATTCATGCTCAGTCAGAAACTTTGCAAAATTTTAATGAAGCCATAACTAAATTCAAAGCTGAGTTAGCTGCGCTTTGTTATTTTGTAATGAAAGTTCTGCACAGCACTTCTCAAATGGAGAGGACTGCTACTGCTCCCATGATTAGTAAACATGGGAGGCACACTGAGCCAAATGCCTCCCTGCGGCATTCTCACTGAAGTCAAAGTCACCCTAGGGGTGAATTTGACCTGTTGAACTCAATGTTTTTAGAACTAATAGCATAATTTCTTCAACATACAACTAGAAGGAAAAGGACTTGTGACTTGAAGGCCAAGTTGTATGAATTCAGTTTAGCAGTGGCGAGAAAAGGTGTGGAAGACAAATCTGCCCCAAACTAGATTCAATTTTGATTTTCTGAAACATTGGCTGAAAAAACTCCACATGGTACGTCCCTAATCTGAGCTAGATTCAGAAGACAAGACAAGGAGGTCAGTGTATATATGGACCTGCAGGTTATCCATCAAAACTTCCATGAATCCTATCCTGAATTTTCATTTGCTTTTTTTTTTGTTACAAGGTCCCAAAATCAAATGGTTTTGAGCCTGTGGAACATTTTTCTTACAGAAAATTATTTCTTCTTTGTTTTGATGGTAAAAAAACTGTTTCCATGTTTTAAAACCAGTTTAAGTGGAGCCAGTTATTCTTCTCTCAACCTCAATTTTTCAGTTTAACAGCTAAACCAACATAATTAATAATTTATATAAGAGATAGGCTATACAGCATTGGGGTTTTTTTTTTAATGCAAATGACTGTGTTTTGAACTCCATCCCACTTTGAACTATTGTCATTAGGATTTTTTATTTGATATATCATCAGTAGTTTTCCTGTGGGTTTTCTCTCACAGCAGAACATCAGAATTTGTAGTCCTAACACTTGCCAGTCTTTAAATACATRTATGGCAAAGGAACTTGGAGGCTTTTCTTTTGAAGTAAAGTTTCACTAAATCCAAATGGAATGTGCATTTGGAATATCTGGCAGCAATGAAATGCTACCCCTGAAATACAACCATTGCCTTGAAAAAAGATTAGTTGTTAAAAAAATTTAATTAAACAAACAAACAAACAAACAAACAAAAAACCCAACCAAAAAGCTAGGAAAGTCTCAAACAAGACCCAGAAAGATTACATTTCTATATTTTTCAGATATTCACCTCTCCCATCAAGGTAACCAAAAGGTCATGCACCAACACTTTCTAATTTTCATCTTTTGAGTGACATAGCTAAGAACAAATGGCCTGATTTTTCAGAGGTGTTAACACCACAAGTAGTCCCAGAAAACAGGTGTTTTTTCTTGAAGTGCCAGTCACGAGAGAGTAAAGCCTGAGAAGATTGGAAATAGTATACAAAGGTGTCTCTTTTAGGCTTCTACTATAGTGTATGGATTCTTCAAAATTATTTCTGAACAACATTTCAGGAATACAGGAATGGCAGAACTTTGAAATGTTAGTGCTGAGTAAGGAAATCTGACCAGAATAAGGGAAAGCTTCAGGACAAAGTAGATAAAGCTACTCAGTAAATGCTTGTATCTGAAGACAAAGAGAATCAAGAGCAATTAAACCAGGCATGACTGAGCAAGTATCCTTGACAGGATGACCTTGAACTTCCTTTTCATGTTCACTGGAAATTATTGGCCAGCCAGAGTGAAAGAACAAAACAGTGTGTGTTATTTTGCTGGATTCCATGGTATCCTGGAGAAAAAGCAGATGTGATCCACCATAAACATCTGGCAAGAATAGATTGACCAGCCATTGTTAATGTGTAGGATGGTCAAATGGGATAGAGAGCCCCTGCCTATCTACAAAAGTTGCCCCTTTGCTGTATATGGGATAATCATGTCAGTATCTTCCTTCTCAATTCCATTAATTGTTTGTACTGCATCTGTTCTGGAGATGAACTTCATCGATCTGCACATATCCATCAGGTCACATGAGTGCTATTTTCCAGTTCTTGTATTGGACAGACCACTGTGCCTGGATATTGAAGAGGGCATTGAATGCAGCCCAGCTCTCAAGGTTACTTCAAGCAGAGCATGTCCTTTTTATAAAGCGTAATCCATGGCTAAATCGGTAGTGTGAGAATTACTAATGACTGTGTATGATAAAATGGAAAGAAAACATAACATGCATGTGGTTTCTATGCATATAGTCAAAATAGTTTAGAAAATATAATACATTCTCTTTCAGAAGCAAATTAATGAGGGTGGCAGACTGGTTGGGTTTTTAAGACCTTTCTAGCTTATTTGCATTGCTTTTAAAGCACAAAAATGGCAAACTTTTGCAGAAGAGAAAAAACAATGTGATTTTACAAAGGGACACGTAATCATAGTGTTATTTTATGAAACTATATTACATTGTAATCAACTGGAAGAGCTAGCAGGTTTTAATGCTGAGTGTGTTTTCTTATGATAAACACTTGTCAATATAACACTATCTTGTGCCTGCTATATCTTGTTTCCACCATGACCTTTCAAACCACATGCATGTTCTTTTCCCTCCCTCTGAGAAAACCGTAACAACATTCTAATCATCATGAAGAGCAATTAACTGTCTTCAACCAGCTGTGCTACTCAGCTCATCTGGGAGTGGGATAAAACCTGCTCCTTAGTGCAGATCTGCCTACCCAGGCATGGCAAACAAGGCTAGCACAGAACGGTTTTTAAATATGAAAAATTGGCACTTTCACAAAGTTTGGAAGCTTTAGGTGAAGTGCAATGGTATCTCTTCTAGTAAAGAGAAGCCTCATTCCTGCTTGCTCTATAGTCTCTGTAAGATAATGTATTAGTTTTAATAATGCTCTTTTTAAAGGTCAGCATTTGAAGAACCACACTTATTTGTTGACATCACTGCAGAAAGCAGCCTTGCCCTCACTGAGCAAAACTTTGTGGCAGTGGTATTCTCTGATTGCTCAAGGAAGAGAAATAGCTTCTTGAATGTGCAGTTGCTGAAAGGGCACTGCAGAGACGTTCGGAAACAGTAGTTGGAAATTAATTGTATGAAGTAGTATTTGGCTTCTTCGTTTCTACAAATCTGTGGCTAAACTGTGTTATGCCTCAATTCACTTAACAAAGCTCTTGCAGTTTTTTGTCTGTTAGAAAATGAAACAATAGTAAACACAGAGCAATCTGTATCCAGAATGTTTTAATAAATAAAAAGATGGAGGCAAAAATTAATATAGAGTAGTTAACACTTCAGAACTGTTCTTTGAGCTGCAAAAAAGAAAAAAAAACCAAGCTGATGGTATGTTGTTAGTTCCCTGAAATCATCAGGATTTTTTGCTATGTTTGATTGGAAGTATGCATAAAAGAGGCATACCTTCATTTTTAACCTATGTGTACTTTGAACAACTGAAGTATTTCTTGTTTTGGTTCTACATGGTCATTTTATTGGTTGCTCTGAACTGCCTTTGCAGATTGTTCAGAAACGTAATCTAGCTAAACAAAATGTCAACGATACATATAGTAAAAATGCAAATATAATCAACTTATAGTGGGGCTGATCCTACAGAAATTTTTTTGAGTTCTCTGAAAAAAACAATGTTATTTAGATGTTTGCATATAAGCTGCCTGGACAAAAATGTTGTGATTAATACAATTTACACAAATATGTGAATTATGATTTTGTGAACTGAAATGAATTAGCTGATGGGAAGTGTTGACTTCTTTTTGTCTAGTTTGAACCATAGTCAAATTGCAAAAGACTGAATTTCTTTCCCCAGATCTTTGGGTGACCTCATGCTATATATTTTCTAAACATTACTTATGTATACTGACATTTTCTGAGAAATAAACTACACATTATGACCCATGCTAATGTGCAAGCTTAGGTGCCTACAATTTAGTCCTTGGAACCCTCAAGTCACTTTTCTTTAGCAGCCTAACCATGGGTTTAAACACAGATGTATCAAGTCATTCTGAGTTCACCCAACCCTTTGTGTGCATGCATTACAGTAGGAAGCCAGGTGCAAAGTATTCACCAAGTGTCGAAAGTACACCTCTCTACACAATCCACCTTCCATTAACTACTGAAGCTCAAACTGCATGTGAACTAAGTTAAGGATAAGATTAGCACTAGGTAAGATAAAAAAAAAAAAAAATGGTATACCTTCCAGTGAAATTGCAATTTAGGAGATCTCCAAAGAAACAGTTTAAAAGAACTGGGAAAAAAAGCAGATTAAAAAAATGAGTGAGGCAAATTTTAATACGAAAGAGCAGGAAGATCCACAGCATATTACACTTGGTGCAGAGAGAAAATCTGGTTTTATTACCCAGGGAACTAAGAGCAACTGTTATTATTGAAGCCCTTCAATGGTCTAAAAAGGTGGTCGTGGTGGGGTGTCCGTTGCTTATAATTTTGCCAAATTCAAATAATTGCTGCTGAACTTTTTTTTTAATATTTGACTGGATTTTATTGGGGATTTTTTTAGTGAAAACAGTAGAGCTGCTTCTGAGACAAATCAGTCTGCTGTAGGATCTACCAGGACACTTGAATTGCATAGAGTCAACAGGATGAAGGATCCATTGATAGCCAGAGGACGAGCTCGCTGTCTCCTTGAACAAATGGAACATATTCTGCTTAGCAAGATTTAGGAGGCTTGAGCAGAAAGCGGCATATCGCCTGCATGCTCCATCTCAGTGAATAAAGTGTAACAGCCATCTGCTTGGCCTGTAGAGTAAATTGCTCAAGTTGGAGAGTCATAGTTATATGCCTGTGAGCTATAACAACTCATATCCTGTGTGGGGCRAGGACATGCACAGTGCTAAGTTATATGAGAATAGCTGGATGTGAGATGAAGCCCATGGACAGTCAGCTGCACAAAATCCACAGGCTGTTGCTCTTCATTTCTGTAAGGTGCTGTTAGAAATGAGAGGCTTCTTGGATGTACATATCTAACATACCCGCTCCAAGAGAGTGGCAGATAAAAACCTGAGATTCCTTTGGTTTTTGAGACCCTTGTGTGTAAGAAACTATATCTTTATTTCCCTCATGGATAGGCAAATCTCAGTCTGCTTTTCAGGTTGCTGAGGAAATGGGATTTGCCTGCATGAAGGAGGCTACACTAGATCACCTGGGTGTGAGCAGAAACATCTCTTGTTGATGCTTCTGGAATCCCTTATCACACTTCAGTAAGTCATTCTAAATATCAGCCCATCACATTAAGACAAAGCCAAACAGTGACTGGTTTCTCTGCAGCCCTGTGCACTGAGCTCCTTCTTTTACCACAGAAGTGCCCCTTTGTGACCTGAAATAGTAACAGGTCTGCAAAATCCGAAACTGAGACAGGCAATACATTTTGACTGAAGTACCAATGCCAGTGCTTGTCAAATGGCAGTGTGCTTCTGCCCTTACGGAGCCTGGGTAGTTACAGACTTTGGATATGAGCTCATGGTTCAGGGTAATAGAGGAATGTGTAAAAGAAAGGTGGAATAATCATTTCACTGTTGATTCAGAAAAGTGAATGTCATACCTTTGGAACAGTTGTGGAAGGACCAACTCCATGTTACACAACATCTCACAAAGCAGTATTGGAAAGTCCCTGGATGAAGACCTGTTTCACATCCAAAGGATGCTTTTTGGGCCTGGATGATCATCTTTCAGAAGTTTATGGATTGCATTCTGGCTCAGGATACTAGTCCATGAATAGCCACCTCCTTAGACAAGGATGCAATCTATACCTAAAATGACGAGTACCACTTGTAATGGCAGTAAGCATAGAACTGCTATCTATGAAGGACAGCTCTCACTGTCAACATGATTAATGTGCTGCCCTTCTTTGTGAGATAGCTTTTCTGACTCAGTTGCTGACTTATCTCATTGTGCAATCCTGAGAACAAGAAGGCAGTAGTTTTCTTTCTGGACATTGTGAGACTAATTTAGACATTATTTGAAATGTTTCCACCCTAGCTACCCTGCCAATAAACTTCATTAGGATCATGAAGATGATAGTTTAGAGGGTGGCCTGAGCATAAACTTTTAGGACGCTCAAAGAGAAACTATGTCCACCTCTACACAGTGAGGTGTTCAAATGGCCATACACAAAAGAGAAGCATCAGAAATATCAATAAGTAGCATTCATGCTGCTGGGAAGAGTACTTAACCTGCAATTGTTACAGCATGAGGAGAAAATATTCAGTCATTGAGAAAGCCTAGCAGGAAAATGGCCTATTTAGTTACTGAAATGCAAGTAGCATCTACTGAATGATTACTTTGTTCATTCATCATGGATCACGCATTGCTTTAGTGAATTTATTCAGCAAAGAGCACAAATGGCAGATTTCTGAAACGCAACCCATGGTCTTTAAGATATGTCTCAGCATGGCCTGCAAAGTGCCTTTTTATGGCAGACTGCCAAAGTATATGTAGAGATGCATGGTACCATGCTGATGGGTCCTAAAGTCTCACATCTTCAGGCAGATTCAAGTATAGGTTACAGTGCACATCACTTGGAAGATATGACCAAAAGATGCCCACAGGGAAGTGGTAACTGCCTGTGAGAAGTCTCACTGAAGTTAGAGCAGGCACTTGGCCTGGATGAAATCTTAGCCTGTGGCTCCCCAGGCCACAGTATAAAGCTTGGTCCAACTGAAAACAAAGAGAATGACAAACCTCTCTTTTCTGGACTGCATCATTCCATGGTCATTTTTTTGGTCCATCTAGGGTGGACAAATATCTGTAAGTAGGAATGAGAAGAAACATATGCTTGAGGCAAAGCTGAACATGTATGAATGAGAGCAAATCCTAACAGCATGCAAACAACAGAAGACTTGCTTTTCACTTTGAAAGCAATCACCTCTATAGGGCACTTTGTATGGATTAGCTTGTGTTTGAGAAACTAAGGATGCAGATGTTCTGGATTTATTTTATTTATTGTTAGAAGGTATCTGGTTTGTATCACCTTGGGGTTTTGCTTATTGATTGGTGAGATTTGCTTACAGGGAACAAAAAACTGGAATAAAAAGTGATTGCAAGTACACAAATGTAGACTGTTCACAGTGTGAAAAAAAGTGCTAAAGCAGAAGAACAGTATGGCAAAGTGAGGACAACAGAAAAGGGATAGAGAAAAAGAAATTTGCTGAGGATGGTGTTATTTGGTGGTAGCTGAGAGAGTAAGGGTCTTTTTAATTTAGCAGTTGAGGTAGGACCATGGGTAAGACCCATGTGATAGGACCACTTTGTACATAAATAAATGTACAGAGATGATTTGTAATAGAATCTGTGTATGCAAAAGCATGTTGTGGCTTCGTTGCAGTTGAGGTCTAACAAAAGCTTTGTATGTTTCCTTCAAGCTGACATCTGGTTTGCTTTCCCTTGAGGCTATGATACACTACTTTTTTGCTCCTCTTGAGTCTTGTCCAAAAAACAAAACCTAAAACTGAAGTTGCTTGTATTATCACTGAAGTAAGCCCTTTCCTTTTCATTCTTTTCTTGTCTCCAGTGGGAAATTACAAGCAACAACACCCTTCCATAGGAATAAAAACAAGATTATGAATCATTAAAATCTTTTAAATAGACTAATTTCTTACTTCAACAGTGACTTACCTTTAGAAGCTCTGTTGACATAATTTTTAAAGTCTCTTGAGAAAGATACAGCTGACCTGTTTCTGAAGCAGTATCAATCCAGGGACATCTGTGCTAATGTACAGGAGGCAAAGCTGGAGGCTTACTTTATCTTCAACTTATCAACATGAAGGCCAGGTGGGCCCAACCAGTGGGTTCCTCAAAATGAACACATTTTCGGAGCATTGGAAAACAATAAATAACAAACAAAGGCAGCTCATTTCACAGTGCATTTGTGTAATAACTAGTTCTTGCACAGATTCTTGGGGCTACCCACAAGCATCCTCAAAAACACCTAATGAATGCATACAGTGCTTGTAAGATAGGAGTACTCCTATTTCATTTTCACTCCTGGTTTTAAAGAACATTAAAATGTAGTCTAAGCATCTAGAAAGAAGACATCATCAACAAAAAAGAAAAAAACCAACAAACTCACAATAGACAATGTTTCTAAATATGTAAAACAAGAAAAGTATAATCACTAATGAGATCTTTGGCATTTGCCTGTCTTTTTTTTCTTTAAATAATTTAAAACATTTTATTTGGAATTTCCTCTATTTAAATGAATATTTTTTTGCAGCCTGTCAAATGAAGTTCTCCAGTCCTAGTTCTGCAAAAGTAGTAATGCCATTACTATTTCTCTTTTCTGTATAATTTATCTTGGTTTCAACAGGTTTGTTTTTCTTATCCAGTGCTTCCTCCCTCTTCTTTTTCTTTCCAGTCACCTTCCAAAAGGCAACCTGCTCCTATCAATTTGAAAAATTAATGTCTGTGGTGTTAATAAACCTCACCTCTCATTTCTGAAGTTTCTTTTTTCTTTTATTGATGGTCCTACCACTTTATTGGTACTAATGGAGCAAAATGTTCATTTTAGCACCAGTATTCAAGTGTTGACATCTCTTGTCTTGCAGCACACACCAAATCCATTTTAATTGGAAAAGTCAAAAAAGGCCTCAATTCAGAGTATTAAAACACAAAATCAGTAAGCACTGCTTTATATATGGACACCTAGGTTTTCTTTTATAATTGTCATCATTTGGCTATCTTTTATGGGATTTTGTAGTCAACATTATAGTTTAGGCACTCTTTATGAGGAGCTTATGAGCAGAAAGGCATGCAAAGTATATGGTATTTTTTGTGGAAGTTCAGCACTTCGTTGCTGGTAGTCCTTTGTGATGCTGGTTGCTCTACTCAGATATTTTTATTTAACAAAACTGAACTAAAATGAAGTTTTTCTTAACTTCCGTAAGGTGGTGAAATGACATGATTGCTTTTTTAAATAACCATTTGCAAGGCAATATGAGAAGTTTCTTTATCAAACAGGCAGTATTTAAATCTATTTCAGAGTTTTGAAGGATGATCTGAAAAGCATTCATACTTGCTCAGAAAAAAGTTATGTCTGATTTGCAGACTGTAAATTCATTGAGAAACGGTTGTATAGTTGTCCCTGTTGCTCCAAATCAGTTCTGGAAGTCTGCTTTGTCTGTGGTTCAAGAAATAACCTCATGCTGGTAAAACTGAACTTGACTGTAAAGGATGCCATACAAGTATGGCCTACAATAAAATAAAGATCTGAAGGGCAGGATTACCAGTTAGTCTGTTCCAAAATCTTGATTCTACCAAGGGGCATATTTTGGAGTTTGCAGCTATGTTGAATATGGCTGTTCCTTGAGATTTCCAGTTAATGTGTTTCAACTGAGTACAAACCATGTTGTTGAGTGCTTATTAACCTATTTCCATTCAAAATAATGAAACAAGTTAATTAATCCATCATTGAAAATGTTTGACCTAACTTGTCTGACTTTGTTCTGTGAGAGTATAGGATCATTTAACGAGTCAGATACATCTGGAAAATGGTTTTAAAAGTTGTGCGCTGTCTCTCCACTGCAAATTTTTGGTTCTCAGTACTGAATTCCTGTGCTGTTAACGTCCTTCCAGGAGGTGTCATACCAAAAGGTATTATTTATCTGTTGGCCCTTGGTTCTGAAAGCCACAACCAAAAGCTACAATTGTAAAGGCAAAAAAGCTTGACTGTGTGAACTGAAAGCAAAGTAAGGCTCAAACCCGAACACTCAGTTTGGCATATGCAGAACAGCATGCACTCAAGCATCCCACTCTGTTTAGCTTTGCATACCAAGTATGATTTTGGGTGTTGCATCTTGAGTCAGGTAGAGGAGGAAGGGAGAGTTTGCTCCTTGCCTGAGAGCACCTAAGCTCTGTCCTGGGAGGATGGAGACAGGCAGAGAGTATGGGAGGCCAGGACATTCACAGGAAGCAGAGACAGACCCACAGGCAGGTTCAGAAGTGAAAGATAAATCAGATTAAGCTCTACAGTGAAGATGTTGAAAGTCCATTAAGGCATATGCCATCACTAGTGGTAATCATTAACAATGGAAGCAATTAGCCACTGCTTAACAAAAATGTCAGCAGACTGTGAAGCCTATCATTTAAGCAGGTGTACATGTTTGGGGCTTGATAACAGGAATTGTACTTTCACTACAAGCAGAGTCAGCCTAAATTATTGTAAAAGCCTCTTCTGTATTTGAAGCACGTGGGTTAATGTAGTCTCCACTGAAGTAATTTCTACCCTATCTTATCTAGGGCCAGAATATCATCCTAGAAGTCTATAATTTGCTGTTTCTGCACTTGATATCTACTGCTTAGTATGGCTTTATCCAGAATGTTATGCTAAACCCTATGTGGGGAAAAACAGTTTCTTCACAGGTGTTCACAGAATGTGATCCTGATGGAAATCTTTAGCTTTCACAGCAGTTCCAATAATCTATCAATAATAGAAATTAATCTGCCCTTTGTACTGCTATCTTAATATACTAACGTCTTGTGAGCCACTGCTTTAGTCCACTGAAATGTCACCCCTTTTTTTCACCACCAATTTTTTTTTTTTTAAAAAAGGTTAAATTTCTCTGGCAGATGTCTTTAAACGTACATTCAATTTGTGTTCAAATTCCTTAAGATACCATAAGACCAATTCTTTAATGAGCATACAGACCTTTTCAGGGTATGTGACTTGGGAATTCTTAAAACATCATCATAAAATTGAGTTACATAGCCAATAAGGTTTCTGTAAAAACAAAATGCATTATACTCCTGGTCTGGATTGAATGTGACACTAATTGCACACACTATTGTTTCTGGCCCATTGCCGCAGGGTGCCATTGTTTTAAAAGTGATCTCAAAAGACAATAGTGTCTTCAGACTAGGGAAACTGGGATTTGAATTCCTGGTAGAAGAGTGACTACCCTTTGGCTTTTTTTATTCTAAAGAGAAACAGAAGATGTCTCTAAGTAATCTTAAAAGCAGACCACAGTTATCAGTGTCTCAACAATCTCAAAAGAAATTTAAAAAATTAGTCGCAAAAATGTCAGAAATTCTCAGAGTTATCACTAAAAAGTAAAACTGTCAATGATTGATAGATTTGATATAGAAACCTAAAACTAGATTTTAGCATAAAACTGACAGTTTCATATTAAAAAAAACCCTCTATCATCTTTTCAAACTTTATAATAATCCTTTTGACTTATACTGAACTTTCCAGTTGAGGTTTTCCAGTTTCTTCACAGACATCACTCATTGTTATTTATATGATTGTGTGTTATATGACTGTTTACATATGTATCTGTATGTACATGCATATATATAGACATATATATGTACAGTCATATGCATATGTGTAAAAACTCACACACACAGTTTCCAAACACTCTGGGCCTATAAGCCACCGTTAACCCTCAGAATTATCAGGCACCTTTGGCACCTGTATTTTACACTTTTAATCAAACGCATCACAAATATTACTTCTTCATAAGGAATCGTGGACAAACTGCAGACTGCTAACCCCTGCCCTCACAAACCAAGAGTGTCCTACGGTCTGGATTTGACAGCATTGCAATATTACTGAGTCAGAATTAAGAATTTATTTACAATTACAAGATAATTCAAAAAGTTGGTGTCATTTAGCAGCTTGACTGGTGGACTAAATTTAGGAGATACGTGCTCTATTCTGTGCAAAACCACAGAGTTTGGACAAATCACTTCCTTTTCACTATCTTTTCTTTGATAATGATTTTGATCCCTTTTGTAAAGTGTTTTGAAATCTACTAAACACTGAATAAGCATTATTTAGAGATAAATTGGGACACAGATGTTTTTAAAAATCATAGAGAGGCTGTACTGCATAATGGAGAAGATAACTATGCCTCCTTTTTTCCCTCCAAGTCTTCCTTTTTAAACATGTCTGTGGATTCCCCTCAAAAGCTCAGAAAAAAGAGTCTTAATTTGCCAGATCAACTTTTATGAGGTGCAAACACTTAAAATTAAATAGATTAAGTATGTTCTAAAAAGGTTTTTTAGCACCAGCATTCAAAATGGATTGCTGAACTTCCCCCTGTAATGTTGACTGTAGCTGAATAAGAATTCTTGAGAACTACAAAGGCATGAATAACTTGGGAGACTAAGCCTCACTGAAATCTGAAAAAATCACGTATTTTCAATTAAAATTTGGTGTCATAAAATAATTTTGAAATAGAACTATTTCAAAAATTATTTCTTTGAAAAGCAGTTGTAAAATTGTTGCATTTGTCAATGACGACTCTTCCTCCTTCTCCCAGGCCAGGAGTATTTTAAAGAAGATGACATTCTATTCTCAAAAGTTTATCCAAACAGATTTTTACAACAATTTATTTCAAGTTCTTTCAACTAAAAACAATTGTCCTGGTTTCAGCTGGGATAGAGTTAATTTTTTTCCTAGTAGTTGGTATAGTGCTATGTTTTGGATTTAGTGTGAGAATAATGTTGATAACATGCTGATGTTTTTAGTTGTTGCTAAGTAGTCTACCAGTCAAGGACTTTTCAGCTTCCCATGCTCTGCCAGGTGCACAAGAAGTTGGGAGGGAGCATAGCCAGGACAGCTGACCCAACTGGCCAACGGGGTATTCCATACCATGTGACGTCATGCTCAGTATATAAAGCTGGGGGAAGAAGAAGGAAGGGGGGGACGTTTGGAGTGATGGCGTTTGTCTTCCCAAGTAACCGTTACGCGTGATGGAGCCCTGCTTTCCTGGAGATGGCTGAACACCTGCCTGCCAATGGGAAGTAGTGAAGGAATTCCTTGTTTTGCTTTGCTTGTGTGCACAGCTTTTGCTTTACCTATTAAACTGTCTTTATCTCAACCCACGAGTTTTCTCCCTTTTACCCTTCCGATTCTCTCCCCCATCCCACTGTGGGGGGAGTGAGCGAGCGGCTGTGTGATGCTTAGTTGCTGGCTGGGGTTAAACCACGACAGTCCTTTTTGGCGCCCAAACAGGGACGGCTCGAAGGGTTCGAGATAACGACAGATTTGATTGGAATGTGCTAGATCGAATTATAGCTGTTATGGCTGTTTAGCTATTAATTGGCAGGCTCCTGTGCTTGCCATGGGGCTTGCTTGCCTTACTGTATATTAGAGTCTCATGCTCATTAGTGGCTGCTTTCTTCTTTTGCTGCTTGCTGTACTGCTGTACTGCTGATCATCTTACTCTGCTGTGCCTGGGAACATTTTGATAACAGCAACGGCGATGCGCCTGGGCTGGCAGATGGCCAGGGCATCGCTGCTGTTTCTGTGCTGCTGTACTGGACAGGCTGGAACTCCAGTGTGAACTCGAGTCGAAGGGACTGTGACCTGTG
>JAYKAV010003464.1:97286-111283 GCA_035582835.1 Phoebastria nigripes | reverse complement strand
CAGCAGGTATACCTCTGAAGGGATTGTGGCCTAAGGATAAGTCCACGCTGGAGAAGGTGCACCTTGAAGCATCTGTTGGCTGTGGATAAGTCCATGCTGCAGCAGGTACAYCTGGAAGCGTCAGTGRCTGTGCATGAGGTCATGCTGGAGCACCTCAAAGTGTGTGGCCGTGGATAAGGCCATGACAGGGGAGGGACTGCAGCTGGGGGTAAGGCTGTGTTGGAGCAGATTTACTTCTGAAGGGACTGTGGCTGTGGGTAAGGCCACGCTGGAGCCRGTGCMCTTCAAAGCGACTGTGGCTGTGGATAAGTTTATGCCGCAGCAGGTTTACCCCTGGAGAGACTGTGGCTGATAGGTAGGGCTCCAGTTGGAGCAGGTACTCCCCGAAGGGACTGCAGTCTGTGGATAAGTCCAAGCTGGAGCAGGGGCAAGGGGAGGAGTTCATTGCAATGTTAAACCCTATGGTCTGGTCCAAAGGCACCAGGGGTGGAGATTGTAATGGAAATACCTTTAAATTGTTATAACCCATGATTTGAGTTGCATGTTATAGGAGTTACTATAGCAGGAACCACCTGAGCCAATGGAGGAGAAGCCTTACAAGAAGCAGTGCAAGTGCGGCAGTGACCCGACCTGAGCTGACTTTGGTGCCCARTAACTCCAYGCRASACACCACCTCTCCTGACCTGAGTGACCACCATAACAGATGGAGCCCAAAGTCATGGACTAAATGGACTTAATGGACATTTTGTGGAGATTTATGGACATTTTACAGACATTTCACAGGGKTGGTCCATAGACTAAGGGAATGATATCTGTGTATTATATCAAAGGATGGGAAGYGGGATGGTGGTTAATGAGGTTGTATTGGATAGTGTGGGACCTGAGCATGATGTAAATGGTATGGAATAAGGGGTGGATACAATGTACAAAAACATTTCAAGCAGCTTAATATGAGTATATTGTTTTTTGTACAGTAATTGTTGGCCATTGTGGACTTCGTTATCGTTCACTCTTCCAGCAAATTATAGATACTCATCTTAAAAAATGAAATGGTCAATAAATGGACAGTAATTACAATGCCAAACTGAATGGCCATATTGCTATTAGACAAAAATGTAGTTCTAATTTTGCTATCTCTGAGATTATATTTATTTACAAGCAATCCTAAAAAAGCCAAAAGGATTTCAAACAATGAATGGTAATTTTAAGTCACAGAAGCAGCAACCATAACAACTTTGATCTAATAATAATTGTTATAAAAACTAGGAGAAAAAAAGTTCAAAAGTGCAAAAGGCAATATGACTGGGAGCTACTGAGATCTGGACACCTATTTCCACCCTTTCCTTGAGAAATTCTCCCCTAAACAAAAGTACACAAAAGGCAGGATAAAAGCACAACATAAAAGGCTAGTTAACATAAAACAGCTGCGCTGGGTGAGAGCAAAGGTCCATCTTGACCAGTTTCTGACAATAACTGCTAACAGAAGCTTAGGGATCCACCATAAGAGAGCAGGTATAGTTCCACTAACATCTTCCCACTTTCCAAGGATAAGTCAGTCAGTCACTTAGGGGTGCTAAAGACTGTATACACAGTTCTCCATTTAACAACCTTTTATGCAGCCTTCATCCAAATGCATCTGATTTCTCTTTGATATTTTTGGCACACAATAACTGATAAGCTATAACAATAAGTTCCAGATCATAGACACACCCTCAGTGAAAAGGTAGTCTCTTCTGCTTATTCTACAAGCTTTGGCTGGTATTTTTATTGTCTACTCCTAGTCCTTGTTATGAGTACTAGCCAGAAATTGTTTCATKAATTGCATGGAGAAGGTGAACAGGAACTTACAGGCCTTCACCATATCCTTCCTTAGGAATCTCTTTTTGAAGATGTGGGGTCCTAAGCTGCTTAACTGAGCTTAGGCTGCATTACTGGAGGAGTGTGCCATCACACTGTGAAATGCACAGGAACAGCACCATCATGTTCTATGAAAGGTTACGTGTCTTCCTCAGTTATGTGCTGCTTGTCTTTTCCTGCTTGGGATCCTAAAGCAATGCTCAATGAATAAGTACATAATCTTCCACTCTTGTTTAAGAAAGCCTTTGAGAATCATTTTGATATAAAAGGAATTACAGTTTTGTGCCTCTTGTCTCTTGTGACCTCATTTTCTCTGTACCTTTGGCAATATATGAAAATTGTAATAATGATAAATCTGCTCTCCTCAAAAGGCTCCCACATTGCGTTTTCATCCTGATCTCAGTATTTGATTGCTTCCGGTTGACACCTCAGAGTTCTCTTCTCTAAAGCATAACCTTTTTGTATTGCTTTTCCTTCCACCTTGCCAAGTCCTTAATACCTGGAATGTTAAGCTTTTAATGTAATCTAATTTGAATTCAGAGCTCAGATATTTAGCTGCATCCATTTTTTAAAAGCTTGGGGCTCCATGGACACAGTAAGAAACAGTGCTTTCTGTAAACTGCTTGTGATGCGAGAAAAATCAGGGTCAGTGTGCTCTTATTTTTCTTCTGTAATGTTTCATTACTGTTGTGGCCCATCACCATTCTCACTGAGTTCTGCTGAACAAATTCATTAACTCTTACAACCTGACTTTCTTCCAAAATCTTTAAAATTAAAGTAAAAGAAAGCACATGATTTGGAGCTTGGGTGATTTGTGTCTGGAATTCTCATCTACTGGTGTAGTCCTCAGCAATCCTGCATTTTCACTGACACACAGTGATAGGAGAAGATTATTCAATCTTTTCCTTTTTTTTAAGAAAGGTTGAAACGAGTATCTTCCTCTCAAGTATAAATTTACAGCTAGTCTGCTGCTGATTATACCTCTTTTTGTGTGGAGTTACACATTTGAATCATAAATTAACCTGTTTGTGCAGAGGTTGCTGGCTGGAGCGATTTGAATTTGATCCTCCGGAGGAACAATATTAAAAGTTTAGGTGAAGACACATTAACATTGATTTTCAGTTAGTTTTGCTGAGACATACACCGGTAATTAACATCCATTTATCAACTCTGGCCCCTATCACAGGAGCATAGAAGCAAAATTAAAAAAAAAAAAAAAATTCATTTCTGTAATATAAAGTCAGCATGAAAGGGTGGGTTTTTTTGTCTACATCTCTTTCTTTTTACCATAAGGATATAAGATTTAAGTTTTTTTAATAACTTGTCAAATATCTCAAAGCTGGGTGGGTAAAAGGCCTTAAAAAATATTACAAAACCTCGCAGCTTGCACGTAAATAACATTTAATCATGTCAATGAAACAAAAAGAGCTTTAAAATAGTATTTATAATGTTGGAGAAAAACAGGTAAATATAAACCAAGAATGTGTTCTTGCATATTACGGTGTTAAGTTTGCCATCTTTTAGGTAGTGGCCCTCTGGCATTTCAGCAGGAAGCGTGACCTTCTTGTAACTTTCTAAGAATTTGATTCCTCCAGATGTCATAAGAGACTTCATAAATGCTGGCTTACATCTTCCCTGGGGAAGTGGAAAGGAGCTGTGGCATACTTTGCTGGAGTTTGAGAAAAATGCCCAATATCTGAGAGACTTGGCTGTAAACTGAAGACTGAAAACACTCTTTCCTAGGTGGGTCTATTTAAATACATAGGGAAAGTCAAATTTAATATGGATTTTTCTATTCTTATACTAATTATTGATAAATTCAATATAAACATAAGAAATATATAAACTTTATGTGGCAGAGATGATTTAAGTTGTGGGTGGAAAATACTTTCTCATTCTTCCCTAAGTTTGTTCCTTAACTGTAGGGAAGGGACAAAAAACCTGTTTCTAGTTGTCATAAATATTATATATAAAAGCCAAATAAATGAACAAAAAGCTCAGAGCAACTGAAGCATTTTCTTTCCATTTCAATCTTCAAACTTTAAACTCTAAAATAGTGGTAGATTTATTTCTAGACATGATATGTTGCTTTAAAATAGAAAATACGTTTTTCTAAAATGTAAGAAAATGAAACATTTAAACCAATGTTTCACTGAAAAAAATCCAACTGATCTGATCTAATAAGAAAATATAAAAACAATGTTGCAGATAGAGTGAAATTGTGGTTTTAACATTTACAGGGTAAAGGGATCTTTAAGGGAAGTGTCTCCTTTGGATGCTATTTTTTAAGTAAGGGATCAGGAAAAAGCTTGAAAGCCTCTATACAAGTTGCTCAGCTAGAGAGAGGTATGCAGGAAACCAGGATCAAGAGAAAAGATCTAGAATAATGGTTCATATATCTCTAAGGTGGATGTGAAAAATAAGTGATGGCAGTTGGACTACCATGCAACTTCGAAGAGTGCGCTCCTATGGATAGGGGTTTTAGGCGCGTCAGAGCACCAGGACACAATTCACATGTTTTGATTTGAATATAACTACCTAAAGTATTAAAAATAAGTTTCTTTCTGATGACAAGGAATATAAGCATTGTTGCTGCCTGGAAAAGTTTAGTTTGCTGGCGGCCCACAGGCTTGGTGTAGACACTTAACTTGATCAGCTTTAACATGCGAGTTTTCACCTGTCTGTCTTTATAAATACACATATGTTTATGTTAATCCACTATTACTTTATTATACATGGCACCAGAACACAAACTGTGACCAAACACAGGCTGCATAAAACTAATGCAATGCCAATAGTAATACAATAACACACGAAATAATTAATTTTTAATGATTATCAAATTGATGTTAGCTAAACTAGAGAGCGTACAAGAAATTGCAAACAGGGATGGGCACAAGAGATAAACATTACTCAGAGTAAAAACAGAAGGCCAAAGCCCTGCTGGAGTTAAAATTGCCTAGTGACACGAGGAGTAACAAGAAGAGATTCTGTCAGTTTGCTCATAGCAAAAGGTTCAGAGCAAAAAGTTCCGAGAAAATGTGGGACTGTTGACGAAAGGGAGGAGACAGCCCAGTGATGGATGACATGGATAAAGCTGAAGAACTTGATGCCTTCCCCGCCTCCCTACCTCAGTCCCTATAGGAAAAGCCTGAGACCAGATTGCTGCACAAGCCAGTCAAGCTTGGGAAGGAGAGGAGCAGTCAAGACTGGAGTTGTCGCAGGTTAGGGGCTACTTGGAGGATCCTGATGTATTCAAATCCCTGGGGCCTGGATAAGATTCATCTGAAAGTGTTGAAGTATACAGCTGAGGTGATTGTGAAGATGCTACTTATTTGCAGCCAAAAATTGAGACAATCTGGAAAAGTTCCTTACAAATGAAAAAAGGAAAATACTATGCCCAGCTTTATAAATGGCAGGAAGAACTATCCGGGAGTTACAGGCGAGTCAAATTCATCTCAGTCCCTGGAAACAGATTCTAAGAGGATTTTTCTAAACATTGAAGGACAAGTAAGTAACAAAGGTTTACCAAGGACTGATCATGCTTATTAACCCAATTGCCTTCAGTGATGAAGTGACTAGCAACGTGGATGAAGTGACAGTAGAAGATGTAATATACCTTAACTTCAGTGAGGCTTTGGCAGTCTCTCAGAGCACTCTAGCATGTAAGCTGAAGAAGGATGGGTTGTATGAATGCACTTCTAGGTAGGCTTAATATTGGCTGGACTTCTGTGCTCAGAAGGTAGTAATCAGTGATGTGATGTCCAGTGGAAGCTGGTAATGAGCACAAGACCCAGTGGGGTGATAATGGTTCCACGATTGTTTGGTATCTTTGCCAACAACCTCGTTGATGAGACAAGAATTCTCAGTAAATCTGTGGAAGATATTAAATCAAAGTAAGCAGCTGACACAATAAATATTAAAGCTTCAATTCAGAGAGATCTTAAGATACTGGAGGACTGGGCCAAAAGAAAGCCCATGCAGCTTACCCACGAGAAGTTCAAAGTTCAGCTGTGAGCTGCCTGGCTGAGTGGCCATGGGGTATAGCAGACACCAACCTGAAGCTGAGGCCCCAGTGTGCTCTCACCACATATGAGGCAAACTGCATACTGGGCTAAGTTAGGAGAATTTTCACTAATAGATCAAAGGAACTTATTATTCATTTCTACTGTGTGAGGCCACACCTGAACTATTGTATCCAGCTTTTGGTCCCCCTATTCAAGGGTGATGTGGAGAAACTGGAGAGCATCTGGCAGAGGGCAATCAAGATGATCAGCAGCCTATAACATGTAGTTTGTGAGGCAAAGCTGAGGTACCTGGACTTGCTGACAGGCAACAGACACAAGCTGCGGCTTGGGAGGTTCAGGCAGGGCATTATGAGTATCTTTTTCAGCACTGGAATGCTGGAAAATGATAGTTCAGCACTAAGATTACACAGAGGAGTTGTGGAGTCTCCACGCATGGAGGTTTTCAGGACATGATAAACCCGATCTGATTTAGTGTTGGCAATAATCCTGCTTGGATTGGAGGTTGGATCAAACAATCCAAAGGTCCTTCCAATGATACCCTCATTCTGATTCTAATTTCCTGCTTCTTAATGCACTGGGTTTTTATACTGTTTCCATGTTCTTAAGCATGAAGAAAATGTACTTTGATTTGTATCTATGCAGGCAGCTAGGATGGTGGAAGTCTACATTTATTTCGAAGAAACAGGAAAAAGTGATGTAGAAGTCAGAGCTGGTTTGCTATTTATCTAAGTAAGATGGTATCTATTAATGCTAGTAAGAATCTGACACAGGAATTTGGGTAAGAAACTAGTTTTTTGTGTCTTTGCTTCTTTCAGTTAAGGGATCAGGATCACCTTGGCACAATTATCTAGTAACTTCTTTAAAAGCTATGGATGTTCTCATCAGTAAGATCTCAGTAAGTAGAAGCTGTCAAATAGTAGACTGCAGAGAAGTGTTCTATATTACCAGCTACTACAAGAACACTTTGAGTTATAAATATCCATAAGCTTTAATGGAGAAGAGAACTGTGCCTGTCAGCAGAAAAAAAATACTATCAACCTGTGATGCCCTGCACAAATAATGTCAAACTTGGGGCACGATGCAGATTAAGGTGCACTTTAAGCCATCTACTAAATGGAGTATTAGCTGGAAACTGGATCTTGCCATCAATGAAACATAATTTAATATAGCTGACGGCCAGTTATTGGTTCACCTATCTCAGCTACGGTTGCAGTGAAGGCAAAAAAGTCCTTTTGACTGTAAGAAAGTACTCTTTTTTCTATTACTGAGCTCAACAGCGAGTTTTGTTCCCGATTGTGTTCCATGGCAGCATCTTGAAAGGAAAATATTTTTAGCCTTGAACACAAGAATACTCCCTGCTTCTCTGAGTATAATATCACTGTATCTCAGTGGAGCATGAGCAATACTTTCATAACTTGCTATGTTAGAGTAGAAAAGAACGTATTCAGTTTGACATGAGTAGCTGATAGGAAATATTAATCTGGGATTGTCTACCCATGTAGACAATCTGGGTTTACAATATTACTCTCTATTCTAATCTAATTTCTGCTTTTAATTTGTCATTTGACCTTTAGCAAGATACGGGATTTTGCCTCACCGTACCATTACCTTATGTTAGATTTACCCTACCTTAGCACTGTAAAAATTAGGCTAACAATGCCTGCTCACCTTTTATAACACCTTGAGAACTTAAGTATTTTAACTGGACAGAAAAGAAGAAAGGGAGGTGGAGACAATCTTTGAAAATTCACTCTAAGATTTTGAAAGGTTTCCATGACTGCTCACAGTAGAGAAGTTTCTTTGATTGCAAGCACTTTCACTCTTGGCTTATATGTTCACCCTTGACTCAGACATCCAAAGACTCTTCAAAATTTGAGACCTAAAAACAGGAATGAAAGAAGAAACTGAAGGGCACATGACTTGGAGGAGGCAAGGACAGAGTTGAGAAACTGCAGAGAAAATTGCCAATAATGAGAGTGGAGTTATGCAGAGTTTGGAAGTCAGGAATGAGGATAATGAAGATAATGAGAGGTTAATGCATAGATCATAATAGAGGCTGTTCATAATGTAGATGATTACTAGACCTGCATTTTGGATGAAATTAATAAAGGAAAAGCAAGAAAGGCCAGTGATGAAGGATGCAACTGAAGCAACTGAAGATCAAGTTTAGACAATTTTTTGCATTGATACCAAAGAAAAACAGCTAATTTTAAAAGAAAGAAATTAAAGGAATAAAAGGAATTAGAGGCAATTTTACAAAGAAAAAGATGTGGGGAAAGAAAAAGAGAGAACATGTGCATTGTGTAAGCTTACAAAAATGAATAGAGGGTTTGGGAGACCTGGTAGAGTCTGATTATAGCTCGAGTAGCCACGTGGAAGGTCTTACTGTCACGAGGCTCTTATTGTCTAACCAAGTATGTACTACCTGTTGATTGCATTCTGAAGGAATTTCATGCTTACACAACTAAACCTGGTTCATTATTTGGAGAATACTTACAGAAATGCTGCAGATGGCATTCCAGCCCTATGTCTACAGATTAGCTTCCCAGTTGGCCCACCAAACTCTTATGCTGATTGTATTATATATAATATATAAAAAATATACAAAATAGATATATATTAAACATTCTATATTTTATATATATAATATATAATATTTAATAATATATCTAATCTATTAAATTATACACACACATATTTATATTTTTATATATATATATTAAAAAAAAAAAAAAAAAGATCATTTAGATCATTCTCAGACTTACCTGATTATTACATCTGGAGTGAAAGCTCTCCTATTCCATTGGAGAAATCTATATACAACTAAGGGAAAAGCAGAGACTATATATATATTAAACATATACATATACATATATCTATACTTTCATTTATATATATCATTGACTATGTTCTATATGATATATAAATGATATTATATATACATAAATGATATTATATATACATTAATTATATATATACATGAAAAAATAAATTTATTGCTTTTCAAAGTGTATGAACACATCTTAGTCATACAGAATTTGGAATTCTCTGTCAACCTAAGTTAGGCTGCATTTATAAAATATATTTAAATTAAATATAGAATCTCCCTTTATACCTGTGATTTTAACTGATGTGTCTGGCTTGAAGACCCTAGGTGAGATTTATCAGGTCCATTAAGGCATAGTAGTTCTAGCAAGGAAAGTGGTACTTGATACTTTCATGAGAATCCTTTTAAGGAACATGAGCTCTGTAACTGCAGTCACAGCTCTAGGCACTCCATATGAAAGCAATTCCCTTCAACGCCCCCAAGGACCAAGAAAAGTCCCAAAGAAATGCATGATTCAGATCACGTGTTAAACTTATTTTGGGAATTGTGCAACTAGTCAAGACAAGATAACCTAGAGTGGTCTTCAAATTATGGGTAAACTGATTCAGGCACGAGAGATTATAGCTCTTCTTGAAATGGAAGAATTCAGAAAGTAAGAATTGGCAATGTGACTTTCAACAGAGTACAAGAAATGTCCAAAAAACAGAAACCAAATAGGCAACAGAAGATCTGCTTGCAGGGAAAAATTAAGGGCAACAGGAAGGGAATATTGTGTTTTCTTTTATATCATTACTGTGGCTCCTGATAATTTCCATAAATATACTTGAAGTTCTCTTTTTCTTTCTGTTTCATCTAATGAGAAATTTTGGTGTGATCTCTCCAGTTTCAAGAGAGACCAGGTGAGAGTTCATCTGCCGAGGCGGAAGTTTATTTAACAAAATATGCATGAGATCTTGGCAACTAGTACCATAATTATTTAAGTGATTACCTTATCAATCAGCAGTTCTATTGTTCAGTTGGCCTCTGTCATTGGGGGATCAGGGGTTGTGGTAATCCTTTCTTGTAGGCTCCTTTTTACTGCAATTTAAGCAAATTCAGAGTTTTTGTCTTGTCTTTATTCATAACCCCTTATGAAGCTAGAGGCATGCACTGATTTCTTTAGCTATCTAATCGCCGAATTTATTTGTTAATTTTAATAGATAAATATATGATTAGGGATAATCTATGGCAATCTAACCATTAAACTGAAACAATTAAAAAAAAGAAAATCTTGTTACTCTATTGCTTATCTTACACACAAATGGACAAAAGTAACATTTATACCACTTTTTCATTTTAAAGATGTGTATTTCTTTGCACATTTTTTAACCTCAGATTTTATACAACTAAGAAAAATACTTATGCCAGTAAGACTAACAGTTTGGGCCTACATTTCCAGTGGAAAAATTATGTGTAAGCTGAAATACTTCTTAAATACACGGAGTTATGTTATTCCTGAATTAATACCGCATAGATGGAGAAAAAGTATGTTGGAAAGTTGTTTCCAGCATATCAGGATGAAAATGTATCAAATGACGCTTTTGAAATCTTTGTGCAACAGGCAAGGTGTAACAGTTGAGGTGTTGTCAGTTATGTAGGCTATATGGCAGTTCAAACAACATGGGTTTAATAGGAAAGGATGAGGACATAAAAAGATCTGGGGGTACCTGAAATACTGTATTGGCTTTACGTGGCAAGGTTTTGGTAGTGGAGGGGCTACAGGGGTGGCTTCTGTGAGAAGCTGCTAGAAGCTCCTCCCCTGTCCGATAGAGCCAGTGCCAGCCGACTCCAAGATGGACCCGCCGCTGGCCAAGTCTGAGCAGTCAGTGACGGTGGTAGCGCCTCTGGGATCACCTATTTAAGAAGAGGGGAAAAACTCCTGTGCAACAGCAGCCAGAGAGAGGAGTGAGAACATGTGGGAGAAACAACCCTGCAGACACCAAGGTCAGTGAAGAAGGAGGGGGAGGAGGTGCTCCAGGCGCCGGAGCAGAGATTCCCCTGCAGCCCGTGGTGAAGACCATGGTGAGGCAGGCTGTCCCCCTGCAGCCCATGGAGGTTAACGGTGGAGCAGATATCCACCTGCAGCCCATGGAGGACCCCACGCTGGAGCAGGTGGGTGTGCCCGAAGGAGGCTGTGACCCCATGGAGAGCCTGCGCTGGAGCAGGCTCCTGGCAGGACCTGTGGCCCCGTGGAGAGAGGAGCCCACACTGGAGCAGGTTTGCTGGCTGTGACCCCGTGGGGGACCCACGCTGGAGCAGTCTGTTCCTGAAGGACTGCACCCTGTGGAAGGGACCCATACTGGAGCAGTTCATCAAGAACTGCAGCCCATGGGAAGGACTCACATTGGAGAAGTTCATGAAGGACTGTCTCCTGTGGGTGGGATCCCATGCTGCAGCAGGGGGAGAGTATGAGGAGGAAGGAGCAGCAGAGACAACACATAATGAACTGACCACAATCCCCATTCCCTGTCCCCCTGCGCTGCTCGGGGGGAGAAGGTAGAGAAATCGGGAGTGAAGCTGAGCCCAGGAAGAAGGGAGGGGTGGAGGAAAGGGGTTTTTAGATTTGTTCTTATTTCTTATTATCCTACTCCGTCATTAATTGGCRATAAATTAAATTAATTTCCCCAAGTCGAGTCTGTTTTGCCCGTGACGGTAATTGCTGAGTGATCTCCCTGTCCTTATCTCGACCCACGAGACTTTTGTTATATTTTTAATCCCCTGTCCAGTTGAGGAGGAGGAGTATTAGAGCGGCTTGGTGGGCACCTAGCAGCTAGCCAAGGTCAACCCACCAGAGATACCAAGGGGTTTTCTTATCTATTGTGAGTGAAGAAAGGGCATGCCTATTGGGTCCATTGTAAGGTATCCCTTGAACTGTTTTTCTCCCTGGCATCCCATCCCATAGACTATAAAAGAAGACCACTTCAGCTCCAGGCTTTCAATGCTCTCCCCTCATCCCAGCACATCTGTCATCTTCCTAGGAAAGAAAGTAGTGTGCACAAGGGTAGATAATGGCAGAGACCACTAATGGCACCCTCTCTGAGTTTTACATAAGAACACAGGAATCATCTTGCTAGATTAGGTTATCTAGGTCCACCATTCAGAGTCTGAGGGCTAGCAACAAGCTTCCCACAGGAAGATGTGGAAAGCAAACCATGGGGAAAATGCTTCATTAAATGGCTTATGCCTATTCCTTAAGTCTGTGATTTGCTTAAGGCCTAAAATGTGGATTTTGATCTCCCTTCCAAAAATCCTATTGTTGTTAGTAAATATTCTGATATTGGGTTTTTTTTCTAATTGATAGGCATATAAACATCTAACTACCCTCTAAAACTTGCTCAACTATAACTTTCAACAGCATTCTGTGACACTGGTGAAAATTAAAGCTCTGTTACAAACAGAGTGAGAGAATATTTTGTTTTATCAGTATGAATTTGCCACCTTTTGAATTCATCAAATATTTCTGTTCTTCTGCTAGGAAACAAAAAGTACAGTCACAGAGGGCTTCACAGATATTGGGCAGAATCCCTGCATTTGGAGCTGACTTAGAGATGAATGGTAGTAAAAAAAAAGTTACAGGCTTTTCTACAGTTACCTATTTTCCCATTTAACTTCCAGTAACAAAGAGAAAAGGAGTACAAATTACACTGTACCACAACAGAATGATCAGTGACAAACGTCTGTCAGTAAGACTACCACTGCAGATAGAATATGTAAACATACATTTCAAAACCAGTTTTTCCTTATGCATTCTGTCTCGTCACAAAGATGCTAAACTGGATAGACTAACTTTGCAAATAAGATGAGCATATTTAATAAAATGAGAGTGATGGAATGATAACATTTTATTATCTTATTTTAGAACACTTTCTTAGTTTAATTTTTCTGTAGAAAAAGATTAAGCACAGTTAATCAAAGTCTGTCACTGGATTCCAGTGGTGACTTTGTACACTGCAAAATAAAAAGCACAAAAACAGCACAAAAGAAAGGAACATATGGAGTTGTTTGTGGTTTCTTACAGACTTCAAGTGAAGAACAGATTTTTACAGAGTTTTAATACAGGGAAACTTAAAATCACACTGTTTTGTCTTTTCAGTTCTTCCCAAAAGCAAATAAAAATACTGCTGTGCACATGGTGTGGCAAGTCCTTCAGCAGGGAAGGGCTTCATACCACAAGAATCAGTACCATGGTGTTACTTGGAAGAATGATATTTTCCTGTTTTCTAATATCTTTAATCCATTGAAGTACTGTAGAACTAATTTAAGTTCATATTTTCCTTCATGTTCAATTACTGCAGCATGCCTATTAGTTTGCACATTGCCTTTGCAAAGGTGCACCAGCACAATGAATAAACCTCACTGCAATGAGACAGTCATAAATTTGAGTCCAGAAGACTGTTACTGATGGAAATCCAACTTTTCTTTTACCTCAGAGGTTTAGCATATTTATTAATTACCTGGAAATCAATTACATGCTATACATGTGAAACCTCACAAGGCTGTGTTTATAGAAACACTTTTAGATAAAGCTGTCCTTTAGTAGTAGTATAGGTGTCTTGGTTAAGCTAATTTTCTGGACTTCCTCAGTAGGCAATGGAAAGACCTAAGATGGGACAAATTGATCTTTAGAGGTGTCTAAGAAAGAATTTTGAGAAAGGGTGATGTACTACCCTCTGGAAGTGTTGATTTATGTCTAGTGATGAAAGAGGGAATCTACTCTAGACTAGATTACTGGCCAAACTTTTTTAAAAATAATAAAAAAAGTTTTTTGGTCTGAATCCAACCCTAGTTGATTAACTGGAAAGACTTATTTGCAGAATGCTAAACAGAACCCAGAAGTCCTTATGCACTGAATGGTGGACACCTTCTAGGAAAAATGTATTTTATACTTTCCAGTGAAGATTCTTTAATCATAAAATATTTCAGATCTTTTCTCCCTTCTAAAATGCTGTTCCTCTCTCTTTTTGGGAGATCCCATTTTTTCTTATTCTCCAAGTTGCTATTTTCTCCACAGTATTTCAGTAATATATTTTTCCTATAACAGATAGTTGAACTGGAAAATATGGGATTTTCTAGCTGGTCTCATCTAATCTGTTTCTTTAAAATCATAGAACAGAATCATAGAATCATAGAATCATAGAATCATAGAATCATTAAGGTTGGAAAAGACCTCTAAGATCATCAAGTCCAACCATCAACCCAACACCACCATGCCCACTAAACCATGTCCCTAAGCGCCTCATCTACAT
>JAYKAV010003464.1:0-97031 GCA_035582835.1 Phoebastria nigripes | reverse complement strand
GCTCCAGCACCTCGATGTCCTTCTTGTAGTGAGGGGCCCAAAACTGAACACAGTATTCGAGGTGCGGCCTCACCAGTGCCGAGTACAGGGGCACGATCCCTTCCCTACTCCTGCTGGCCACACTATTTCTGATACAGGCCAGGATGCCATTGGCCTTCTTGGCCACCTGGGCACACTGCTGGCTCATGTTCAGCCAGATGTCAACCAGCACCCCCAGGTCCTTTTCCGACAGGCAGCTTTCCAGCCACTCTTCCCGAAGCCTGTTGAATCTGATATTTCACTTTGTCTTAACCTACTTGTCTGATTTAGATTTGAGTTAATACAATACTCTGAATCTTGACGTCTGAATAGTTTAACTGAAGTTAGTTGGAGTGCTCACATTCTTACTGCTAAGTTCATAGTTAGACATTCACAGGCTGGCATCTTTATCACCATTCTTTGTGTAACTAATTGTATTGACCCTTATTGTGAATTTCCTGATTTTCTTCTGGTATAAATTCACTGACTGTAACAGAGGAGCAAGTTCACTGCTGTTAATGGAGGTCTGTCTGACTTGTTTTGCTGTTCATAAAGACAGGATCAATAATATGTGAGTTCTGGAAATTCTATAGCATGAAGTGTTAGACTAAACATCTGATTTCAATATGACAGGATTTATTTCATAAAGCCTTAAATCTAGGTGATTATTTGTTATGATTAACAAGTTGAAAATTCTTTTCTGTTTAGACTTTTAAAAGAGTTGTCTTATTACTCCTCCTTTGGTGGCAATCTGTTTCAGTGAAACGTATTAAAAGTGAAAATTAAATAAATCTGCATTAGAACAACAGGAGGTTATCTACAGGATAGCAAGGATAGACAGAGAAGGGCTTTTTTATATTCTGGTAGAAGGTGAAGAACCCACTGTGCTTAACTGACCTGGAAAGAACTTATGCATTTCCTTTCAATTTGATATGGACGGTTAATTTTTTTTCTTAGAAAAATCTCCCTATTTTTAAGAGGGCAGACGATTCCTATTGATTACAGTGTTATCTAACGGTGAGGAAGAAGCTTGCCTCCCTGCTGCTGACTTCAGCTGAGAAGTCAATCATGACTGTTACAGCTGAATCTTGAGGAAAACTATGAAGCGTTTTACTGACTGAGAAATGGAAACAGGAGGAAAGGGATTATGTCTTACTCGGGGCCAGGAAGAAAGCAGTAGTGAATCTTTATTTAGGAAAGGTCCAGTTTCCTAATTTTTCATTACTTGGCACAATCTATTCAAATTCTAGCTTTCAGATGCAATATGCTGGGTGTCAAGTACATGCACTGTTCAGAGATGAGGCCAACTGTTATACAAAAAAACAGTGCTACCATAAATAGGTAATATGTTTCAGTTGTACGCAGACTTTCTGTATGATTTACTAACTTTAAGCTTGTCACTCACTGGTGTCTAAAGACTAGTCAATGAGCTTAACAACTGGTAAAAAATGAGATGAAACTGCTTAAGAAAAGGCAGGTCAAGCACGAAAACAGCTGGATGAGTTTGAGTCGCTACCAGCAATCCATGTATTTGTTATCAGGTTGTAGTTTTCTCGAGCACAATGGCAGGAATAAGCCAGAAGGAGAAATATAAGAGGCCAAAGAATTACTTGAGAGATTAATTTAGTGCAGTCATTCCAGTTTTCAGGTTTTATTGAATCTCATGTTTGATTTGAATATTTCACAAACATCTGAATTAGATGTAATTCCACCTGAAACACATTAAAGACTGTTACTCTTCGAATCAGACTTTGAATAACAGAATCACAGGCCTGGAAGGGACCTCAAGAGGCCATTTCTTCCATCTCCCAGCTGTAATGCAAACTCAACTAGGCTTATATCATCCCTGACTGATGTCTGTTCTAAAAAACCTCCAGTGAGGGAGGCTTTACAATCTCCCATGCCATTCTCTTCCAGGGTGTCTCTATCCTTAGCACTGGAATATGTTTCCTAATGCCTAACTTTGCTGTAATTTAAGTCCATTACTTCTCAGCCTAATCTACTGATGATACAGAGAAAAAATTGCTCCTTTTGTCTTTGTGTCAGTTTTTCATGTATTTGAAGTCTATTATCATACTTCACCTTTAATTATGTACTGAGAAAATTTTGGCTTCAAGGGAGACAACATAACTGACCAGCTGTAAAGGCAGAGAATTTATATAATAGAACAACAGTGTGATCTAGAAAACAAGAGTCTCATTTAAGTGATTACCCTTACTGATTAGTTGTTCCATTGATTAGATAGCCAGTCTGTCCTTGGAAGATCCGGGACCATGAACACTTCTTTGTAGTTGCCTTCTTCCTGCAGTATTAGTGAATCTGAATCCTTGTAGCCAATGCTTCTTTATTTATAATCCCTACCACTTGAGAAAGAGGCTGTGTGAACTGCGAAATACTCCTGTGTTAGCCAATATTTGTCACCATAGATAAATATATAGCTATGCGTAAACTACACTAATCTACTCACAGAACCTAAACGAAAATGAAACAAGAGTCCATATTCATTTTCCCATTTTACATCCTACCTTACATCAATAGCCTCTACACTACTTTCTCAATTAATTTTACTGCAAATCTGTTAAATATCTGAGTCTCCTCTGGCTAARCCAGGAGCTTATGATAGTTAGTCTAAGGTTTAGGCCTGTAATCCCCTTCTTACTGGCTGTATGACCTTCTTGCAAGCTGCTACACTAAGCTGGCACATTTCAGTATTTCTTATGTATTCGTTTTCATAATAAAGTAGAAGGAGCTTCTCACTGCCTTTTTTTAAAGTGTTTAACAATGAAGTCACTACAGCACCTACTTGGTGTATTTTAGAGAATGCTCTTTGGTTTTTGTCCTTCTTTATCACATTTTACTGCTTGCCAAAAATGCTGTGGGCAAAGTATTTAGGACATGGTTTTTCCCTTGGATATAAAGTTTTCTACAACTTCCCCCCGCCTCCCCATGGTAACAGTACTGACTAACCTGCCCTTGGACAGTCTTGAAACGATCTTGTTGCTTGGTCTTGCAAGACCAAGTGGACTTGGTGGTCTACGCACCTTGTGCAGAGCCTGTTCTTGTAACCGCCAATAATTTATTACAAAATACTTAAACAGCATGCCAGTTGTCATATAAATACTTCAAACAATCCAATGGTAATAGGATCTTACCTTAAGTTTAATACTTTTGTGGTTATAGACTTTATTTTAACAGAATTTTACTAGCAAATGTACTTTTAAAAATTGCTTAGAATTTTAAAAAATATTTATTTTTCATGAACCATTCAGAGGAGAGGTTTTACTTTTTTTATTAAGTCTTGCAGAAGTCTCCGCTGATTGCTACCATTCTGATTTACTTGTTTTATATACCACTGCTTGTTTACTAGTATGGATATTTAGTCTGCAGTATTTTCAGTCTAATTAATAACTGCAGTAGTACTTTAACTTATGGAATCATGTAGCTTTAGTCTTCCATCTAATAGTGGTTTTGTTCTGATTCCTGCATGATATCCCATTTATAAAGTGAGACTTTATCTCTACTCTGAAGTAAATAACGTGGTAGGACTTGTGATCAATGCAATGAGGCATGACGGGATAGCTCAGGTGACTGGAGCAGTAGGATAGATTGATGCAAGATCTTCAAGAAAGACAGGTAGAGAAGGCAAGGAGTATTGTCAGCTATGTGAAGGAGCAGCTCAAATGTATGGAGCTGGATGAGAGCTTGTGGGTTTCAGAGGAGAGGCCAGTGAGGGTGACATCGTGGAGAAAGTGCGTTACTAACCACCTGATCAGTGTGAGGAAGTGGACAAAGTCTTCTTGAAACATTCAAGGAAGTCTTTGGATCCTATGATGCTGTTTCTCATAGGAACTTTAACATTTGTTGGAAGGGCACTGTGGTGAGAAGCAAGCTATCCAGGAGGCTTCTGGATGGTATCAGGGATAAGTTCTTGATACAGGCACTGGAAGGGTCAACCAGGGTGACACACAGGTGGACCTGCCATTCACTAGCTAGCAATAACTGGTTGGGAATGTGATACTCAATGGAAACCTTGGCTGTAGTGATCACAAAATAGTGGAGTTCAAGATCCTGAGGAGGTAGAGGAAGGCAAGTAGCATAGTACAGAGACTGCACTTTAGGAGGGCAGACTTCAGCTTATCTCGGGAGTTGAAAGGTGAGATTCCATGGGAGGCAGCTCTGACAAGCAAACGAGTTCAGGGAATCTAGCAGGTCTGTAAGGACATCATCCTTCAAGCATATGAATGGTTCACCCTGATGCTCAGGAAGTCAAGTACACTTAGCAGTAGACCAGCTCATGACAGAGCTCCACCGTAAAAGGCAGCATAAGGGAGATGGAAGCAAGGACAGTCCACAAAGGAGGAATTTTGAAACATTGTATTAGCCTGTAGTGATGTGTGTTAGGAAAACCAAAGCTCAGCTGGAGTTGAGACTTGCCAGGGACATCAAGGCAACAAGAAGAGCTTGTACATTACTAATAAAAGGCTGAACAAGGAAAATATGGAACAGTTGCTGAATAGAAAGGGTGATTCAGCAACAGCGGACACTGGTAAGGCTGAAGTGCTCAATGCCTTTTTTGCTTCAGTCTTCACTAACAAGGTCTTTCAGGCCCCTGTGCTGAATGAGAGAGAAGAGAGGAACTACCAGCAGTGGATAAGGATCAAGTCAGGGATTACTTACAAGAACTCAACTCATAAAAGTGCATGGACCAGACAAGCTGCATGAAAACTTAAAAAAAGTTCAAAAAGGACGACCCAGGAAATTACAGGCTGCTGAGCCTTACTTCAATCCCCGGGGAAAACATGGAGCAAGTCCTCTAGGGACATATTTCTGGGAATGTAAAGCAGAGAAAGGAGGTGATGGAGATCAAGTTTTCAGATGAAACCCATATGGGGGTTGCAGTTGATGCGCTTGAGGGGCAGGCTGCTATTTGGAGGGACCTGTGGGATGAATGGGCCAACAGGGTCAGGGGATGAAAGCCCTATAAGGTGAGATGGAAGGAAATAGAATTGTCCAGTCTGAAGAAGAGACAGCTTTGGGGGGACCTAACAGCAGCCTTCCAATACCTACGAAGAGGTTATGAGAAGACGGTGGCAGTTTTTCAGTGATGCATGTCAGGAGAACTAGAAACAATGAACATGAATTGGAAAAACAATGTTTCCAACTGGTTATAAGGCAAAACTTTTTCACCATGAGGACAGCCAAGAAGTGAAGTAGGTTGCCCAGAAAGGCTATACAGTCTCTGTCCTCAGGTTTTCAAGACCAGGCTGTGTAAAGCTCTATACAACTCTGCTTTGAGCAGGAGTTTACATGAAATACTTCCTGAGGTCCCTTCCAACCTGAATTATCCTATGACTCTATTAAAAAAAAAACTTTTCTTTCTGAAACAAGTGCAAATATACTCTTTTTCAGGTAAAACAGTGTTTCATTGGTGCTAATTTTTTCTATAAGTGTATAATGCCCTGATGTTTCCAACTATTTTTGACACACTGGAACCATCTAGATTCATAGAATCATAGAATCATAGAATCATTAAGGTTGGAAAAGACCTCTAAGATCATCAAGTCCATCCGTCAACCCAACACCACCATGCCCACTAAACTACTAAACCATGTCCCTAAGTGCCTCATCTACACGTCTTTTAAATACTTCCAGGGATGGTGACTCCACCACTGCCCTGGGCAGCCTGTTCCAATGCTTAACCACTCTTTCAGTAAAGAAATTTTTCCTAAGGTCCAATCTAAACCTCCCCTGGCACAACTTGAGGCCATTTCCTCTCGTCCTATCGCTAGTTGCTTGGCAGAAGAGACCAACACACACCTCGCTGCAACCTCCTTTCAGGTAGTTGTCGATAAGGTCTCCCCTCAGCCTCCTCTTCTCCAGGCTAAACAGTCCCAGTTCCCTCAGCCGCTCCTCGTAAGACTTGCTCTCCAGACCCTTCACCAGCTTCATTGCCCTTCCCTGGACACGCTCCAGCACCTCAATGTCCTTCTTGTAGTGAGGGGCCCAAAACTGAACACAGTATTCAAGGTGGGGCCTCACCAGTGCCGAGTACAGGGGCACAATCCCTTCCCTACTCCTGCTGGCCACACTATTTCTGATACAGGCCAGGATGCCGTTGGCCTTCTTGGCCACCTGGGCACACTGCCGGCTCATGTTCAGCCGGCTGTCAACCAGCACCCCCAGGTCCTTTTCTGCCAGGCAGCTTTCCAGCCACTCTTCCCGAAGCCTGTAGCGTTGCATGGGGTTGTTGTGGCCAAAGTGCAGGACCCGGCACTTGGCCTTGTTGAACCTCATGCAGTTGGCCTCAGCCCATCGATCCAGCCTGTCCAGGTCCCTCTGCAGAGCCTTCCTACCCTCGAGCAAATCGACACTGCTGGCCAGCTTGGTGTCGTCTGCAAACTTACTGAGGGAGCACTCAATCCCCTCATCCAGATCGTTAATAAAGATATTGAACAAGACCGGCCCCAAAACGGGGCCCTGGGGGACACCACTTGTGACCGGCCGCCAAGTTAATATGTTGATATGTTACTCTAGTGTTTTCTACAATGCTATTTAATACTATTTGTCCTCAAGAACATATTAATACCTATGACATATTTTGTCTTTTGGCCATCATCTAACACATTTTTTAACACTGTGTCTACATCAGTCATTACCAGCAAAATGTTTGCTGAATGGAATTAGCTAAATCCTTGCTGGGCTTCCAGTCTTGATAGTTTAGCTTGATGGGCTGCTAGCTTCCTGTTGGACAACTTCATTTCTTTTACAACCCATATTTGCAACCACTGTAGCATTGTTTGTCACATGTATCCTGAGTCAGTAGAGATTTTATTCTTATGTAGAATTTCTAGAACTATAGGCATTCCCAGTGTTTCTGTTGTTGATGCAAAATGCAGCTCACATCCTCTGGTTGAGACTAAACCTGGCTAAGAATTTCCTTATCTCATATAATGTGTGTTGTTTGCATCACAGATGTTCTTATAGCTGGATTATATATTAAATTATAAAATTAAATTATTATTATTATATATTAAATCTAATGACCGAATCCCAACTTCCTGTGGATGAGTTTTAAAGTTGTGGTGTGTTCTGTTTGTTTGTTTGTTTGTTTTCTTTCCCCTTTTTGAACACAAGCTTTACCTCTGACATGTAAAGAGGGAACTTGTATAGTTTCATTCAACAACATAAACTGAAGAGGAAGGTCTTTGTTCTGGCTCTGTGACTACCCTTCTGTTCATCAACATGAATATTCACCTAGTCAACTGAGCATTAGCTGCCTGTTTGTGATTTCTCTGGAGATTAAGCATTTTGTTGTGGTGTGACAAGTCTGTAGAAAAACTCAGTTGATACCACTGAGATATTTTGGTGCTCTAAGGCACAAAGGGAAGCAAACATTTGTCTCTCATATGGTCTGTACCTTTTTTTTAACCTTGCTGACAAATACATGAGACATATGCCGTTTGTCTTAGTTTTCCTTCTTTCTCCTGGCTCAACACTGCACTCATTCAGTGTTCCCTAACTAACTCAGCAGGTCTTGTTGGCTATATATGTCACTAAATAAAATAGGGCTAAGGGCTGTTTTCTGGCCCTGAGGCTAAATGGCACAGAGTGGCTGCAGGCACACTACATAACACTTGGCCTTGAGTGTCCCCTCAAGGGGACAAAGTGTCTGAAATAATATGAGGGTCATATTGCAGCTTTTTAGCATGAGGGCTTTTCTAGCATGAAATGGAGAGAATGCGCAGCATGCTCTGGTGTGTGGCATGGGGGTATGCAGGAGTGTGTCAGGGTGCAAAACCTTCAGAGACCGTTTTGGAGAAACCATCAAGGGTGATGCTGGGTATTGGGAATGATTCCTGGCAAATGCTATCCCCATGCCTGGGAATTGTCTTGCAGGGTGCTAGTTAGCGCCAGCCAAACTGAGCAGAATGAAGTCTGTTAGCAGTCAAGCAGTGCGGAAAACCAGTGGTCCAGTGCTGGAATTCAAGCTCTGTTTACTTAGCATTATAGCTATATAGGCTTAATGCAAACGCATGCACAGACGTAGTGTCTCTGTATTTGTACAGCTACGTGCACACTGAAGGCTTTTGTATAGCCTCTGCCCAATTTCATTGTTTGCTATGTTTGGTCCTTCTCAAGTAAGCTGTTGTGTACAGTCACCTTTTCTGCACAGATTTCAATGAGACGCTGTCTGAATCTTGTCCCAAAAAGATCTCAAAAGTTGTGACACTTGTAGGTGGTGTAAACCTCAGTGGACCAGAGATAAAGGAGAATAACTCTACAGATACTGTTTTCTAGATCAAAAATGACATCTAACCGTGATGACGTACATACTGACTTAAGAAACATTGAGGTTTTGTTTCACATGCGAACGGTGCACATAAATTTATCTGTTGGATAAGAGTACTCTGCAGAAAGGTCTTCATGTGAATAGTTCAGATACTACAGATTTCATTAGCAGTGCAGAAAGCTATGTCCTACACTAAAAGTAGACCACAGAGCTATGAACAATTTCTGTAAGCTGTTAGGCTTTAACCTCATTCTGTGGAAGTCTTTCTATTGATCAGCTCTAAGCTTCTTTAAACAACAACAAACAACTGTATAGTAGCAAGGGAGCAGACTGAGCTCCCCGATGCCATGGGACTTTTGCTAATGTTCCTTCAATCTGGGTAAACATAGTATTCCTAGCACATTAGAACTGATACAGTTAATGTTACAGATTAAATAGCTGTCAGTTAGCACATCAACTTAACATGCCACTGGGACAGGAAGCTTTTATGTCAGCCCATTTGCAGGCTCCATCAACCAAAACTACCAATGGATCAGCTGTAGAAATTGGAGGACAAAGGCTCTGGTAATCAGGAGGAGCAAAAGCAAGCATTGTACTGAAAATACTGGATATGAGTAGAGCTCAAGAACGATGCAACAAGAGTGTTTCTGGGTGGACATACTAACATTTGAGAAAAATCAGAGGAAGTATTTCAGGCTTGAGTGAACAGTGGAAGTAGGTGTTTCTCTAAATAGAAGAGTAAGAACATCTTGGACCTCCTGCTGCTGAACACCAACAGGGAGTGAATACAGTGAACACTCTTCTGGAGTTCATTGACCCATGGGAAGAGAAGTTCTATGGCAAATCCTGAGCAACATGTTTAGATATGTGCTTTATGGGATGAGGGAAAACAGGGTAGAAGAAGGAGACACAACTGATTGTCAGCTAGTGTATGTATTTGAGTCGGAAGAATTAGATACAGGCTCTTCCCTGCCCTGGCCTGCTGTGTAATGTTTTACTTAGTGCAACTGCTTCTATTCCCAATTTTTTTATCAAGGCTTTATATTTTCAGATTGTAGGTTCCTCTGCAGAGAGAAACTGTTACTAATATCGAACCCAGACACTGACATGGGTTAGCCCTTTTAGGGATTTCTTGAAATCAAATAATTCAACTTTGTGCGTTCATTTTTGGGAAACAGGGAGGCTAAGAGATGAAATGCCAAAAGGAAGTCTGTTTTAATTTTGTATTCCTGCTACTGAATGGGAAGAGAGATATCCCAAGAAATTGTCCTTTGTCAAATTTTGATAGAGACTTTCCACAGGCCTAGGGAAAGTTTCTAAGCTTTTGGGCTTCTCTGACTCTGATGCTTCACCCATCATTAATTATAATACATGCCACTAGTCAGGGAGGTAAGAAGCAGGCAAGTGGGAGCTTAAAATGAAGGGAAGCAGTGCTGTTAAGTTCATCATTTCCCACCTATAATTTTTCCTTTGATTTCATTTAATTTGATAAACCTGGCAAGTTGCTGCCAGGTGGATCTCCTACACAAGTCTGCCTTGAGATTTCATTATCCTTTTTATTTCTAGTGTCATCATTCAGTCATCTCTGTTTTCTCTAGCTAATTAGACTGCTGTTTACGAGGTGCACATTTCTTAACATATGGTACAGTTGCATTGCATGTGTGCTGTATTTTCATTTTCTAGTTTGAATCTTATATTTCTGATACAGTATGTCAGAAATATCAGATGCCCATCTTACAGAACAGCACTCACAGCTTCACATTGAAATGTGCCCTAATTATACTTTTGAATTCCTTACTTCCCCATGTTCTCAATTAAGACATCACAGCCATTACAGTACTGTGACAACAGATTGTGATTTAAAGATGCTAGTATTTGGAGGTCAGAATTTAGCAGGAGATAACAGTCACAGGAATTAAGTGTTTAAAATAATTAAGATTAAAAAAATGTACCTTTCCAATTCAGTGAAGCAAAGTTAAACCCCGTATGAAAATCCTCCACATGACGTGATACTGTCTCTTTGAGACACTGGCATTGCATGCAGCTATTATAAATCTTCTTCCTGTGTAAGACTGCAGAGGGAGGACCTGACTGGCAACACAAAGGAAGAAGCTGGTCTGTTTGCCTGCCTGAGAGAGACAGAGGGAGAGGAGCGGGTGGAGGGGGAGCGAGACGCGCACACACAAACGCACAGCTGAATACAGGAAGATTCACTCCTTCTGTACAGCCCACAGACCATCTATGCCTAAATGATTCTGGTCCACCATTTGCATGATATATTAGCCTTTCAAGCTGTCTTTTGGTATAAACTGAGAGGCTGTAGCTCTCGCTTTTAGCTAAGCTCATCTGCAATTGGTTTTATCTCCAGCAGGTCTCCATTTCTAGCTAACATTAACCTTACTGCAAGGAAAACAGTACACTCAGAGCTGTGCTCATGCTGGAAATACACCAGGACACTGCAAGGGCTGAATTAAACAGCTTTGGTTACATAAAATTAAATTCCTGTGTCGTTTATTGTACTGGCTCAAATGCTTCTTTTTTCTCTTTTCTTTTTTTTTTTTTAAAAAAAACCCAGTTCAGCTTTACACAATATTTAAGCTAAACTGGAAAAGCGAGAAGTATTAATTCTGGAGTAAGAGTGTTCACATGGGTTGTTACACTAGCATAACTGTATCAGCTTCACTGTGCTGGCATAACTGATAAAGTCTGCTGTGTTGACTAGCTCTCAGGCTCCTTGAGTTGCAGAGGTGCAGAAGTAACCTTAAATTCTCTCTAAAGCAAATCCCTCAGATGCTTTTCACCTCCCTCGTCCTCCCTCAAAAAAAGCCTTCAACTCCCTCTATAGGATTAGCTCTTTTTCTGTACCTACTCCCTCCATGCCGCGTCTAGCCTGAATCTCTGTCAGTCATCTGCTTACTTCCCAGCTCCTCCAGACATCCCCTGCAGCCAACGCACATATCCCTGCAAGCTCCTGCCTGAATCATGAACTGACAGCTGGGAGACAGGTAGTATGAGGATCATATCCGAGAGATGAACAAACATTTTCAGCAGAAGCAGAGCACCTATCCACTAATATGCTATTTCCCTAACATGAAGGAAAATAACATAATGTTTTTCTTCTTTCTGTATAGCCAGTTTTTTATCATACAATGAACACAACAGAATTATAAGATTTCAAGTAGTGTTGTGACAGCAAGAGTAACCACAAAATAAGCAAATGTCTGTGAAATGTATAGTTATCTTCTAATATTTGGGTCAGCCATGAATGCTCCAGTCTTTTTATGCCAAAGGTGCAGCGTGATAGCAGAATTTTATTTAACATAAAGAGTATACTGCACAGCGAAGGTAAGAATTGTACCAAAATGGCTGTGAACATTTTCCAGCTTGTGGGTAGAGTACTGGGGACCTAAAGAGCTGGGCTATTTTTCAGTAGTAGTGAGAGGCCACAGCCGCTATTGACTTAATGCTTGGCTCATTTAAAATGCAAGCCTTATTTAGATACTTAATATAGATTTAGGCGCCTGACTGTAAACACCTGATTAAAAATATTGGCCTAGCTTTACAAATAAAGGTCAAAGGAAACATGCATTACTGAGCACTGGAAAGCAAAAGAAGAGTGAGACAAGGAATTAAGACAAAAGAAGTTCCAAGGATTTGTGGAGGACGAAGGACAGAAGGAAGGCACTTTGGTGCTGTTTATTATTTTTATTATTAGTTAATTTCCATTTCAGTTATTGAGTTTATATAGCTTTTATATAGCTATTTCAACTCTCCTTCTTGTTTTTATTATACTTTACTGTTCTCTGTGCCTATTCAGCCTGAGTGAAAGCAGAAAATACTGTATAGAAATCCTGAGAGACAGCCTGTTCACATGAAACTTTCATCCAAATTTTAGTAGATACCAAAGGGTGAACCTTTAATTGGGCAAGGAAGAAACTTATGGATATGGAGCTAAAGCTGTAAATTTTCAGATGTTCATCTATCATAATGATGTCCTGCTGCCACGCTTTCTACTCTTTAGCCATCCGGCATGAAAATAATAAAACAGAGCCACCAGCAACCACCAAAAGAACAAATGTTTTTATTTATTTTTCACCTGGATGTAGGATTTCAGTCAGACTTCTAAAGCATGTATGTGTAAATGCTGTCTGTGTAGTGGTTATTCAAGCTTCCTTTGAATCCCGTCCATCCATTTAGTCATCCCTGCCAAGTCAGTCTCTATTACCCATATCTACTAAGATGTGYTTTAATGGTGAAAGTAACAGGTTGACTTAATAAAAATGCTGGTAGTGACACCAAGGAATGCTGGGACTTCACTAATCTGAAAAATAATGACTTTAGGGGAGCTTTGTTCCTCCTTCTCATGGGTCCCTGCTAGAAACAGCCAAATAATTATAAAAAGGAGCCAACTCAATAAACACAGTGGGAAGTATTGTGGATGAACTGCATTTCTTCTGAAGTACTGTTCTGAGTGCACAGATTTCCCTCTGGACATGCGGTAGGCCAGACTGGGTTTCCAGTGCCTCAGTTTACTAGAATATTGCGTCACGTTAGAACAGGTTCATGAGTCCTCATTTCAGCTAGCACAGTGTTAATCATAACTGGGTAATCAGTATAGATGGAGGAGATACACACCTAGCATGAGACAGCCAGTTCAGATTAAATGCTATGGAAACTACGGGGTTAATTGCAATCAGCTCTCATCTTGATAGTAAACTCAACTTGTTCCTGTTGACACTGATTTCAAAAGTCTGATAATTAAAATGGCTCCCTTTTTTTCCTGTAACCTACTTTTCTAGTGAAAACATTTCCAAAGAGAAGCTAGAGGCTGTGATGAAGAGTTCTTAGGGAATTGGCCACTGGATTAAAATTCACCTTTATGTAAATAAGCCAGATCCTGGGAGAACTACATTTTGTATCTAAGTGTATTACTTTTTTTTACCAGTGCTTTATTGAAGGTCTAGTTTATTTAGATGGCAAGGAGCTTTCTGTTTTGACTGACTTAGCTGAGACTACTTATATCTGTGACGGGTATGCTGCTGTGAGACAGAAGAGAAATTGTCAACCAAACGTATAGTCAGGATGGAAGAGTACCTATATTCTGTTTTGTTCGCTATGATGAGCTTAAGGGGGCAAAACCCTTCATGTCCAAGCCCTGCCTCCTCTGTACATCTGACACGTATGCCATTTCACTGAGCAGATAACATAAAACATGCTTTTTCTGGCAACATTGTTGCACCATAGGCACAGTGCTCTTTTGAGAGCAAGACAAATGACTGTGTGGACATGTGCAGTTAGGAAAATGGCTTTCAATCAAAGTCAGGAAGATGTATCAATTTTGGGAACATTTCATGAACCGCTTCTATTTGAAGTCAGGGTTGTGAACAAATACTACCAGGATGTTATATAAATATCATGTGTTTACACAGTATTACACCTGACCCAACCAACTCTTTCAGTCTGGCATCCATGTTTGCCCCCAGTCCACATGAGCACAGCTATAGTTCCACCATAGGAACTGTGGTCTCCACTGTTCCTAGAAGCCACATAAATCTGAATCTGGCCTTTGCTTAGAGTAGACTGTCCCTAGTGTAAGGGAGATAAATCTACCCTGAAAATGTCCATATGTCTGGAATCGGATACGAAAGTGTACCATCTGAGCTTTGTTTTCTGTGTAGCTCAAAGCGCTTCACAAATACGAGTCATACACCATTTGGCCTGTAAGATTCAGGTGGGAGTTGTTTTATTGTTTGCTTGGGTTTTTTTAAAAATCTTTGGTAAAAGAAAGTGAAGTAGTGATTATTAAAAAATAATAATAAAAAAAACAAATGGCATGAAAAGTTTCAGTAAATTCATATCCAAAAAATCAAAGTTGAAAAATACCCATAATGCATTTATATAATAACATCCACAATACTTCCCACTGTGTTTATTGAGTTGGCTCCTTTTTATAATTATTTGGCTGTTTCTAGCAGGGACCCATGAGAAGGAGGAACAAAGCTCCCCTAAGGTCATTATTTTTCAGATTAGTGAAGTCCCAGCATTCCTTGGTGTCACTGCCAGCATTTTTATTAAGTCAACCTGTTACTTTCACCATTAAARCACATCTTAGTAGATATGGGTAATAGAGACTGACTTGGCAGGGATGACTAAATGGATGGACGGGATTCAAAGGAAGCTTGAATAACCACTACACAGACAGCATTTACACATACATGCTTTAGAAGTCTGACTGAAATCCTGTTTCTGAAATTCAGCAGCAGCTCTGAAGCAAAGTTCAAGGTTGAACATGGTATCTTGTCACTGTATGTCATTAAGGGTAGCACTTTAGGAGCCAGGTCTATAGGGAATCAGAGACAAAACTACTTTAGAGTGCAATTAATTGTTCTTTTATCTTCTATGTGAAGGCATCCAAAAGACCTATGCATGCTCCATGGTATCCCAACTACCCTTGTGAGGGTAGCTCAGAACCAGTATCAGGAAAGAAGACACTTTCTAGAAAGGTTCTTGTTTCATGAAATTGTTTTTGTGATGGGCATGATCCCTTTTACTGATTATGTTGGTGAGACTATAAGACTACAAGATGTGGACAAAGCAGRGAATGACCTGGAGAGGCTGCTGAGATACCTAAAGTGATGGAATAGTTTCATGGTGTGCTTTGCTTACACAAAGGGGGTGTGATTTGTCCACAAAACTTCTTAAAGCTTCCACAGAACACATTCCTTGGCATGAGACCGTGAGGCTAAAATGGCTACAGAAGAAGAAAAGCAAAAAAAGAGCCAAAAAAGCCCCAAAATATTAATTAAGTAATCTTGATAAACTAATATAATAAAAATTAAAGATACTTTCTTTTGGTCTCTAAATTCTATTAACATAGAAAAAAATACTATAGAAAAGAGAGGTACTGTATTGGGTTTACACGGCAAGGTGCTGGCAGCAGGGAGCTGCAGGGCGGCCTCTGTGAGGAGAGGCCGGGGCTGCCCCGCACTGGACACGGCCGGTTCAAGCCGGCTCCAGCCGACCCACTGCAGGGCACGGCTGAGCCCCGCAGCCAAGGTAGTGGTGCCTCTGGGGAAAATATTTAAGAAAGGGTAAAAAATGCTGCACAGTGTGAGAGATGATAGAGGAGTGAGGAGTAAGAAAATGTGAGAGAAACAGCCCAGCAGACACCAAGGTCAGTGGAGAAGGACGGGGAGGGGATGCTCCAGGTGCTGGAGCAGCAATTCCCCTGCTGCCCATGGAGAAGACCATGGTGAAGCAGGTTGTCCCCCTGCAGCCCATGGAGGACCATGGTGGAACAGATATCCACACTTCAGCCTGTGGAGGACCCCAGGTCGGAGCAGGTGGATGTGCCCTGAAGGAAGCTGCAGCCCAGGGAGACCCTGTGCAGGAGCAGGCTCCTGGCAGGAACTGCATCCTGCAGAGAGGAGCCCCCGCAGGAGCAGGTTTTCTGGCAGGACCTGCAGCCCTTAGGGGACGCATGCTGGAGCAGTCTGTCCTGCTGGACTGTACCCCATGGGAAGGACACACGCTGGAGCAGGGGAAAAGTGTGAGGAGGAAGGAGCGGCAGAGAGGAGCTGTTATGGACTGACCACAACTCCCATTCCCCACCCCCCTGTGCCACACAGGGGAAGGGGTGGGGGGAGGTAAAGGAGATAGATAGCAATGAAGGAGTGAAGTTGAGCACTGGGAAAGAAAGAAGGGGGGATGAGAGGAAGGTGTTGTTTGAGTTTGTCTTTGTTTCTCATTATCCACATTTATTTTTATTGGCAATAAATTTAATTTTCCTGAAGTCGAGTCTGTTTTCCCCATGAAGGTAATTGGTAAGTGATCTGCCTGTCTTTATCTTGACCCATGAGCCCTTCCATCTTATTTTGTCCTCCTGTCTTTCCCTGTTGAAGAGGGAAAGAGCAGCTGGGTGGGTGTCTGGCAGCCAGCTGCTCAAGCCACCACAAGTGCACTAATAGGTAAGGTGGAATATTCAACTATATTAAGATACAATTGTAAATTGTTTGCTTTTAGTGAGTAACACAGAGCTGAGAAGTATTGTGTGTAGAAGTTTAGTATAATTCAGATCAGATTCCATTTTGATTGCATAAAAATCTTTGCTGTTTTAAGCTTTCTAAACACATAATAAATGTTAAGATTTTGCAGTAAAAAAATCATGTTACTCTATCTTTATCTTCTCTCCTCCTCAGCATTCTCCAACACTGTTATTCTTTGTAATGTACTGTCCAACTCACATGTCAGGGCTCCTGCAAGACACAACCCATGGGAAACCATTGTAAAGAATAATAATAGAGGGGAAGTACAATCAAAAGCAAGKAAGATTTTTGCAACTATAGCTGTTGATAAAAAGATAAGAAAGGCTATTTGGATTAACCAATAACAAAACATCAAGAATCAATGCAATACATTTTTTCCGGTAAGAAGGGACCTGGCTAAATAATTTATCAAGTCATAGAAAACAGTGGAAATACCAGAGGAATCAGAGAAGCAAACGTGGTATTGCTCTTCAGTGAAATAAAAAGTGACACAACTGTCATATTGCAAGACTAGTTTCCCAGTAAAATAACAGACTATATGTTTTAAGAAACAAAACAAAAAAACCTGTAAGCTACAGGATGAAAAATTAAGAACAAATCATCCCTGAAAAATCTTTGTTCCCACAAAACTCTAAATAAAGTAAATACATCAAGAACCTGCACTTGCCTATTTGCAGGAAATATCTGTCATTTATTTCTACCCCAATCTTGTTCCTAAGGTCTTTTCATCAGAATCTTTTTGTCCATGACCTTAATTTCAAAGAGGCTGTAACACATCTCCTAGCCTGATTGGAGCAAATTGAATCCACCTGACACTATCATTCAGGAATAATAATATTGTCCTTTCACAGAGACATGAAGCTCCTGAGATCAGAATAATTCAGGGATTCAAGTTCTTATGGTCAGTTGCTCCACTGGAATAAACTGTCATGGCTCTATTACGGGCAATGAAGCTGTCACTACTTACACCAGCAGAGATTCTTTCCCTCTCATCTGGCATATCTGGCCTCTGGCTGCAGCTTTTCAATGGAATTGCCAAATTGGTAACAGTTGATGTAACATATACACCCTGCATATTTAAGATGTTCTATTACATATACTTCATGTATTACTGTATTATGGAGGAATCCGCATCATGAACTTAATTTTCAAAGTGCTGTACCAACTCAGAATTTAAGAACTTACATTGTAATGCAACAGATAATGGCTAGGTAGCAGAAAACCCAAATGGAATGAGACAATGTTAGTGATATTGTCTTCTTGTAATCTGAATTAAAATCATCTTGGATAGGAATGCCATCACATAAAAGACTAACTATCCAAAAGATCTTCTGTGAATAAAAGGTAACAATAAATAGGAATATATGACAAATTTTAGCACAAAGCCACATTGATTTAGTGTAGCTAATGGCAATTTAGCAGTGAATGTATACTTATTCAGAACCAAAATTTGAACTGCTCACTTTTTGCTTAAAAAAAAAAGGGTGTTCAAAACAGTGGGAAAGGGAATGAAAAACAGAGCCAAAAAGTGATCAGAAGTCTGAGGATGATCCTTTACATTTAAAGAGCTCCACAGATTTAGCCTACCAAGAAATATATTTCTCAGTGATTAGTTACCACCCATGTATAAAAATACCATATACAGAGGGTGTTTTTAAGGAGCAGAGGAAATCATGACAAGAACCAATGGCTGAAAGTTGAGCAAGGGAAGTCCAAATAAAAGAAATTTCAAAAGCAACAATGTGATTAACTTTTGCAAAAATACTAAGGCGGATGTTGAATTCCCCATCTCTTCATGCACTAAATCAATATAGACTGTAGAGGAAATATATCCAAACTTAGGAGCAAGTTAGTGGGCTTCAGGTAGGGTAGCTGAGTAACATGTAATGTCCTGTGTGGTACAGGAGGTCAGACTAGATGACCCAATAGTCCCCTTTGGCCTTTGCATCTGAGAATCAGATCTACAAAAACATTGTCAGCAGGGTTAATTCCTGAGAGTAGTCCAATTATAACCAGAAGATTATTTTATGAAAGTGCTATTCATAATACCAGAACATAAATTTGCAGATATTACTAAAAGGACATAAGTTAGTAGCAAGATGTGAGATCTAGGGAAGGAAAAGATATAAAATAAAGAGCCCAGTTCAGCAAATCAAATTCAAGTAGGTGAGAAGAGTCCAAAGTCCTCTTCATGGAAGTGATATCAAAAAACAAAATGAAATTTCATTTTGAAAATTAAAGAGCTATATTTACTGTGCTTTTGCTAAAAGTCAATATTCTTTTTGTCATTTACCACAGTAAAGTGTACTAGTATATATCACAAATGTAAACTTTTGAGAATAGGAAAGTATATAGCAAAATACAAATATTACTTTCCAAATGGATGTTTTTCTCAAATTGACCAACTGTAGCTAGAAAACAATAATATTGAATGATATATAAGGACAGTTATATATGATAAATTTGACACAATGATAACAGGGGTTTCAGCCTACATATGTAGCATCATATCCAGAAGCTGATTCTCTCTTTCTATAAATGGTTAAGAGGGATCACTGAGGTGAGTTCTGAGGCAATGGGCACCAAGAAATGCCAGAAATCTATAAAGTCTTTAGAGAACACTCATCAAGGCAGTGGAGAAACTAAAGTGTAAGGCAATAAATATGAAAACAATTGGATTGCCATGTCCTGAAAAAGCAATGATCAAGAGTAATATTCCTACTTCTAACCTGAACAGTTAGCCAGTATTTTAATTTTACAGGTCAGTTTTATAAGGAGAAACTGYGGAGTCACATTATTTCCCTCATGACACTAAAGGCAATGGGAATGAAACCGGAATAAATTTATTTTTCCGAAGTTTGCAACCATTTTTTTTGCAACATTCTAATCAAAATGGTCCTTCTGGGTTTTGTCTATGTCTATGTCCCACTCCCATGTTGTTCAGGTTCTCTGCATACCTTTGGGAAACCAAGCCAAATAGGACTAAMTCCCTGCCTTTGCAATGCATATCAATATAGCATGACACAGATCTGCTTCTGATCAAACTCGTGTTTGGGCAATGGTTTATTTTGTTGCAGTATCTTACTACAAAACCCACCATAACTATTTCTCACATTTATCTTCAGGAAAAGCTTTTGCCAACTTTCTTCAACAAAGTTTCAATCAATCACTGACAAAGGGGTATAACCAAAAAATCCTAAGATTTTGAAGAGAACACAGTAAGTAGGAAGGAGGAATTCTGAATACAATCTACAAATATACAATGAAAAGCTGAGACTAAATTAAGTGTCAGAAAGATAAGTGAATATCAGAAGATACATGTCTTTTAAACCATAAAATATAGACTTTGAGAAGGAGGTTGTAAAAGTTGTTGAAATGTGGATGAGAAAAAGTATTAGAGATGATACAGCAGGGATTAACAGAGGGAGCCAATTATTTCCAAATATTTATTGTTATTATCTATTTCTTTGTTTCCTATCCTTTTCATTTTCTGACATTATAAGGTCACATTCCTATAATCTCAGTTTGAGTACTAGATGGTTTGTGAGCCATTGAACAGTGGCTATGCTCATCTAAATGGAAGAAAGAAATAAAAGTTTTCTTCCTCCCTTTCCTCCACAATGTGTTACAGCTTCTTAGATATGTTTTTAGAAATTTGTACTTTATTGTACCTTCCCAACATTTCTGAGTATCTCCAGGTATTTTTTCTAAGTGAGATTTTCCCAAAACTGTATCATGATCTTGTATCATTTTGCCCTTTTTATCATTGTTCTTCATTCTGGAATCCTTCTTTCCTGCTCTGATTTTCCTTATTATATTTTAACAACCCTACAATTTCTCTGCTGGGAGTTTTGCTGAGATGTCCTATGCAACTTGCTTCCTATTTTCCCTGAAATTTGCAAACATTTTTTGAAGCGTGAAAATATGAAGAAGAGTGGTTAATTTTACCTGCTAAAAATATTCAGAAAGCTATATCCTTTGACTGTTCTAGCATACTAGCTTCATTGTCATCTTGGACTTAGAAATTTATTATTTACTTTTGTAGTACATCTGTTTTCTTTTTCTAATTTATCTTTCTCAATATTTATATTGCGTGCATTAGTTTCTTGTCTTAATACCCTTTTAAATGTTCCACTAAAGTAGACAGGACACTCACCATGCTCAAGAGAACAGAAAATTGCTATACTTACCTTCTCCCAGGTACAGTTCACTCCATAATACATTTAACATATATTGCAATCTTTCAGGACTTCCAATCAGCCACAGTAAGACAATTAAAAAATGTAAAATTCAAAGTCATCCTTAATGAAAAATAAAAATTCCAGCCGTATGACCCAAAGAAGAAGCTACTATCAATACAGAATAAAAAGCCATATATACATGACTACTAGCCACACAAGCTAATGTGGTTGGAAAAAGTGGGGAGAAACGTCCTTAATTGTGATAAAAACCCAAACATTTGCATTTGGATGGTGTAAGCTCCTCATTAGATCTTTATGCTCCCATTCTTTCTATTCATTCTAGTCTCTCCTCTTATATGACTCACCATAGTCTCTTGTTTTTACTGGTGCATTTCTGAAGATGCATTCTGGCTTGGGAACATAGTTCATAAAGGACTATACATTCCCCATTAGATAGACTATAGTATCTGCAACATTTATTTTCTTCACCCTCTTCTCATAAATAAATAAATAGGTAAGTTTTAAAGAATATTTTTGAAAAAAAAATTCATTTCAGTAAAAGGACATTTTTAGCTTTTGAAAAATCAACATTTTCATAAAACCCAGGCAATTTAAAATGATGATGATGATGGTGACAACGATGATTGTGAAGATGATGATGTGATGATGATGATGACGACGATAATAATAATAATCTAAAGAACATTCAGTACAAAATATTCAACTAGCCCTAAAAGGAATGAAAAGCTAACTTTTGTTAGTCGCTGAAATGATGTTGATTCAGGCCCCATTAAAGTAATACATTTTTTTCAGCGAGTGTATGCAAAATATATTATGAGAGTAGTTAATCCATCTGACTACACTATACTTAGTTTATCAGTAGGGATTAACTACTGAAAAAAACTGTGACTAGAGATAGAGATGGAAAGGCTCATTTTGTTCAGGTAATTCTCATGATGAAAAAAGATACTTTTTTTTTTTTTTTTTTTTTTAGAATTCTGTGCATTTACAAAAATAAAGTTAATTAACAAAACTCATTAATCTTTCTGAAGTGAACCTACTCACAATTCAACTTCCAATACTCTTGTGAAGGAGGCAGGGACTTGTTATATCCATGTCTTCATTGCCCAGCTTCAGAATATGAGACACAGGGTGAAGTCCTGACCCTACTGAAGCGAAGACCAAGACTCCCACTCTTAGTAGCAGGGCCAGGACTTCGCTCCCTCCCAAAGTATAGGATCTACTCCAGGCCACACAACAAAACAATGACAGAGGTAAGATTTTTGTACACAGACACATATACATAAGCCTTTTGTCCCAAAAAGGATATATCATGTTGAAAACACAGAAAGATACAGGATGTAGAATCTTTTTCTCCCAAAAGTTCAATATTCRATTGTTTGAATGGTTTGATGATAACATTATGGTTCCTTTATCCAGGTTACATAGAGGCTACATCAGCAGCTAAAGTTTCATGTCAGCAATAGAGGATAACAACATACACAGTACAGTTTCCTTCTCATAACATCTGAAACACATGCCAGAAAGATTACTTCTGGCGACAGACAGTTTTCTCTACATCTGTAGTAACCATGTCCTCTCTTTCTTCATTTGACTGTTACAGATTCTACAACTATCTCACCTTTAAAACTGCAAATATTTTCTATGACTGGAAAAGTCAGTCTCAGTGCGAGAGAAACACTATTTACAGACATTCAGGGGTCTGTTTGCCATATTGCAGCAGGCTGGAAAAAAAAGCAGCTCTTTCATGTCTACTTTTGTATTGTGTAGTATGGAGCTGCAAGCTTCCTCTTGCTGTTACAGTGATTCAAGTTGCTTATTTTAGCCTCCATATTTCTTATCTTGACTGAGTGGTTACATTAACTATTGCCTTTTATGGATTGCTAAACACATTTCTGTACATGGTGCAGTGCATGGAGAATGTGTCTACGAGAATCTGTAGCAGTCCATTATACATGAGCAACTTCAAACAGTTTTCTATTTATGCACTGATTATAACTGAACCATGCATAAAAATGCAATAGTGTGCCTTTACATGGGAATTCATATTTAGTGGTCAACTAGTTCATGAACAAAGTGATTACCTGGTAGGGCTGGTGATAAAATTATAAACAGAACACTTTAGAAACCAGTATCGTATACAAATATTTTTTATGCTTGAGAACAGGTTTGAGTCCTATGAACAGCATGCTGTCCCTTGAGGAAAGGCTACTGCCCTAGCACAACCTGTTATTTCCAATCTCACCTCAGAATGAGGACTAGAACAGAAAGGAATTTTGAGGAGATCAACGTTTTTCCCGCTCTATAGACAAGAGGGGCATTTGAGATCTGGAATCGCAGCTTTCTTTGAAGGTCTGAGGGTGAAAAGAGGGAGGGAGGGAGGGAAGGAGAGAGAGAAGTCGTTTTTCCACATCCAAATAACAGTTCTGTTATTCAGAATCTACATTTTCAGCCTGGTATCAAAAAAAAGGTGAACCTGAACACAGAACATATGAGTAAACATTTAGACTAACAGATTTGGTCAAAGAAAAATAAATCAGGCTTCAAGCTTATCATATGCCATTCATTTTATTAGTTATTAGCGTGGCTGGAGTTTGAGATAACCTTGAGCTTACCCACTGTCCATGCAATAAGGCAGAACTAGCTCTGGCCTGTTTGGCTTCTCAAACCATAGTCATGCAGTGCCCCTGGCAATTTCCAGTCACAGCACCTTTCCAAAGGTCAGAGTAGTGCAAAAGTCTCATTCTTGTTCCATTTCAGCTCTTCTGCTGGTCCTCAGAGGGCAAGTTTCCAGTTTCACAGAGACCTGTGCTATCCAGATCATTCTCTCTGAGAGTGAACTGGGCAGCTGAGGCATGAGCTGGCCCTGATAATACAAAAGGCTGCTGAAGTTTCCATGCAGGCTTGTGGCCTGTCCATCTATCTGGGTTTTAAGACCGCTTACCATCTGACTACTTGGCTCCTTTTGTGATCACCCCAGATGCTGTATCTTCATTATTTTTTGGTGATTTAAATAATGAGGTACAAAATCTTGACGTGAGCAGTAGAAACATCCAATGGTAAGGCTATGGCAAGATAAAGTGTAGGCACTTGGAAAAAAAATCCTGCTTTGCTTACTGAACATTTCTAGTCTCTAGTTTTTCAGCTGTTGCATGTTAAGCATGGGTAAAACAACAAACAACCTCTTCCTCCCATTTTGTCTGATTATAACTACATTTTTCACAAACTAAATTTTTTTCAAAATCTTGCGTCATCGATGTGGACCTTGTAAGATGTTTTTTTTTTTTTTAAAAAAAAAGGCATTTTTAGGAAAGTTTACCCCCTTTTTCTAGAGAAATCTAGGGTGTTTTCATTTGGTTTAAGTGATGCAAAAGTGGACAGCACTCCTTATTAGGTTATTATTTACCAACCACAAAAATATCTACCCTGATGCTGATTACACAGGAGATAGCCAACTACTAACCACCAAGTTTTCAATAGCACTTTAGCTTGTGATGAAGCAGACTTGATCCACAACTACACAGATACACTAGTGTTAATGAAAACTTTCCCTGCTATGGCACTTCACCAGTTACTTTTAGCTTTTTATAATTTCTTTCAAATACAATTTTTCTATTCTTGATTTAGTAGTCAGAGATGTAAGGGTGTGTGGAAGGTGAGGCCATCTGCTTCACTAATGTAATCCAGCCAAGGACCTTTTCAATACAAAAGGGGATACTAAATAAAGATGGAAGCAACAAACAAAAACACACAAAGACTTAAACCTAGTGAAGAAGGAATAACAGAGACAATGCCAAAGACCAAAAGTCTCTAGTCAATAATAGACGGCCCATGAAAAATCTCCATGCACAGCTTTGGAGAGCTGGGAGTCCAGGTCCACATGGACTTTGTAAGTGATAAGAAGGGGGAAACAAGAGGAACATGAGGACTTGGGATACCTGAGAGGGGACTGTGGGACTATACAAAATTTATGAAGGAATGTGTAAGGAAAGGGGATTGGGGAGGAACAAGAGGGGGCGTAAGCCAAAAGGGGTATAAAAGGAGCCAGTTGTATGTAACCTGGGGCTGGCCAGTACACTTGTCTGATCCCGCAGTCTGCCCTATCTTCCTATTAAATAATTTCTTAACTATCTCTTTGTGTAATCTTACTCTCTGTCCCATRTGTGAGTGCTGTAAAGACTAGGTGCCAATAACTGTAGGAAGTGGGGGAGTATGGGGTTAGCATCTGGAGTCAGACTGAGGGTGTTGGTGCCCCAGGGTGTGTGGTGCCAGCAACTGGATCAAAAAAGGGTCTCAGTGTCTGTAGACAGAGGGGTCATAGCTCCTAGGTGCACCTCTACAGTGCTCGGACACCTGAGTGTTTGCATCTTCCCTGAACCTGGTGCACATCGGTGTGTGTGCATGTAATTTGTTTGCAAACTTCAGCTGGAGTAGCTGGAGAGTAGGAGGCCCAGAGGTATCCGATGGGTGGAGGGTCTGTGCTGACATTAGGGGGGACCCATGAGTGTGGAGTGCCTTTGAGATGAGTGTGTGAGTGCATGCATTTGTTTGCTGGTGAGCATTGAGCTGGACTAGCCAGCAAGCAGGAGACCCGTAGAGCATATAAAACGGCCTGGGATACAAGCACAGGCACCAGGCGGACAGAGGGGCCGCGCTGGTACATAAGGGATCTGCAAACATGCATCTACTTGCGAATCTAGAGAGTGGGGACATGTATGCTTTCACTAGTGAACTTGAGTCCTTACCAGCTGAAGATGAGGAAGGGGACTTGGCTGTAGTCCTGCTAGTGTCACATGTGGGTGCTGTTGAAGGCAGCGCCTTGTCTGTGGCAGTCTGTGTAGCCAGCCGTGCCTGTTTTCTTTGTGTGTCTGTGTGTGTCTCCAGGACACATCCTCAGCCTCAATATTGGCTGAACCTGCAAATGGGAAAGTAGCAGCCATGTCCATCAGCTTGGGATGGAGACCCATGGGTGTCCAGGCTGGGATCCAGTGGCCAGGCAGAGGAATCCCTGGGCCCTGGAGCTGCTGGAGGTGGCTTCTGCTTATATCCATTAACAAAAGGTAGGTGTGAAGAGGTATTTTTGCATTATTTTCATTTGTGATGACTGCCCCTCATTCAACACACAAGATCTGAATAAAGACCTAAGAGCTAAACAAGTTTTGCTGCAGTTGGAGCTTAAGAGCCAACCCTCTGAAGCTCACCAGTGCAACAACGTGTAGCCTCTCAGTCAGACATAGACACATAATAAATACTTAATCATGAGTGATATTTCACATATACTTTCATTTGTGCTAACTTACATGCTGTTTATCTAGAACTAATGGATGTTTTTCACCAGTCAGGAATTATTTGGAGTGTGTGAGCTAAAAGTTGTTAAAGACATGGATGAGACGGTCTGGCTGTATGCAGCTGAAAAAGAACTCCAAGAGGAAGTCCCAGACAAAAAACTATACAGTACAATAACACAGCCTCAAGAAGCAGGTGATGGAAAGCTAAGGAGGATGACGTAATTTACTTTTTATCTTATGTGATTTATTTTTTTACAGATTTACATATCTTCATTATGTAACTAACTCATTTAGTGTAAGGTGTACATATAAAGTCCACTGGTTCTAAATTCAAATTTCAGTGACGTCTGCAGAGCAAACCAATTTTGAAAAAAATAAAAGGTTATGCAAGAAATTCTAGTGCACGGTGTGGTTAATGGCTCATATAAATAGAAACTCTTCTTTTAGGCCAAAAAGACCCTCTAAGAAAATGAAACTAGTTGAGAATGTGCTTAATGCCACCCCTCATCTAGGCTGCTTTATTAAGCAGCCTGAGGACTCCATCAGTTCAGAATCGTTTTTAATGGTTTGGTTGTATTCTAACCAATTCTCCCTTTTACAAATATAAATGTATGGACTCTTCCCAAGCTCCACTTCCACTGAAAGTTATGTAAAAGTTAATTCTTGGCAGATATTTGACACTATGCTTTCACTACTGAAATCTGAAGACAGGATTTTAATGTATAATACAACTAAATACAAGTGAAATTACTTACACCATTTTTACTGATGAATATTAACTTTATTTAGGAACAAAAGTTTAAAGAGATGGGAGATGCCTGTAAGTGTACATGAAGCAATAAAGCAGATCTGTTTCTCTTGGACAGGTGGGTGTAACTGGAGAGAATAATAGCTACTGTGTCATTGGTATAGATTCACCAAATACTTAGTATTATATTTGAATTCCACTTACAAAGTATAAAAAGGATACTTCACTAAAAACAAGCCTGTAGATAGAGTCTTGCAAATTTTTGTAATGATACATTTATTTGTAAACAGGTATTACGCAAACTGGGGATTTCCATTGCTGAGAAACATATGTCCAGTTATGGCCCAACAGCTGTGTTGTTATCCATGCACTCAGATTACTGGAGCGCAATTCTGTCTCAGGGTAACTTTATTTGTTTCTATGTGGATTTTTTAGAATAGATTGTTGCTTCTTCCTTTATCCTGCAGTGAAACCCAGGATCTAAATTTAGCTAGTGCTAATAAAAGGAGGAGAGAGAGAAAGCCAGAATCAAATTCAACTGTTACATGAATGTTGAAGTTATCATCCACAGTACAAACTCAATTGAAATGCCACGTGTATTGATCAGCTTAGGTTCAACTCTTCAATGTACTTCTGTCCAATTAGTGGTTGACTAAATTACAGGCTGCACATGACTTCAGAGTTGAAAGATCCAGCAAAACTAGAGGCATTCTTCCCCTACCCCTTACCTTTCCTTGCTCCAGCTTTTTTACCTTCCTACTATTTTCAAGCAATATTGTTTTCTCCATTGTGTGGAGAGCTGAGACACTGACCTAGCACTGTTATTCAGTTCCAAGTTCCTGACAGAGGAAGACATAAATACCCTATGCCATGTTATGGGTCAACGCCAGCTTTTTTATTATTACAAGAAGGTGAAAACATTAGCCATCTTCTTGTTTGATTTGCCACAAAGCTGGTTAGCCACACGGCACTGTCAAAAGAAATGTACAGTGGTTTGTGCCAACAATGTTTATCTAGCAAAGTAGGCACACAAGCATAAGTTGTTTAATCAAGGTAATTGTTAGTGTATCAATTATCATTATTATATTAAATATTATTAATTAGTGTTACAATCATAGCTAAGGACAGTTTCCTAAGCAGCCCTACAAAGACTGGAAATACATATTAAGCAATATAACTGTAAAAAAATCTGTGGTGCACTTATACAGTTAGGCAAAATGCTTTCACCAATTTGCGAGATCATGTGCAGAATATTATTCTGTTATTTGCTTGGCTGTACCTGTCCATTTTTGTTTCATTTTATCTTGCAAGTTCAGTTGCTTTAAAATTCATCTGTACTGTGATGGTGCAAAAGAATTCTAGTCATGGGTGAGGGTAGTGTTGAAATAGGTATGATGCAAACATGGAACAGAAAGGTTACAGATTTAAATACAGACAGCTATGGTAGTCAGAGTTAATAAGATGGTTTGGGTTGGGAAAAGAGAGCTTATCTCATCACATCTGCTCTCTAACCATTGTCAAGGCTTTTCTGGCAGGATTCATAGTAGAAGAGAGTTTACTGTATATTGGCAAGTTTCTTGTGAAGGACTTTTCAAGTGCTCTTCTGAAAGTGAAACAGTGTGATCTTAATGATGACATCATCTGTTGACTGAAGACAGGAATCAATATCCCAGTTCCATGTACAGTTTGAAGCAAGCTAACTTGGTATCTTAAAGTTCTCTCCAGAGTGAAAATATTCTTTGAATCCTGATTTCATGGCTGAGTCATTTCTTGTACAGTGAATGAAAGAAAGAACTGAAAAAACTCATGTTAATAAATTTCCCAGTCAGCCATCTATATGTAAGAGGTTGAGCCATCCCTATATTCACATGCGCCACCTGTATATTACTACAACATATATGGATAGATTTTCATGCATGTAGTGTCACTCAAAGACTTATAATCATTGGAAGTACATGCCCAACTAAGCGTCTGAATATGTTCTGAGTTTGTTGTTAGTAGATCCAAGTACTTATAACCAAGGTAACATAATTGCAATTACATAATTGCAATGGAGACTACTGCTTTATCTCCAAGAGCTTCCTGGACAAAGTACTTTCAGCTAATAAACAACCCTTCCCATGTGGCAAGGTCTTACCCAGCAAGGCATTGCTATGTGTCCTATTGCTTTATTTTGAAGCTTTTCCTAGGTGAGGTAGTCATACAAAATTAGAATAACTTCACAATTTTCATTTTTTTCCTTTCTTATATGGGGTCCCCCATAAATCCGTTTGTGATTCCAAGAAACTCCTACTAGATATCTTTTTGTGAATGGAGTGTCAGCAGAAAGATTATGATGAGGAAGTGGCATTTACTGGTTGCTATCAGGACCAGAGCAATTGCACAGCAGATAGCAATCAAATACTGCTGATGTGCTTCAGACTCTGCTGAAAAATGAAGGAGACTGAAGCAGAAGGCACAAAGATCGGAGGCCCAATATTACTGTCTGTAAGATCTGCATAGGACTTGCAGGGCATGGGAGATGGTGATTCCAAGAGTAAATCTTACTTGATCTGTTATCAATCTGTGAAAACTCAGTAAAAATCTTCATAAATGATATGACCTAAAAAGAGTTATTCTGAATCATAGTCTGAATGCTAACAGGGTTTTCCATTTATTCACTGAAGACTAAGCTTACACTGGAGAGGTCTGTCTAACTTGTTTTTTTCCAGGGGAGACAGTCAATGGAGAGAGGAAGGCTCCTTCAGTAAACTAATTCAAAGCATGTGAATTAGGCTCTGAACTGCCCTTCAGAAGAACCATTTGTCAATAGAGCCTCAGGAGAAGAGCCTGCCTTAGCTAAAATTAGCCTTTAATATTACATTCCTCAATGCAATAAGGAAATTCTTTACAACAAAACTCTCATGAAAAACAAAGTGCTAAATTTATTATCGGTATCAAAAGAAAAAACTTTTCTCACACTGGTTATGCATACTTATTACCTTTTAAAATCTTCTGTGATAAATTCATTCCATTTGTTTTCAATGTCTCTCTGCTTCTCATGATGGCCATTTAAAACTTTATCATGTCCTGTGGATCCCAGTCTTTGCTCTACGGCTTCTTTGATTCTGTACTTTTTTTCACACAAACACACTAACTTGCAAATTCTATAGGTATGTTCTGAATCCACGAAGAAGGTCTGATTAATGGTTCATACAACATACGTCACCTCATGTCTATATAAGCTTTTACACTAGTATGCTATAATAAATTTTAAAATATAGAATAGCTTACCTCTACTTGACTTGTGGTTTTTAACTTTAAAATTATGCTACAGATGTAAAATAACATGAAGTCCTAACTGTGCCAGGGATTATAGAAACATAATAGAATGCATCTGCCCCAAAGTACTTGAAATATTGGACAACAGGAGGGGAAACAGCAACAAGAAAATTTACTGCAGCAAGCCCATAACAGAACCCGAGTGGAAACATCTCTCCAGCTAGTGCACCATCTTCTGGACCCCATGGTTCCTGAAATTTGAGACCAATGAGGAAGCAAAACATCACCATCGCTATTATTTTTATTAAACTGATTTATACAAGAAGTAACCTTAAGAGAACCTGTGTAGTAAAGAGGTTTCTGAATAATAAAATTAATTATTTTCAATACTTAATGAAGATGCAAGATATTAACAAAACCACCATACCTCTTCTTAACATATGATAAATACATGACCTTTGAATACTGTTATCCTGATAAATCATTAGCACAATTCTACTTCTTCCAAAAGAAATCATGATTATCTGGTCAATGCCATTAGAACTGAAAAAGCAGAAAAAATCTTTGACCATAAAAAGCCATTAGAATTAAAATGTAACTGTTACTCTTGCTAAAACCACTCAGATTTGTCTTTATTGAGTTCATGGAATTTCTACAAAGCATCTTTTCTCTCGAAATTGTTTTAATTTCTTTGAAGAGAAAAAAGAGAAAAAGTTCTGTTCACAGAATTTCACATGTGGATTTGCTGTTACCACATAACACAAGCACTCACTGAACTGAAATTTAATTCACCATTCATAAATTAATTATTTAGATTGCGATATTTTTTGTTACTCTGACTCCTTAGATTCTTTTTCCTCAGTATTGAACGTGTCAGGAGAAGGGAAGGATTTAACGTGTTACTTGTATGTTTAAACTTCATTGTGTAATCTCATTCTATTACACTTTTAGCTTCCTTAGGAATATTTTCTTCTTTACAGTAAATATTATCCTTTGGTTTTTATCAATATTTAATAGAGATGTTCTATTTGTTGCTCTATTTCCTCTCTTGGGAAATGAAAATGTTATATGTAGTAAGTCATTCTACATGATTAACATACTTACGGTAGACATAAAAATGTTAGTAACGCTTCAGTTTCATAAGAGAGACATCTGAAGTCTCTGCATGTGAAATATTGCCTTTTTCCTATGTAAAGGCATGGGAAACTATGTAAAATACAAGGTCTTGGATTGAGACTCTGTCCTCCTCTTTCTCTTCTCTATAGGTAGCATCATAAAAATTTTCCTCCCCTTTCCACGGTACAGCAAGACAAACATACCATTTTGTGAAACTCTTGCCAGCAAAAAAGGAGTTTCAAAAAAATACCATTTCTGTATTTCACAAGCAAGCAGTTTCACATTAATGTTGGGGTTTTTTTAGTATTTCTATGTGACACGATGTATAAAATCTCCATTGCTCATAAATCTATCTAGAAAAGAGAGTTAGAAAAAAATTGAATCAAAGCCGTTCACTTGGAGGGGAAGGAAGACTAAGAAGAAAGCTAGAGGTCTACACAGTTTTAACTCGAATGATTTTATAGAAAGAGCGAAGGAGCATAGGAGGTGAAGTGATTTTCCCAAGCATCAAAACCTAAAGGGTTACCTGGCCTTCGGGTGTGTAGAGATCACAACTGTGGGTTCGTAGCATTCTGTAATACACAAGAACACGGAGGCTTTATCCTCTAAATTTCTCTACTTTATTACAGATTACCACAAATAGCACAAAAAATCACCACTAGCAAATATACGTATAATTAATAAAGTGAATATGAATTAATATATATACCAAGCTATTACAAATTACTGTCAGCAATCAATAATATAGTAACAATCAATAGTATGTTATCAATCAATGATAGGATCAATCAGTATTGCAGTACAACCAATAACAGCAACAACCAAATACTTACATACTACTACAGGTTACTACAACTTAGCGAAGCAAACATATCAATGGTATAACAGCAGATATGATAGAGTACTTATATGAATATATATAATATTGATATGAAGCAAATTAGACAGATTTCAGAAGGGGCCACACCATCCAAAAAGTGTGTGTGGGAGGGATCCCGGGGGGGGGCCCTAGCCGCCCCCAAAAGAGGGGAGGACAGACCGAACCAATAAGGTAACAGACAGAGTCTCCCTTCAAAAATGATCCACGTCACGGAGTCTGGAGTCAGCCAGGTGTCCCCAATGAGAGTCCAAGAGCTCATAGAAAGTTCATGTGGGATTCAACTGGGAAGTTCTCCGCGAGCAAGAGGCTCCATTTTGGATAAAAATTAAGTCCTTTTTATAACATTGAGAGGGTGTAGGACATCCTACTTCAAGCAACCAATGGATGCTGTTAATTTTGATTTTTCACCTTTAACAGTCAATAGATGATGCAGCTTTCTGTTCTTTCAGAGCAATTTTAYGTTTCCAGGTGGTTTTCCACCTTCTCAGATTATAAATTGCCATTACAGTCCCTTGTTTTTGCACTTATCCATGGTATCTCAGGATGTCTCTGGTTTCTAGGTACCCCAGCTGCACTTTTCAAGGATGTTTCTGGTTCCCAGGCCTAGTTCCCAGGCTCACAGTCCCAGGCTGGCAGGCCTTACCCTGTCAGTATTTTTCAGCAGACAATTTCTTCTGTTCAGTATTTTCCCCCTTCTAACCAGGCCGCCTTTATGGCTGCTCACACCATCAAGGCAATTCAAAGATGAGTGCCAGAGCCAAAAGGGAAATTCAGAAGTCATTTTAAGTGTCCAATACTCTTTCTCACAGAACATCTTGCTTCCTAATAATAAGCTACTGCTTCCCACCTTAAAAAATGAAAATACTGTCTGCGCTTGGCTGATATGACCACCATCCATTCTTTTGTGATGAAAAATTACACCAATGAATGGCAGAATGACCAGAGCAGTAAGTCAAGTGTTACCGAGTGAACAGACTGTATAAAACACTGATTATACTGATTTGGGCGTATATAAAAACTATCAGCACAACACAAATGGCCTTTAGACATCGTGCAGCTAAAACTGTCACTTTCCCTTTTTTTGAGTGCTTTGGTCTTGTACATCCTGCCTAGACACAATAACCCTCAGTTTTTGCTGCAAGATACAGGTACTCCTCTGCTTCTTTTTCGTCTCCCTCCTAATATTGATTAATATTGTTCATTTTACAAGAGCTGACTATGATTCACTGAATATAAGGGGTCAGAAAAGTGGCCGAGATTTCTTTATCTGATACCTGTTAATCTTTGCAGCTGGAAATCTAAAGGAAAAACAAAAGAAAATGACAAGTCATTTAACGTATCAAAAGCAAGATACTAAGGTTAGAAAGATTCTTACTAATTTTCAGAAAGTTACTGACTTTGAAAAGGACTATTTCCTTTCACACATTGCTTTTGCAACTCCTATTTTGTGACAGTGGTCCACTGTGGATAAGTCTAATTTATCTCTACGTTTTGTGATAAATTTTGGTAGGTTTTTTCTACATAGTGAAAAAAACAGCCGGAGCTAAGCACATGTTAAACAATTAAGCCAAAGAGTTATATGTGAGTAGAGCTGTATACTTAACTAATTCTGGCTACACGTTACCTGAATTTGGTATTTGACTTGCATTCTGAGTAAGTAAACCCCGGTAAACCTCCAACCATATGAATATTCAAAGACAGACAAAATGGCATGGCTAAGAGCAATTTGTTTGTATTCTTTATTTAGGCATCCTGTGGACATAGGAGCTTCATTGTGTCTGGTATACACATACGTACTCTCTGAATCACTATTAGCGTAGTATAATAAAAGTAACAAAACCACATGGGTTTGTAAGTGTGCTTAGATAATAATACATACGTATTTAAAGTTTAACAGACTAATAAAAATAATTTTATATATTTCTTCGCTTACTTACAATCTATGAATCAGTTTCTCATTGGCCCTTCCTGTGTACAAAGGTAAAATAAAATAGGACACTGAACGTTCCTTACCATATACAAAAGGCAAAGGGATAAGTGGAGTCAAAAAGAGAGGTAACATCCCCCAAATAATGTAAAATACATGACCTAAGCCATGGCGCTCTCGCCTTCCCTGTTCCCTCAATCAGTGTCTTCTTCAATCTCATGATGGAGAATGATGCAAGAAGGCTCTCATTCCAAGCTACACTCTGTGAGCACCCTTTTAGGATTTTGGTTCATTCACCCAAAATCATTTTAGCTGCTTATCGTTATTGTATCCCTCCTTTTCCATCCTTAAAATACACAACAGTCCAATTTTCTCAGTGTTTTAAAACTTTTATGTGATACTAAGTTTGATATAACTCAGTGAGAAATTATGACAGGGATCTGCAGGGAAAAGGCCAGGAAGGGCATTTTTGTTAGATTTTTTTCCAAGACTAAATAAATAACCAACTATTGGAGATTTAGAACTTGCACTTCAGTGCAATACCCCAACTTAATGATCCACAGCTAAAGATTTCTGCTTCTGAAAATAACAGGGTAACTAAATCCAACAAGAAAGTGAAAGTTTAATAGGTGAAATCACTGAAGTCTGGGATAAATGTGTACCACATGACTGAAGAGATATGAATCCTCTGAGGTAAATCTTAAAACAGGAATGTCTAACTCCTGACCGCTGGAAGTATTCACAAATGAAAGGATTAACTAGGGAAAGTGGAAGTCAGAACTAAATTGAATCTGTGACCTGACATCAGGATGGTTGGTCAGCTAAATTAAGAGCTAAATTGATCCTGTGCCTGCTAGAAACAAGATTGTCATGAACTTCACAAAGCTTTGTATCAGGCCTTTATACTGGAAAATGAAATCTAAGGTACTCTGTAAAATACAGAGCTGCCAATGGATCCCTCTGAATATTCAATGTTCTTTATGGGATGAAGAAACATTTTTCTAGGGTGTGAAAGCAACATTCAAATGATGTACTATGAAGTACCTTGGGTTCCCTGTGCTGTAATGTAGGAGGCAGTAGGATACATGGGTCAGGTGAGAGGGATGCTCTTATGCATTAAGGCTCATGGGCGGGAGTAAGGTGTACAGCATTAGGCTGCAGCAAGAGTGCATACATGTTATGAAGGCCTCTTTAAATTGAGGTCCTAGTAGGAAATACATCCTTGCCTAGTTCCAGTGTTGTAGGAACTGTGGCCTCTCATATAATACATAACCCAATATGCAAGGTACAGTCACAGTGAATTAAAATATGCACTGACTAGCTGCTACTGGCACATGGCAGGAAAGACATCAAGAAGGCTGCACAGCTTCACTGTAGATGCATGAAATATGGCCTTGACTGGGAGGACTTGAAGCAGGAATCACCTGTGTAAGCTGTGCATATGCTGTAAACCTGCAGCCAGACACATTGCCAATTCCACACATTAAAAATTACCATTCAGATTTCCAAGAACTCCTCAGGGATGTCACACAACTCTGACTTTTTAAATCTTTCTTCATATTTCACATCTTTGGCAGACCTGACCGGCCTTCAAGGATTGTTGGAGCTTCTAACACACAGCAAGGAGCTGCCAGAGGCAGGAATGGCCATCCCCCTGCCCCACAGGAAAGGGCTGCTGGCCAGCTCTGCTACCCGCTCCCATGCACTGTGGCCCCTTACCATGCCTCTGCTCCCCCCCACACTCTCTCCTGTGGCCCCTCGCTGTGCCCCCCGTCCCTGCATGCACTCGCCTATGGCCTCTCACCATGCCTTTGGCCTCCCTCACTCTCACCACCAGCACCAGGCACAGCTTCAGAGAGGCACAAGGAGCTGGAGCTACGATGCGAGTTAGAAAGCTGCTTCTCACAGCCGTGGTCTCGCTTTCTGCTTTACAGCTGCTTGAGGTGAAGCTGAGTTGAAGGTAAGTTTAGTGTTAAAGTGGGAAGGACAGGGAGCTCCGGGGAACGCTGCCTTCCAGAACGTTCTGAGCCTCTTAAAGGGCCAGGCACCTTCACCCTTACCCTACAGGAGGTGGTGGTCGGCAGACGACCCTGTGAAGAGTCTCAGGCCCTTTCTGTACAAACCCCAACTCCATGTTTCACTTTCCCCTGACAGTGATGCCTGTTCTAGCTGAGAGACTTGTGTAGCAGGTGCCCTGGTCCCCTGTTGTTAGTTGCTGCCTGTCAGCTGAGGTCAGTGCCGGTCTGTGAGGTGGGGACATCCCTGCGTGCCCTAACATGCCACATGTGGGTGCAGACAAGCTATGCAGTATACTGTGTAGATGTACCTGTAAGTAAATCCGGTATCGCCATTTTCCTACTGCAGGGATGAAAACCCCAGCTGTAAAGTTAGCTTTTCAGTGTTGGCTGCTCCTTTAAGGGAGGGTGCAGGCCACCCGCGCCACAGCCCTGCTCTGGAGCACAGAGGAGAGGGGGGAAAGGCGCCCAAGTACAGAGTCAGGGAGCATTCTAAGGCATTTTCAAACATATGAAGACTCTTCTGGGAAGAAGAAGAGTAGAGGTATGGGAGGATTTGTGGAGTCCTTGAGATTTAAAAGTCTGTAAAAAAATTAGATAAAATTAAGTCAGTCCAAGGAGAAGTTTAGCCGGAAGATGAGACAGCCTCTGAAGGGCCATGAAGGTGTATCCTTAAACTGACAGGAACTGTGAGGAGGGAAAAGCTGTACCTCGGACTAAAGCAGCATTTTCAGGCTTTCACACTCAAAGATGTAGTGAAAACAGCCTCTACCTAGAAGCAGTGTGGTTAATAATAAATACTTCGGTTGACTGTAGGGTCCCAAAGATGCTCCTGAGAGATTTCTGGCAGCCTCCTTAATTTTTTTCCCCCTTAGTAAAAGGGACTGCACTGAGATGGGGGGTGGGCCTAAAACCAATTTACTCCGAGGAAGATGAAGGACTGTGTTTAGATGCCACTGTCTCGGAGAGGAATAAATTAATTTTTTTCCTGGTCTGTCTAGGTGGCTAAAATCACACAAGAAACCTGACCTACTCATATGGGAAAGAGAGCAGTCAGGCACCAATTAGCAGAAGGACACTGTGCATTCCCAGTGCATTATCAGTCAAGTAAGTTAACTGGCAAGTGCTCACCTGTCATTCTAAAGTATCTGCCTATTCCTCCCATTCATATTTTTTTTTCCTGTGAAGCGATTGGTAGCACAACCTAAGGAGACATTCTGTATGGCTTTTCAAACTGATATAGATTTTTTTTTTACCTAAGTTTTGCCTTTTCACTGGGTCTGAATAGGGCTTCAAAACCTCATTATTTGTTCTGTAAGGAAACCTGTCTGTAAGCCAATGTGACGCCCATCTACAAGAAGGGCCGGGAGGAGGACCCGGGGAACTACAGGCCTGWCAGCCTGACCTCGGTGCCGGGAAAGATTATGGAGCGGTTCATCTTGGGGGCGCTCGCAAGCCATGTGCGGGACAACCAGGGGATCAGGCCCAGCCAGCATGGGTTCATGAAGGGCAGGTCCTGCTTGACCAACCTGATCTCCTTCTATGACCAGGTGACCCGCCTAGTGGATGAGGGAAAGGCTGTGGATGTGGTCTACCTGGACTTCAGTAAAGCCTTCGACACTGTCTCCCACAGCATCCTCCTAGAGAAGCTGGCGGCTCATGGCCTAGACAGGTGTACTCTTTGCTGGGTAAAAAACTGGCTGGGCGGCCGGGCCCAGAGAGTTGTGGTGAATGAAGCGAAGTCCACTTGGCGGCCGGTCATGAGCGGTGTCCCCCAGGGCTCCGTTTTGGGGCCGGTCTTGTTCAATATCTTTATTAACGATCTGGACGAGGGGATTGAGTGCTCCCTCAGTAAGTTTGCAGACGACACCAAGCTGGGCGGCAGTGTCGATCTGCTCGAGGGTAGGAAGGCTCTGCAGAGGGACCTGGACAGGCTGGATCGATGGGCTGAGGCCAACTGCATGAGGTTCAACAAGGCCAAGTGCCGGGTCCTGCACTTTGGCCACAACAACCCCATGCAACGCTACAGGCTGGGGGAAGAGTGACTGGAAAGCTGCCTGGTGGAAAAGGACCTGGGGGTGCTGGTTGACAGCCGGCTGAATATGAGCCGGCAGTGTGCCCAGGTGGCCAAGAAGGCCAACGGCATCCTGGCCTGTATCAGAAATAGTGTGGCCAGCAGGAGTAGGGAGGTGATTGTGCCCCTGTACTCGGCACTGGTGAGGCCCCACCTTGAATACTGTGTTCAGTTTTGGGCCCCTCACTACAAGAAGGACATTGAGGTGCTGGAGCGTGTCCAGAGGAGGGCAACGAAGCTGGTGAAGGGTCTGGAGAGCAAGTCTTACGAGGAGCGGCTGAGGGAACTGGGACTGTTTAGCCTGGAGAAGAGGAGGCTGAGGGGAGACCTTATTGCCCTCTACAACTACCTGAAAGGAGGTTGCAGCGAGGTGKGTGTTGGTCTCTTCTSCCAAGCAACTAGCGATAGGACGAGAGGAAATGGCCTCAAGTTGCGCCAGGGGAGGTTTAGATTGGACATTAGGAAAAATTTCTTTACTGAAAGAGTGGTTAAGCATTGGAACAGGCTGCCCAGGGCAGTGGTGGAGTCACCATCCCTGGAAGTATTTAAAAGATGTGTAGATGAGGCACTTAGGGACATGGTTTAGTGGGGCATGGTGGTGTTGGGTTGATGGTTGGACTCGATGATCTTAGAGGTCTTTTCCAACCTTAATGATTCTATTCTATTCTAAGCCCTCAACTCAGATTACAGATCAGTAATCTGTCAGCTCCTTCAGCGCAGTTAGCCCTTGAAAGGAATGATACCTGCTTGTTGCCCCTTTAATTCAGTTCCTTGTGGGCTGCTCTAGGATTCTTTGTTTTCCTCATCTTTTTCTCAGGACAGCTGGTGTCTTTGGCCGCTAAAATCTGACTTTCTGCAAGCCACTTGGTAGATGTGTCTCAGGGCTCTGTACAAACATCTGGGGAACCCTGCCCATGTGCAGGTCAATTTGAACACTGAGTTGGCTGTCCACTCGTGTCAGCTAGGAAAAAATGTTGGCAGCTCCCTGGCCTGCTCTCACAGGCTGCCAGGTTTCTGTTGTGCATGTAGGTAAAGCAACATATGGGGTCCTGGTGAAAGTACTGTTTTCTGCAGAATCTTGGTAAAACATTGCTCGGAGGTACATACATGAACACGTTCTTTTTTCTGCTGCTAACTTTCAACAGAGCTTGTATTTAGATGGGAAGCAACTACATATGTTAGAGATTCTCATTTCTATGGATTATGAAACCCCAAAAGAAGCATGGTTCCTTACATGGAGAATCTTTTTCATTCTAGCTGAAAATGATAATTTTATCAGGGGATTCTTTTAAATAATTGGAAAAAAAATACTTCTTTATTTATTCAGCACACATATGTGAGTATCCTAGAAGCAGTGATAATTACCCTCACAGCTATTATTCCTTAAGTACTCAGAAACCATAAGAATTTTAAAGAACATAAAAAATTCCCACAGTGATTTAAGCATTTTTTTATACTTAACTTTTTTTTATTTCCTCTCTCACAGTTCCTAAAAACTTAACCTTTTAGTAAGCTGGAATGACATTGCTGTTGTTTTCCTTAACAGCTGTAAGTTGGGGGAAAAAAAAAAGTAAGTAAAGGATGGAGCATAGTTTCAGTGGGAGCTTTGGAAAGGCTTTGAAGTGCCCTTTTGGATGCAGTGAACTGCATATAGAACTGGTGTATATAGATCCTGATGCTCAACCAGTCCATAAAAAAGAATTCTTTTCAAATTATTTCAATGGAAAATGGATTTCTTTAAATTTAAATACATGAGACTTCTCACTGTCTGCAGAATCTAGCTTTTAAAGCAAAGTATCAGGTATTGTGAGGTTTTCAATGTGATTAAAGCTGGCAAAACACATCAGAGTTCTAGTTAACATAACGACACAGGCTAACTATACCAGTAGAAATGAAGTCTACATTTAAAATGCTTCTTGTCTTTTACTGCAGTGGAACTCACATGCAGAGATATTCTCTTCTAAAGTTAAAATGCTTTGTTTTTTTTTCCAGTTTTGCTCCTTGATTTGGAATCATTTTGTAAAAGGCTGGGGAAAAAAAACCAAACAAGTTTATATTGTGAACTAAAAGATTCCATACCCAACTTAAAATACAACTAAAACTATTTCCATAGAAAGACATTAAATTTCCTTTAAAAATAAAATATAACTAAGAAAACCCCACTGATCTCAAATATGGACTTAATGTGCAATGCATTTTATTTAAAAAAGTAAATGCCTCTGATTTTAGTCCATATGAGTAAATCTAAAGGGAGACTGTCAAGTGCTGTATTTTTTGCCACAGTCTCTCCCACTCAAGGACATAATATCACATACAGCTGAAGCTGGCTGCCTGGGTGAGCCTGAAGGACATCATTTAGAATATGAGGAAGGCTCCACCTTAAAGGATCTGTCTTGAGGCTTCATTGCTGCTCCTTTCCTGCCATCTGATCTGCTGCAATGGTGCCTCATGTTGTTGCATGACTGCAATATGTGTTTTTTCACAGCAAATCAGAAGAAAGATGAATCCCACTAAAAAGTTGCACAATTTTAAACTCCTATTAAGACACACAATTTTGATTAAGTATCTGGAGTTCACATTCTTGTAGAAAATGTGAATTTTGCCTGCATTCGCAAAATATATTTGTAAACAGATGGCACTTTTGAGTATGTATAAATTTATTTGTGGAAAATACAGCTTTCTTTGTGAAACAGATAGCTGTAACAAAACATGTATTAGTTTGTTATTAAAATTCAACATCTTTAAAGGGCTTAATAGATATGTATTACATAGTCATATATTCCAAGATGGCTTACTCTCTTGTATGCCTCTATTGAAAATAGGTGTGTTCTGCTAGAGAGGTTCAGGTTGGTCAAAGGCTCGAGGAATCCAGACAGGGCTTCCAAAATATTTTTGCCAAGTTAGAGAAAAAGCTTTCCAAGGTACCTTAGGCTTAGGTTTGGCACTGAGACTATCCTCTACAGTGATACTTGTCATTTAAAAAAAAAAAAAAAAGTTTTTAAACATGGTATTCAATGGAGGAAAAGGGGTAATCTTTCTCACATACTCCTTTCCAATGTGTAAAGAATGTCTGTGTTTGACTGCTATCAAAGCGCATACAGTCATTGGTAATATCAGTAAGGCTTGCAAACTTTCATGCCTGCTTCCTTTTTAAATGAAAACCTCTACCAAGTAGCTGATTTGTTATATACCATCTGAGCAACTGTGTGCATGCATGGGCAGAGTCATAGACCAACCAGAAGGAAAGGAGCTGCTAGACTCTTAGTCCATTACAGTGTGTGATGTCAGTGAAGATCTCGCTCTTCCTGCATGTGGCACCCTTATTGAAGTAGCTTATTGTTTTGAAAATAAGATCTTGTGATTTGACCTTTTCCACATATTTCTATTCCACAAATGAAGAAATCATTTTGTAGTTTGAGACTGAACCAATACAGAAGTGCATTTCTTTTCCTTGCAGATCCATAATTAATCTGCTACATCATATTCACCTTCTCTGTATATCACTTATCTTTCTTTATGTGCCTCTCTTTCTTTGAAATAGGTTTTAAATCCCTGACCTGCTCCTTCTTTGCATACATATATAAAACAACGGCAATGTATCTTTTAATTCAGGTTTTATGTACGCATAGATGTACAATGACATTCAGCAGTCAGCAAAGGTCTCTTAATATCTGAACTCTGCAATCTTACATTTGACAACATTTGAACAAACCCCTACCAGGGAAAAGGAGCACAGCAGAGACATTCTGTGAGAAAATTCAGGTGGCTATAAAGGAAAGTTCCCCTGTAGAGAAATTACTTTGTAGTAGACATGGCCTAAAATGGCAAACATATCTCTCCTCAGTGCTGAAGCTACTCTTTTAAAAATTTTGCCCCCAGAAAGGGTGTTTCCAAGCAATAAGTTCCAAACTGCAATTAGAAGTGTTAAGTACAGTCAGCAGGTGATTAACATTATATAGAGAAGGAATCCTCCATGTATCACAGAATCATAAAATTGGTGAGGTTGGAAGGGACCTCTGGAGGTCATCTGGTCCAATCCCCCTGCTCAAGCAGGGCCACCCAGAGCCAGTTGCCCAGGACCATGTCCAGATGGCTTTTGAGTGTCTCCAAGGATGGAGACTCCACAGCCTCTCTGGGCAACCTGTGCTGGTGCTCGGTCACTCTCACAGTAAAAAAGTGTTTCCTGTTGTTCAGGCAGCACCTCCTGTGTTTCAGTTTGTGCCCATTGCCTCTGGTCCTGTCACTGGGCACCACTGAAAAGAGCCTGGTTCCATCGTCTTTCCACCCTCCCTTCAGGTGTTTATATACATTGATGAGATCCCCTGAGCCTTCTCTTCTCCAGGTTGAACAGCCCCAGCTCTCTCAGCCTTTTCTCATAGGAGAGATGCTCCCGTCCCTTCATCATTGTGACCCTTCGCCAGACTCTCTCCAGTATGTCCATGTCTCCCTTGCACTGAGGAGCCCAGCACTGGACGCAGCACTCCAGGGGTGGCCTCACCAGTGCTGGGTAGAGGGGAAGGATTACGTGCCTCCACCTGCTGGCAACACTCATCCCAATGCAGCCCAGGACACCATTTGCCTTCTTTGCCACAAGGGCACATTGCTAGCTCATGTTCAACTTGGTGTCCACCAGGAGCCCCCAGGTCCTGTAGAATGGTTTGGTGTTTTGTTTTTTTTTAAAAGTGCAAACTAGCTTTAAAAATGGAAAGTTACAACCTGAAGATGAAGAATATTTTAAATGTAAACATACAACCAGACCAGTCAGTCATACTGGTTTACTGTATTTCCTTTTTGAAAGTACACATGTATTTTCTGTCCTCCTTAGGGATGATGAAATAGCTGCAGCTATCCAAACAGCAGTGCATGCTTTCTGGTAAAACTATTTTGGGGATTGACTCTAAATCCTTTACCTATTAGATAGTATTATGAAGCATGGAGAAGAATAGAAATACTGAAGCATGAAGCCTGTCTATTATGCAACACTGACATACACCATTTTCTACTGTTACATCCATGTAAGGTAGGCACTCCTGCGATGTGGTTAGATCCATATTTTATAGTTTTAAAATATCAGACTTATTTAGTTCTTACGCATGTTTTTACATAGTGTTTTGCATGTGGAAGCTAACAATCCAAATGTCTAATTTCTAGCCATATTGATTCACAAGATATCTAACCTTGTGACAGCCTCATGTCAAAGTTTCGTCTGGCTGTTGCTTTGGGAGCATGCTAAATTGGGAAACTTGGCTGTGAAGGCAAAAAGAATACAAAATAGATTTTTTAAAGGTTTTTGATAACATTATTCTTTCCACTTTGTTAAAATGTGAGATAGTAGGATAAACTGCACAGATTTCACATCATATCATGAAATATCATGCCACTACTAATAGCTTAGGGCTAATAACCTCCTGAGCAATGTAAATGCTGAACACCCAGCACGTTTTCTCATTCTCATGGGACTCTTGAGTTGGTCAGTTCTCTGGCGTTCTGCCTGCCCCCATCCTTAAAGTGGGTGTACACAAAAAGGTCTTTAAAACCTACTTCTTATTCTGATTAAAACCTGTTTTTAGAACAAGGTAAATAAAGCAGAGAGAATTGCATCAGCTGGGTGAAACAGAACACAGCACATCTTCCTCTCACCAACTGTGTCTTCACAGGTCTTACTTTCAGTCTTGGTCTTATCTCAGCAACTTTCAGGGGCTCCCTGGGTTGCAGCAAATTATAGATGATCCTGTCTGATCCCTGGGAAAATATCTTTCTTTTCATCATCTCTGAAGCCTGATTGCTTTTGTGCATCTTGCCCCTGCTCTCTTATTCCTCTCTGTTGTGGACATACTGGTCTTTGCCCCAGCTATGTCAGAAGCTTATTTGTACAAAGTATTCTCGGGTTTTGTTGGGGAAGGAGGTATCCCCCACTCACTCCAGAGGGTTCCACGTTCCAGGACAAGGTAAACAGCTGCATTTTTCTCAGCTGACCAGTTGCTTTATTTGAAAGGAACACACATACTCTATTCAGGATACTGCTAGCAGCCAAATGAAAGCAAATACCTTCTTTCACAGCCCTACTTTGTCATTTCGTTTGTCTGCCTGTAGATGTGCTTAGATAAATATTATATTGCATATCCTACTTGATAGCCTGCATTAAAGTCCTTCCAACTTCATGTTTCAGCAACCAACTCATTATTGACTAAAGATTTGTGTTCTAGTCATTGGGATATTTACCCATGTAAATAAGTAATAAAATTAAATAAGTTTTAAAAAAATCTTTTGCACTCTATCCTCAGTTTTACTTCTGAAACTAGACTATGTATCACCTACCTAAATGGTGCCAAGATGTAATTTTTGCCTTTATCTGTGGAAGCCAGTAACTGATATAGTATGGAAGGATGTAGGACTTAGAAACAATGGAGGTCATTGTGAGAGGGAGAGGCAGCGACAGAAACAGTAGAGTTAAAATGTAAGAGACTTAAATGGGAAGTGAGGAAGTATCATCAGGCCTGTGTGACAGGGTGTGTTTCAGCCATTGATATTGCATGTGTTAGTTACAGTTCCAACCATAAAACTGCCTTCATTTGTTCATGAGCATCATTTACTCTGGCCAAGTTGTAAACTGGTTTGTGATGTAATTATTTCAAAATGGGATATTTCAGATTTTTATATTGTAGTAAATGGATCTGGGATGAGAATTATCTTCATGTTTTGTGTACTTTTTCCCTATCCTCCAAAGACAGTGCCTCCTCTTCTCTAATATTGTTCTTTATTTTTTTGTTTCCTCATTCAGATTGTACTCTATACTGTCTATATTTGCACAAAATGAGATTTCCTCTCTTTGAAATAGACTTCCCACTTGTCCTTCACTACCACTCCTAACCCCAAATGAGCATTTAGTCATCTTGAAGAAGGAAGAATGGAAATAACAGGAAAAGATGAGTGAAAAGTTTTCTCTTTGAGTATACTAATAGATTTCTGGACCCTGCCTAGAAAAATGATCACAAAGAAGGAGAAAAAAAAAGTTCTGCAGCTAACTGCAGAAAAAAAATTTCTTCTTATTTTATACTGCATTTCCCACTTACCTTTCCTTTCCTCCCCACCCCCCCCAAAATCACCCTACTTCGTTGCTGTCTTCAACATTTTTATTATAAACTATATGAATGAAAAATGTTGCAGTCATATCCAATTTCTGTTTTTCTTAAAAAAGAAATGGGGATATTATTTTAAAGGGGTAAAGGGACTCTGTATATAGTCAATTCATCATGGTCAGCTGATTCTTGTGAATGAAATACTGATACAGCCTTCCTTCAGAAGAGCAGCAAGGTCCTTGGTAGTTGAAGGTTTTGTGTGGAGTAGATCTTGGTGAGCTTAAAGAAAGACCTGGACATTAATAGGAAAGGGAAAAGGAAAACAGAAAAATRCCAGCACCTAGAAAATGAGAATAGCAGTTTCTATTGAGAAGCGAATACTGTGTGCTCTGAAGTGCTGGGGGAAAGAGGGAAGAGCCATCAGGACTTAAGTGTGTGGGGAGGGCAGAGGAAAAGAAGGTAAGCTCAGAAATTGATTTGAAAGAAGAAGGGAAGTAGATGGGTAGTGGGTTTTTTTCTTCATCTTCAGTCTTGCTGGTTTTTCTATGGTTTATTGTGTCTTTTTTTTTTATAGAGGACTATCTAGCATAAATTTGTTGGTTTTCAGAACTGACTGTGTACAAGCCGTTACTTATATAGCCAAAGAGGAGTTTGACTGTTTATGAATAGCTGCTTAGAAGAATGCAAGAACATTGAACATTGATCTCAGAATAGCTTCTCTGTAATAACAATGCTAACAGTACACATATTTTCAGTTTGGAGTCTTTATGCCTGTCTATTTTATTTTTCTACATACTACCTGACCAATTAATTTGAGCACTTAGTTCTGTAATAGGTCTCTTAGGAGAACAGTTGCATCCAATCCTGCTTCATATGCTTCTTGTCTTCCCTGTGGCTGACTTCCCTCCCAATAATACTTTGCCTTCTGTAAAAATAGAGATTAAATTCCTATTAATAATTTTATTTTAGATTATATCAGAGTTCAGATGCATGGAGTTACAAATCAGTTTCATATGTCAGACATTACAATGCATACTCTAAATACCGGTTTACATGATGATTATGTGGTTGAGGGTACAGTCTTCCCAGTAGAAACCTCTTTCCTCATCTGTGTTTTGTCAGCATAGGTTATGCCATGTAGACCATGCTTTATAAACAGGCAGATTTCTGGACTGATTACTTCTGTTTTCCTAATGGGTCATTCTGTATTGGATAAGTTGTATTTCGCTTGGCTCTGGGATCTTTTTCTTTCCTTGAAGCTAATGAATTTACTTAGTAGGGATTGTAAAAACTTGAAAACAATTTATACCAATCCCCCAAATGTAATAAACTTTTCTAACTTTTCCTAACAAAAGCTCCAATCACCTTGCTATTGCCTATGCTTTTTTAATGTACAAGGCCATTACTTGCAAATGAACCACAAAACTGAATGTAGCAATGGGATAAAGTGGAATATTTTCATATCTGGATTGACTCTGTACTAGAATATGAAGTGACTTGCATCTGCTGAGTAGTTTCTCATCGACTTACGTGTTTTCAGTATGTGGTGGGGTTGGCCTGGAGTATGGCTTTACAGAAGCCAATGGAGGATGCATACCTTTTATTCTGTAAATAGACCACTGCTGAAATTAATAGCTATGTGTATCCAGTATCCATGAGCTTGGCTCGTGTGTTCCCACCCGCATGGTCACCTAGAGACAAGATATGTAGCATACCCTGAAGGTAAAAAAGAAATACAGGCTCTGTTTCACCAATGAAAAAGAAATTGAAGTGTTTAGGTAGAAGAGCCTTCCTGCCACCCCACCCCCAGAATGACAATGTCAGCTTAACTGAAAGAGCTGTAAATTTTTTTCCTGTACTGTTTTGCAAAAATTGTTTGTGTAAAATGGATTTTCAAGAAACCAATAGCAATTATTTTTATTAAAAAAGAATACTTTTAATTCTCCAAAATTGAGACAACTAGCAAATGTTTGCTTGAATAGTTTTTATTTTTATCAGTCTAACTACAGGTAGAATTCTGAAGTTTTATACCCAAACAGCAAGTAGCATACAATTGAAAATAGGTGAACATCTCCACTGCTTTCAACCTCCTTATGCATTTCTGTAATGTTAACATTAAATTGCACTTGGAAGTAACTAAAAGAGAGAATCTGGAGTCTATGCCTGATACTTTCTGTTCTAGAAATATCTTTAAAGTGCACGCTGGTAGGGGTTTGCTTCAAAGTTTATTGTAGTAGCATTTTTCTAACTGTACATTGTTGACTTAAATTGTATTTGGCTTGAAACTTACATGAAATTGCCACTGAGTTGTGAAGAACTGCACGTAGAGAATACTTCTTTAATATGAGGCTATATCAGTCTTTATTTTCAGAATATGTACATTTTAAAAATAGATAAAGAAGCTCAATTGTAGCTTTAGCAAATATTTTATTTTGTTGCTTTTTTATTTTTATGCTTTTTATAGACTTGTTCTGTAAACACAGAATTTGGACAGGACAGTGAAATGAAAAATGATCAATTTCTCCATAGATTCTAATCAAAATATATGAAGATGGGACACAATAGGACTTTGAGGTCAATTTTAGCTTCACATTAAACCACAAGTTTTTAGTTTTCTTTCAGAGAGCTCTAAGCACTGAAAGATACACTGCTATGTATAAGAAAAAATACTGTGTCCTGCCTATGAGAGATGGATAAATAAAGGCAGTATATCTAGAAAACAAAAAGCAGTTGAATACAATGTAGAAGTATTCTAATCTCTTCAGTGCTTTTGAAAATTCATTCCTACTCCTTCAAGTGAGCTGAGAAAATGCTGAATCGTCATCCTGATTCATTGTGGGATTTCTGCTTATATGATCACTTCTAATCGTTGTATAACCCTTCTTTAGTACAGAAATGAGAGCTCCTGTACAGATGGACTTTGCTAAAGATGAAGTGATAAGGAACATCAGAGGCTTTTGGTTCTAACTTGTTAGTGCATCTTCTGTTTGGGTTCCCTCTGAGTTCAGCTCTTTTATCTGTTTTTCAGTTCATTCACAAAAGAGCCATTATTTTGAAATATTCCAGTTTTAAGAAAAACGATGCCCTATAAACTATTGACAATCATAATTCCTTTCTAAGAAAATAATTTTTCTAATATATGTGAGTAGGGGAGTATTAATTTTTGCTTACTGTCCATTTTAATGCACAGAACTTCCTTTTCTCTTTAGTATACTCATGCATCTGTCCCCTTCCCATGTGTTGTGTGTCCTTTCATTTCATGCTTCTCTTTTGTACCAGATCAACTTTCATCCATTTTCCTTTCTCTCTACGCTTAGCAACATACATATGCATGCTCCTCTTTTAACCCAGCTGAGAGCCACAAGCTGTGCACCTGTCTCAGAGGGAATATGCCTCCTGAGCCTGTTTTGTACAAGACAGGTGCGTGAATAGTAACCAGTATATTTATGTAATAAAAGGAAGAGGGTTTAACCACAAGGACATTACACAAGATATTCATATAATAGTATGTTTGCTTGACCTTATTCGTTGTTGTACAAACACATCCTATTTTGCGATACTTCCACAGTAAACTCAAAATGGTATTTGTGACATTAACTGCTTCTGCTTTTGTTCATCTGCATCTTCAGCTTGATACCAACTTCTGACCTGGTGGCAGTCTAGATCTTACCAGCTTCAGAGAAAACATGCCCTATATATTTTGAGCTAGCAATAACTGATTACTTTTCTCCATAAGGATTTTAAAAAATGTAGGGAGTTCAGAAATCCAGTTTGGATGTTAATTCATTTCTGTGTACTCTCAAAATTCAAGAAAGGGGTATACCATGGTTTTCCTTTTACAATGCCAATACAGTAGTAGATTGAGAACAGCTGTAAAAAAAAGAAGCCAGTTTTATTAGCATCTCTGCCACTGTTAATACTTGTTAATTAAACTGTGTGAATGATACTAGTAAAGTATTTTTATATACCATTTTACAGATAGTCAATAATAAAGCAGAGCTTGGAAATAAACTCCTTATTCATAGGCATAAAAAGTTAGTTCTGGAGTCGGGATTATAACCTGTTCTGTTCACTTTAAATTTATACCTAGTTCAAACCTGCATTCTAGAAAATTGCTTGTCTTTCAATGGAAAATTTGCCATCTTAAAATTTTCTATTTTTTTTTTCAGCTGTTTATCCAGTTACTGAATCTAAAACCTTTGTGTTCCATTACACCACCTGAAAAATGGTGTAAACTTTTATTTATTATTTTTATCTTAATTTCTTTGAAGTGGGGAACAGTGCAGTGTGAAATAAATTGAATTGCTTCAGCTTTGCAGAAAACACTTAAGTATTCTTCTGGTACAGCAAATTCCTGATGAAATGAATGTGGTTTTTATTTAATATATAATTATATAGCTACGCTGGATACTTGAGTTAATTACAGAAAATACATAAATTAAGAAATTGATGAAAATTGCAAATAGTGAAAATATTTCAGAAGCATAAGGAGAAGAAGAAAGGACAACTACTTGCTACAGATCATTTGCACAGCCTTAGGGTACAAGTTAAGTAACAAATCTTTTTCCCAGAGCTGTTGACAAAGTTAGCACTGCACTGACAGTCCAGGAAAGAACAGGATAGGACCAGCTTTTACTCCTGGGCAGAAAAGCAGAGACTTTCTAATGTACAGAAAAATGAAGTTCAGTGAATGGAGGAAAGAGTACGAAGCAGAAAGTGTGGCTTCTAAGCCTCTTTGTGGCATCAAATTTTTAAAAACCCTGTAAAACAGGGCAAGATCTTCTGTTAGTGCATATTGCCATAATAGGTGTAATTTAGAATATCTGTACTATTTTCACTTGAGCTGAGGATTTAGCCCATTTTGACAGTCTCAGTGACAGAATATATTATAGATATTTGCTTGACAGAATTTGTACCATTTAGAGTTGGCTTGCTTGATTAATTCTTTGTGCTTGTGCCTGCCCCCTCCACCTACCATGCTGAGGGCTCTGTCATTTAGCATGACTCCATTATATTCAATTGAGCAGTGGCTGCAGGAGGCCAGACGGCATATGTCCTAGGGCCATACAAGTGCTATTTAGCTGGATGTACACTGCAAAGCCAGAGGCACTCAAGGGACTACAGAARGAGTCACATTAGTGACATAATACTGAGTGCCTGCACCGTGTTATGTAAATGCTCATTGTGATGAAGTGTATGGTGTTTGTTCTCAGCTGGTTGTACTGTTGTATGTGTATAGTAGGTTGCCACTGTTTGCAATAAATAATTTACAGCTAATGTTGTTGACAGTGTTCTTGATGAAGTTTAAGAAGTGTTTGACTGCTGCCTTTCTCTTACCGTGCTTTTTACTTTATAGAACTTTCTTAACTTTCTGTATGCCACTAGAAAGGAGAATGGAAGTTGTTTGAGGTATACAGAATTAAGGGATGGGCACACATCCAGGGAATCTCAGAGGGAAATATGGGCTGTGTGCCATACACTGAACTTGCTACATATGCACACATCTGATCTAGCATGCACACACTAGGCAGATGGTTAGCAATTGCACAGATCAACTCCACAAGGCATGTCCAGATCCCACTTATCCTGGGCGTCTGGAAATCCTGGTCATATGGCCAGTCTGTGATTTCTTTTGTCTTTCTTCTTCCCAGTCCTGAAATTCTGTCTAAGGAGGGAGGAGGAGAAGAAAAAGAGGACATGCTGAGGAAGAAAGACATACCAGGCTCATGTTAACATTAAACATGTTGAAAATGGTTAGGTTACCATAAAGTAATGAGCTTCAGTACCTAAGATGAGCTCTAATCTACTGTGTGTGTATTTTTAGTTTGCTGTTGCAGTGTAAAATGTATTCACTTCACTTAAGCTATGTCATAATAACTTACTGTGAATATTGAAATAAAATGCTAATTAGATACAGTTGGAAGAGAGCACATGGCAAATTACTGTAATACTGCTGATGGCTGGTAACTCATTTTGCCTATGGTAGCATGATCAGTTTTGATCAAATGCTTTTTCTCTTAATCTACCCGCTCTTTAATAATGGGCCTTCTCTAACTAAAATTTTAAGTTCAATTAATTTAACTTTGTAAGTTAGAATGTTTTTCTTAACCAATTAAACCATAATTAACCATAATTAAAAATAGAATATTTCTTAAATCTTTAAGTCCTCTTCATTAAATCAGAGAAACTTCTTTTTCTTCACAAGACTCTGGCTGATTTTAATTTTACTAAATAAAAATATAGTTCGTGTTTCCAAATCACTTCTGCCTAAACAATCTACTTGATACTGTTTTAAAGTATCAGTCTAATTTTAGGTGGTCTGACTATTCTCCCATTGGTAGGTAGAATTTTTTGCTAATATTTTGCATTGAAAATCGTGATGGATCAAATTAGGACTTTGAACTTTGTACAGGTGATGCCACATATGTACATCAGAAGATAACTTCAGGGATTTTTGTGTGCGATGCATTTAAAAATCCAGCTTTTTCTATGATCTCAGGATTTCTACAAGAGGAGTAGTCTCACTGATATTCATGACAGAGTCTCCTCTTTTTGACAGTACAGTTTTATTCTTTTCTTAAGTTATATGTGTGAATTATTTAATGCGCTTCAAAATCCGAGAGTATTAGGTACCCAACTCTGATTGACTACCAAAATTCTTAGGTCCTACCTGTATAAATGGTTATCTACATAATTAACTTCAATTCTGTAAAAAGACTATTTTTTTATCTGCTAAAAGTTTTGATCTGATATGTACTGAAATACAATCAGAGCACCAATTCTTATGGTGCTGTCAGTCTCTGTTCAATTATCATTCATACTTTTCAGAAAATATAAGGATAACATCCAAGGAACAGAAACAAGTCTGATCCTCTGCCACTGCAAATTTACCATTTATTTTGTTAGAATCATATTGCTTTTTTTAGCAGTTGGTCTTAGAATGAATTACCTAAAGGTSACCTATAGGTGTCTTAGTAGAATTTCTTTAGTCCCTTTCTGTGACAGTTTGAATGGTAAATTGTGTTTAGATGAGAGAAAAGCATCTGTTCCTCCAGGAATTGGGACTTTCTGTTCATAAGGAAAAATAACATCAGACTTGGATGTCTTTCTGCCATAATATTATATTATTCTTGCCTTCTAATAATAGCAATATATGCCAATAGAAAATATTAAATGAATTCAAGAATTAGTGTATTAATATTTACGGAGTTGGATCTTTCCTCCATTGTATTCTGCTTCTATTTAATTCTAGGGGTAAACACAGAGTTCCTTGACACTATCACTACTCATCTTTGGGCTTCAATTGTATTTATGTGTTGCGTAGATCTGGCTAAAAACAGTTTATTTTCAATGTTTGGAGAAAACAGCTGTTTTCTTCCCACTTCTGGTCCTTGTTTTTGCAAAGTAGTCAGTGAAGAATAAATGACCCTATCACAGTGAGGATGGGTTAAAACAGGGGGTTCAACCAGTAGAATTAATAATGCCTTATACAAATATGATACCCGCTGTAGTTTTCTTCTGTTTTTCAAATGCTGCCATTTCACCCACAGAAACGGTTTGAAAATACTTCTTGCTTTGCCTAAAAACTTTTACATTTGGATTGCATGCTTGCATTGGAATCTTTATCCTTACCCCAGAACACAATGTTCATTATTTCTTAAAAATGTTATCTATTTGTTTCACCTTTGTCTTCTTACTTCCTCTAAGCTTTTCTTTTGCTTTCGATGCTGAAGATCTTTTTTTCCCTTTAAAGTTCACAGATTTTATCCCTGATTCATTTCAGACAATATGCTTTGCTTTACAGGTCTATGTTGCCTATGAATCTTGACTACAAAAATTAATTTTCAGTGCATTTAATAATGTCATCGTTTATAAATTGCGTAAGCAATTTATTCTTGTGCTAATTCAGTTTTTTTAACAAGTTATCATTTGGGGTATTCTGAGTACAAACATATGAGTTCAGATATATGCTATATAGTGTGTACATATATAAAAACTTGATCAAGTTACAGCAGACCCATGCCTTCTTTTTTCTGACTGTATATGCTTAGTTTGGGATTGCAGACATGCTGCTTTTTTTTTTTTAATATCACATGCATTATTACTACTAGCCTGTAATCTAGCAAGTGCATTATAGTTAGAAATGGTTGTACATCTTTCTGAAGCTTAACATGAAGACTTTTGAACTGGAAATTGAACCTTAACTTTGAAAATGCCCTTGTACTTTAATTTTAAATATGTGATTAGAATCACCGAACAATTTAGGTTGGAAGGGATCTCTGGAGGTTATCTGGTTCCACCCCCTGCTCAAAGTTGGCCTAGCTTCAGAGGTAGAGCAACATGCTCAGGGCTTGCACAGTCAAGTTTTTAGTATCTCCAAAGCTGGAAATCCCACAACCTTTTTGGGAAATCTTTCCAGGGCTGACTGATCCCATGATGAAGAATGTTTTCCTTATGGTCAATAGGAACTTCCCTTGTTGCAACTTGTGACCATTGCCTCTCATGCTATTTTTGCACTTCTGAGAAGAGTCTGATTCTGTCTTCTACAAAACCACCTATAATATTGTTGAAGACAGCAGCTGAATCCCCCCTTAGGCTTCTCTCCTCCAGGCTGAGCACACACACACCTCTCAGCYTCTGCCCATATGTTACGGGCTCCAGCTTTGTAAGTCGGTGGCCCTCCTCCGGACTTGCTCCAGTTTACTGATGCATTTCTTGCAGTGAGGACCTCAAAACTGGACTGCTCCAGATGTAGTCTCAGACATCCCAATTAGAAGGCAATAATAATTTCCATCATCCTGCTGGTTATATTCTATCTAATACAGCCCAGTATGCAGATAGCCCTCATTGCCTCAAGGGCATGCTGCTGACTCATGCTCAACTTGCTGTCCACCAAGTCCTTTTCTGCCAAACTTCTGCTGTCAGCCCTCAGTCTGTACTGTTGCATGGAGTTACTTCTTCCCAGTGCAGGCCCTTGCATTCATCTTCATGTAAGGAGAGGAGAGGAGAGGAGAGGAGAGGAGAGGAGAGGAGAGGAGAGGAGAGGAGAGGAACTGTATGTCTGTTTACTTCTTGTGAAGCAATTCATTAAAAACCTGAGATTATAGTCAGCCTGCTATCCAGGTTCAGCATGATGGCTGACAAACTGATACCAAAGGACGGAGCAGGAGGTGGGAACAGGACTGGTGAAGATGTGGATTAGAAGGTGGATCAAGTGACAGATTGTCACTGATGCCACTTGCATGCCTGCTTTCTATTTCAACCTCTTTATAATGCTTCTTCTTGTGGAGTTATTAACATATTTCAGGTTTGTGGTTTCTTTTTTCAAATATGTGTGCATAAGCAAACTCCTTAACAGCAACAACAAAGAATATAGTTAAATTTTGTCTCTGATGGTTACTAGTTTTGCAATCAGCACCAGGTAACCTTTGGGTGTCCCAGAATGCATCCGTTCTCATGGTTCTGCTTGGACTTTCCATACGTGGCTTCATACAACCTGGGTATAAAGAGCTTTTGATGCCCGATTATGAGTGAGGCAGACTACCTATTTTAAAGCACCACTTATTCCTGGTGGGTCTTAAAACTCACGAGCACCTCTGCTTGGAGACCTGGGATTTAGAGTCTTGCTCTCTGACATTCAAAGCTTAGAAGGGTACCCTTAGTCCCTGGGCAAATATCCTTGTTAATAAGTTGCCATTTAAGGATGAGCACCACTTCTTCCTCGTGTAGCTTCTTCGTTTTAAAAATATGGTTGCAGTTGCATGTTGGGAGGATAAGGAGGGAAGACAGAGGTTTTCTTAAATATATTTGCTCATGCCATCTGGACCAGATCCTTCCAGTCCTAACTAGTTTGTGAAGCCCACTGTGGTTTCACTTGGAATAAGGCATTTAGCTACTCTAATCTGACAATTCTATACATGGTCAAAATTCTAGCTGCTGTTAAAGAGAGAAATTTTCTTACCAAACAGTGAGTGTCTAAAGGTGATGAGATTTTATTAGGATGAAATAATGGCTAATGGGATGGTTTGGGGATGGCAGTTTTTGTCTTGTGTAACCTAAATGGGATTAAATCGCATCGTAAATAAGGTGTGACCTTTTGTGTGCCTGTGCGTACTGCTGTGCCCAGAACTGCCCCGACAAAATATCTAAATGTCACACTAAGGAATTCAATAAAATGGAAGATATTATGCAACTGTATGAATGTCTGTCTATGCATGTGCAATACATATCTATATCTATATCTATATATATGTATAGCTAAAAATATACCATATCTGTATCTTGACTTTTGCATGCATGTTTGGTGATCTTATCTCAAAAAAAATAAAGTAAATTGGAAAAAAAATCAACAGTGAGGTTCAGAGGTGAGCAATAGCTTCTGTGCAAGAACTTTCACAGCCAGAACTACCCTGCTTGGCATAGAGATAATAATGAAAGAAGAGATCTGTGAGTGATGATCTATGAAAGCGTGAAGGGTGTGGAGAATGGGCTTAGGAATGATTTACCATGCAATATATGAAGAGGAAGATTGCCAATGAAATTATCAGACATCAGGTATAAAACAAGCAAAAAGACATTGTGAAATACATACTGAATATATTTCACTACACAATCACATGTACAATTCTTTGGCATTAAAAGCATATGATAGGAAAAGAATGCATTGGTTCAAACAAATTGATCAGACTTGTGGAAGAATATCAACTGAGGTGTTGAGCACAATGGTGTCAATACAAACTTTGGCTTAGGACATCCATACAACACAAGCTGCTGGGCGTTGGAGAATATGCCAGGGGAATGATCAGTATCTGTCCTGGTTTATGTTTGCCTAATCATGTATTAAAGTGTTGATTGTACTGGATCAAATAGTTCTTATGCTTATAAATGTAATGGAGTTATATTGTGTCCTGACTAAAGTTTCCTGAATATTTTTCCTCTGAATATTTTTTTGCAATATTAAATAGTTTTGACACTTATCTAAGCTTAGTAACTAAACTGTAAATGTTTTAAAAGAAAGGTAGTGTATGAACTAAGCAGTTTTTTAAATGAAAATGTGCCTGGCGATATGGTCATTTTTCTACTGAAAGCAGAAAACCATTGATATTTCAGATAGGGGAAAAAGAAACAAAGCAAAAGAAAAATGAAAAAACATGGCAGAACTTTTCAGCTTTTGTTTTTTTATTCCTTATTAAGAAGTACAAAAATACCTAGCAAAGAGTCATTAGGGGCTGCATTAGGGGCTGCGCCCTTATTCAGTCTCAAAATGGCATCTTTGTCAGATAATTGCACAGGGGTGGCAGAAATTTTCAGGAAGATGGGGAAACCTGTGCCCTCTGAAGCAGCAGCTGGAAGCTAGGGGAAACCTGTGCCCTCTGAAGCAGCAGCTGGAAGCTAGGGGAAACCTGTGCCCTCTGAAGCAGCAGCTGGAAGCTAGGGTGTGTCAGATAGCAATAGATGCCTCTGTTTAGAAAAGTGAATCAGCTTGAAAAAGTAATATTCATGGTGAGATTAGAACATCTACATGTAGTTCTCTGGCTCTGTAGCTTTCTCCTAATTTAGGTGTCCTGAACACGTACTTGGCATCTTAGTTCCTCTTAGAACAAAATGAGATTGGAGAAACACATGTGATGGAGCCTGGGGACCTATTCATCTCTCCCTGAAGTAGACACATCCTATCTGACCACCTTAATTTCCTTCAAGCAATGATGACTGTCTTGACTAGATCTCCACTGACTATAATGGGACTTTAGCCACCTACATGTATATGTCTTAACCTTGAAGTGAATCCTGCTTTCAACTGCAGCTCTTACAAACAATTCATTGGCTTTGTCCTGCTCTATACCATTCCTCTGCAACCTTTTTGCTATGATGCCTGTTTTATGCCCCATCTTGTTCTAGTCTGCTATTTCTCCCTTAATTTCTTCACAATCCCTTAGAAGACACACTTATTGCAGGAGTTCTGCTCTCCTAAATCATGTCCTGGAAAAAGCATGTTATAAACAACTGTGGAAAGTATAGTAGAAGCAATGAAATATGTTCTAATCTTGATGTTGAGTCTATGAATTCTGTCACAAACTTTTCTTTAGCTATCCTTTATTTCATTGGTCATCTTCTTTAAGAGGTTTAGAACTTCAGATCACATTTTTTGCCTGTAATTTTACAGTGCCTATCAAGTCTTTGATTAAGCTCTGAACTGCTGCAGTAATGCAAATAATTAAAATAAATATATATGAGTAGGCAGCAGGACTTTTCATCAGTACAGAATTACTCCTTTGCTGAAGTATTAGTAGCAATAGGAGCTTAGGTCCTGATTCAGCAAAGAATTTAAGCATGTTTCTACGCTCAAGTCGTCACTGGGAAAAGAAAAGTATGCAGGTCTGACAAGCATGTAACAGGTTTTTCAAATGAAATGCGTGTCTGTTTTGTACATGCCCGTGAAATGGTCTCCCCTGCATTTAACACGCACCTTGGACTGTAGTCTTTTCAAGAACTGCGAAAGCCTTGAGCTTGTTAATCTTGTAAAATAATGAAGAAAATTACTTTCTGCTAAGTTTATGTATATTTATTTTCTTTTTTATTTTCACTTTTAAGCTGGAAAAATTCTGAACATTCTATAAGGGGTTTTGTTTATCTCTTTTTTTTCTCCATTTGAGATTTCTAATYCCCTTTATGGGTTCTTATTTAGTCAAAAGTGTTTACAATGGGGGCTATCACTTAGATAGGGGTATCAACTAATAATAACAAGGAATCATGAAAATTAGAAGCTGAAAAGATCTATTACATTGTTTAAACCCCTCCCCTGCCATTTTAGGATTGCTCCCTATAGTATAATTTCCAGTGCCTTCTTTGGTCCAGTTGTAAATGACTTTTACTTCCTTGCACTATTCTCTTAAGAACACTTATCACAATATTCAATGCTTCCTTGTAATTTACCCCCTTGGAATTCAACTATGACAATTTTAACTTGCCCTGACTTCTCATATACGTCTATGAGGTATCCCTTTTGGGTACCTTTAACTTTCCCTTTTTGCAGTTTTGGACCTTCCATTATCCTTGAGGTAGCTGTTCTTCTTTCAGTTTGTGTTTGCCTTCTATGAGTTTAGTTTTTAATCTCTTCCCATAAGCTGTTCCCTCCATTTCCTTCATTGTTTTTATTGGGGTTTTTTGCTGAATTCTCCAATTTCTTAACGTCTCTGTGGGCCTGCTCCTCCTTCCTGCTGAAGTCAATGGGAAAAAATGGAGGCACATGTTACTGCTCAGAACTCTTTCCTGCAACTTTTATCCTATTTCCATAGTAAGTTTTTTTTCTTTGTCTGAGTCAAATGTATGAGCATTTTGCAGTTTCTGTATCTAATGGGACTAGAACTATGTCTATCCCGAGTGTACATAGTCATCACCTAGCTCAACCAATTCTTCTAGCTGGCAGGCCTTTTATTAACTTGACTGTGTCTGACTGGCTTCCAGACCAGACACAGCTTGTATTCTGCCAGCCTGAAACGTGGGCAAAATTTGCTTGCAACTCTGTGTGCCTGCATGGAAACACTTTGAGGACATGATCAGTAATTTTGAGCATCTGAGGCCAGCAACACTGATGAAAATACTATTTAGTCAGAGTCCTTTGCTAAATATCAGAAGTATGGCTTACATATTCACATGAAATCTGCACTGCGAATATTCTGAAGCTGTCATCCTTAAGATATCTGCTATTTTAGGTCCTTTCTCTCCAAAATAATGCTAAGTGTTCCTATCACTCTAGAGAGTAAAATGGTTCCCTCATACGTATGGCTCCGAATGGAGAATGCTCAGGCTAAATATTTATATGGAGCCACCAGCATTTTGTCTGGGACTGGGTGTTTGATCCCTGTGATTTCTTCGCCCATTTGTAATGGCTATTGACATTTTGGACAGTGTATTTGAGGAAAAGAGATGCTTGGGGGCTAACAGCAAGCAGTTATTCAATATTTTAGGGGATTTCTGCACATATGGATGCACTCATACAAGGTTTTTTGCTCAGTGGTTTATGGGGACCAGACACTAGACAGTTTCAGTATAAAAACTTTATAGCTGCAAGAACAAAGTAGTGCACCATGACTTTACAGATACTGAAGAATATTTATGCCCCATTTGTGCATAAATTACTAGTGTGAGCAATATTTTGTGTATAACCTTATGACTGAGACAAGGTCTGCTTGAAATAAAATAATTTCTTTTCCTCTGAGCCTTATGTGTATTATGTTTTGTCTGAGTTGTCTGGGTGAAGCTCACTTATTAAGGTGTGCTTTCCCATGTCCCTGTGCTGTGCTGGAGCAGTATTTGCAAGATGTTCTTCTGAGTCTCATCAAAGTGATCTTTACACCCCCTTACTGAATATGTTATGATCAATACTAACCTGCTACTTTAACAAAAGTCACTAAGTTGGGAAAATATCAGAGATTATCAGTGAATTGGCAAGACCTTTATGAACTGGGAAGGACTGTTTTTCAGATACTGTCTTGGATGTGGAGGTGTGGACTGAGCTACTGGAATGGCCAGTATCTGCTAAACACTTTGTTAGCACCAGCTTTTCTGGTTAATCCTTGCAAAGAACTTAGCCAACCAGCCCATGGTGCCCAGCCTCCTTCCCAACTGGAGATTTCATAGGAGCCAGCCATTAATTACCAGAGTGTTGCTCAACTTCAGATCGAAAAAGTAGTTACCCAATGCACATATACTCAGTAAATGCTCAGGCTTAGTGGCTATCATAACGCCCTGGGCTGGTGTTTCTGGGCATGCTAAATGCCAGTGTTAGGAAAAGATACGGAAGATTAAGGAGTGTGAGGAGTAGTGGCACTGTAAGGGCTTTCTATCCCTGGGCAATTGCCACTGTTCATTTTCACTGATATTAACAAATACAGCATTAGCCAAGCAGTAGCACCCTAGTAGCTTCATTAAGTGGAAATCTGCTTGTTCCCTAAAAAAATACAAAAGAAACACATTTTAGCATGTAGGTTAGAGTTCAGACTCTAATTTCATATTCCAGGACAATAGTTGCACTGTATGTTTTAACTTTTGCCTATGATACTATGTTTACCAGTCTGGTAAACAGTCTGCTGCTAGGCTGGGGAGTATACCTGGTAGCTCTTGAAAGCATAGACATTTTAAATGCACAGCAATTACAGTACTTGCACAGCCTGAGCTTTCTGTCCAGTAAAAAGGGGTTAAAATTTAATAAGGATTGGGCAGGAGGAAGGGAAAAAAACCTAGGCAGAATGTCTCCACACAGAGAAACAGAGAACAGTTAATTTGTGCTCCAAACTGCCAAGGACAGCAGAAAAAAGCAACTAGTATAAATAATTAAAGCAGAGATTAGATAAATATTTGGGGAGGGGGTACTGCRATGGTGTAATTGCTAATGTTGAGGAGAGGTGGACTTCTGTGCTTCCTGGCCCCTTTTGTTCTAAGGTTTCCTACAGCCCATTACTTAGTAGCCTACCACATGCCATCATTTTTAGGGTTTAAACCACTTTTTTTTTAAAGCTTGCATAAGAATGAACTGTAGAACACAGGCTGGGATGTGACTCTGTTGTGCAATATGGCTTTATGATTCATTCATTTTCCCAGACTTTATTTCTCCAGAGCGGGTCCTGGGTGGCATCCTGAGCCCTGCAAAGATTCACAGGGCTGAGTGGAAGGAATATAAATGCTTCACTGGAGCCAGACTAAGGCTGGGGCAGTTGCTGTCAATACACTGAAGTTGAAATACATTGACAGGGTGGTGGGGGAGGTGTTCTGCAGTGCTGCAGATCCCAGGAATACCTTCCTTACTTTGGGAGTAGAGAATTAGAATTTTTTTATACATTCACCAACACGTTTGTTTCTTGTTTCACAGATAAACAGCTACAGCATCAGGTAACCAACAGAGCCTGGGTTTTATTGTTTAAAAGGGGAAAAACCCAGAGATGTTTTAGTAACAAGGAGTAGCTTTACACATTACTATGTATATATAAAAGACTTAAAGACTATAAACTTGAAGCTAATCTTCAACAAATTATATATTTTTCTATTGAAGGAAGGGGTAGCAAGCGAGCAACTTACATCAAAATATTAAATGTTCAGTGCATAATTTCTAACAAAGCCCTTAAAAATAAATCTTTCATTAAAATGCTCTTCAGAGCTCAGAAATACTTGCAAACACATCAAAGGGCACAAGAGCTCTCTTAATTTATCAATTAAACCACTTTGATTTTTCGTGTCTATTTTCCTATGTTCGCATTCCTATCTTTCATGATATGAATTGGTAACCTTATAAAAACATCCCATATGAATTGCGGGGTTCTGTGCCCCGGCAGCTTCTGTGGCAATCTCAGGGTGTCGCCCGGTACCCCGCGGTGACTGCACGTACGCGAGCGGTGCTCTCGCTCGCCCACTGCAGCCAGCCTGTACGGCGAGCCCAGCCTGGCCCTCTTGGAGACAGGGAAATGCAAGGTACCATTTTTTTTTAGCAGACTGTAAATGATTCCTATTCTTTGCTCCACAGAACATCCGATGTGGTGCCCAATCGGCTGAGAAGACTGCGCAGACGTCAGTGTCTGTGTGTGTGTGTGTGTGCGCGCGTGTGTCTGCACAGCCAACTGCAGCTGGAACCTCCATTAGAGCAGCCCTATTGATTTCTGGTTCACACTGCAGTAACAGGGCTAGAGTGCAGGGCGGGGGGGGGGGGGAGAAAAAGGCAGGGGAAAAAAAATAATCCCAGCGGCTTAAAAATAGGAATTAACCGGAGGCACATCGGGGTGTATGTGCATATGTACAGCACATTACATGCCGGTTTCCAGAAACATGCCACTGTGCTGTTTGCTTAAAAGAAATCCACCAAACCCAACAACAAAAATCCCCAGGCAGAGCAATCCCCACACCTCACGAAACAACAGCCTGCCCAGGTTTCAGATCCCGTGCATGCATGGATCGATGTTTTCTCGATGCTGTTTTTGCACACCGAAGCTGTCCGCAAAATGTTTCTACTTCACCGAAGGACTGCAGGAGATGCGCGCTTTAAATGGCTCTTTCTCTATGCACGCCTTTATCTGCTTGGGGAAGGTGGGGGGAGGTTAGAAATACAGCTCGGAATCTGTCAAACACGGTGCATAGAGAGCTCCAGGAAGTTGCTCTGCGTTTACTGGCAGTCATTTTCTTGTGATGCATAATGCGCAAGGTGCCATTGCAAGCTGAGGTGTAAAAACGGGGGAAAAATGATGTTTGTGGTAGTGACTGAGCTTTCCTCTTCCTCTGAGGTTTCTTTCCCAACTAATATCTGGGAATAACTTATAGCTGCATGTTAATATGTTGTCTTGGTATTTCAGCATATCTGCGAAGAAAATCCCTGCAAAGCAAGTGTGTCTTTTCACAATCACTGCATGTCAGTCTGGCAAACTCTAGCTGTGAGCAGTATACAACGAAGGGGGGAAACCCCCCAGCACAGTTATCTGTTTAGGGGGTGGGGGAAGGGGCGACGGTAATACCTTTAAAAAACCGAAAGGCGGTAAGCCATTATTAGCAAAAGCTATATTGAGCATGCTTGCCAGACAGGCAGCGCAGCTCAGCTCTAGTTCCGCCCAGACATGTGCCTTGCCATTTTCATTTTAATCAGTCTGCTCAGGATGGCTGCTGATTCATTTTGCGGGATGGCCCCCTGGGAGCCAAGGTGGAAGCCTGAGGCGAGCTGCTATTGCATCAATGCAGCACTCCACATCAGACACAGGGAGGGGAGGCAAGGCTTCGGCAGCAGATCGAGTTCAAAATACCAGCCTCGCTACTAAAATATAAACCAGCACCCCCCTCCAACAAATAAAACCTCTGTGGAAAATAAAAAAAAAAAAAAAAAAAAAAAGAGGAAAAACCCAGCGTCCCTCTCCCCGAATCATGAAATAAAACACAATTAGCGGAGCAAAATCTCTTCTGCTCCTTCCTTCCCCTTGAACCCTGGAATCGCTGGAGCTACCATTTCTTTTCACAGCTCCTCGTTTAAAAAGAAAAAGGACGCTCTCTATTTACCTGATAACTAGCTGGGGGTGGGATACCTGATTTAGCTGGAGACTTTGATTTGTGGGATTGACAACCTTATTATGCAGTGAGCTTATTATTGATATTATTCTGCTCTCGGTTGCCATGACCACCTTGTGAGAGACATTCAATTTTCTCTCTTCCATCATCATTATCTATGAGGCCATCTGTTGTGGAAAATGAATTCAGCCTCATTTGCATGACTGATAAGCAAATTTTTTTTTATCTATTTAACAGAAGGTCATATGCCGGGGATTTGGAGCTGGTGAAAAAAAAAAAGTGGAGGGAAAAAAAAAAGACATCTCGAGAGGATGAGTGGGAGTGCGTGCATTAGAGGATGTATGTGGAAGTAAAACAGATCCCTCAGGCCTGCTAGCCTATCCTACTGCATTTGTCATTCCTGCCAGGGCGACATTTTTTTCCCCCTAAGCTTCTGCACACTAAAGAGAGTGAGAGCTTTTTCCCTGCAGTCTTCTTGAAGCCCCCCTGATTTTTTTACTCGGTGTTGGTGGGTGTATTTTAATATATATATTTTTTTTTTAATTCCCTGGAACATGGGGTATCTTTTCAGTGTTCAATGAAGAAAAAAGCAGCCTTTTCTGGGTCTCTGTGGTATGCTTCTTACTCCTCATCCTTTCAAAGTTGTAGTAAGCCAGGGTGTTTTTAACCATGCTGAAATGTCTTGCTTATGTTTAACTTGTAAATGGTTAACGGTGCAGGTGTGGGCTGTGTTTTGTGCAGGGGAGGGGGTTGATTCTTGTAGCTAACTGGAAAGATTGTGATTTTTGCAGTCGTTCTGTAGCTTGTACTTAAATGTCCATTGTTTGCTCTTTTCAAGTTCTTCTGTCAATACTGCTGTGCAGCCGAAATTATATTGGGCTGTAGAATAGCTGATAAAAAATCCTGAAGTGTGTGCTTACTATATGAACGCATAATGTTGCATGCATTAGGCATGTTGTTGTTTATATAAACTTGCTGCATGTTGGACGGTACTTGTTTGATATGGAGAACCCGAGACAAAAACTTCACAAATTGGAATGCTCAAGTCTTCTGACAGTCGAGTACAATTAAATAAAAGATTATAAGATACTATGTTTTTTACACTAAAATGACGTTTGAAAACAGTGGATTTGTACTTTAAAGGGGAACACTCATATAAAAGTAGTATTTTGAAAGAACACTATCTTAAATGTTTTGTATCTATAATAGTTTTTCTTTAAAGAGAACAAGCTTTGTAAATAAGGGATGGTTAATTCAGTTAACTCTCTGAAAACGTCATAGTCTATACTTCAATTTTAAAATAGTTCAGATAAATATGACTGTAGTCCATGTACATTTAATGCAAATTTGTTAATCTTATTAACTTAGTGCTAAAAAGTAACTGGAAGAGACATTACACAGGTTTGCTTCTTTTATTTGTCCCTAACAAAGATTAAACTTAATGGAACAGAAGCATGCCATTTTCTTCTGAGTACTGAACAATGTGCACAGCCTTATCTAGGCAAAGAGGAGATTTTAAAAAATGTTTATTTGTTTTCTGCAGAAGTAGTGTGTGCATAAAAGTAGAGTTTTTACATGATAAATGCTTTGCATGGTTGACTATACTCCTTTTAAAGACAGAAAAGAAGATATGCAATACTCTCTTCCTTGCAAATAAATACATTTGGATTTTATTTATAATCTACAGGGAATCTCTTTTTATATTTTGTACTTGCAATGGAGAAATGGTCGTGGGTGCTGAATTTCAGGTGGAGAGAAGTTTCACTTTTATTGAGGTCAGCTAGAGACCAGATCTCTGATTTGTCTACATTAACTTACTCTAAATTACTTGATTGAAATTCCTCTTTATTTGTTTTAGAAAACGCTCTGCAACAGATCTAGCATCAACTTGTCATGATAATCTATTGTTGATAGTTGTTTAAAGGGTACTCTTTTCTCCTACCCCTCTGATTTCAGAAAGAGTATCTTTCTTGTAGATCTTTAAAAAAGAGTAAGATTTAATACACCTTTGGCATCGGCCATATTTATCATGTCTATTGGAATTTGCGTTGGAAGTCAGATCGCAGAACTAGTTCCACACTCAGAGTTCAGTACAGTGCAGCTCCGACGGTTGGGGTGGGTTGTTTGAAACGGTGCTGGTTTCCTCAATGGACTTCAGCTGGAAGTAACTGTGTATTAGCAGGCTGTCTTACAGCACGCAAAGGTTGAGGTCTCCGTCTTATCCCCTCCCCCCCTCCACTTGAATTGTCAGCATCTTCCAAAGGCTCGTGAACAAAACCTGGTAAACTTCGGGAAAAGCCCAACAGATAACACAATCGGTTCCCTTCCCCTGGCCCCCAAAAGTTAATTACCGAGCGTGGTTGGATTCCTCCTTGCCACCCTGACATTTGACTGCTGCTAATTCACTGATTAATCTCATTAATGTGATTATAGCAGGATTTGGAGCTGGCTGCCATTGTTCTGCAGACAGCGCTATTCAGCCCGAGCGCTTGCCGCCCCTCTCAGCGTGCGGGGCTTTTCCAGGGGCGGCGGGGTGCGGCGAGGTGCCGCGGGGCCGGCCCGCGCCTTTCAGCACCGGGAGCTGTCCGCCGCCGCCAGCAATTACCGCCCGCGCCGCCCGACTGCCCTCCCGCTTACCGGCGACGGGGAACCGGCTCGCTTTCATCACCCTAATGACTCTGCTCATTGAGGTAAAGGCGGGAGAGGCTTTGTGCCTTCTAATTAGGCGATGTGAAGATGGCTGTGGCAAAGCATCAAATCTCTGCACTTAAATACTTCTTCCTTTCTTTTAAAAGCTGTCTTCGCGTGCGTTTTGTTTTCTCGGAGAGATCCACGGGGCAGTATAGTTCAAACAGTACTTCCTTGCAGCCGTGCAATTTAACTCTCAGAACGTGAGGGACATTACAGCTGTTAGCCAGACTTTTTCTTCCTGGTAAAAGAGTGCTTTGTTGAGCTAAATGCTTTCATTTATCTTCTTTTTGTGCGAATAAACAACGTATCCAGCTCACCTCCTCAAAATTGCGTTTGCCCTCACCAGCACTATTGTGCCTAGGGTCTTCCCTGCGTCTGCACTGCAAATCCCCGTTTTCCGGAGTTTGACAACAGGAAGCATTTTATTGATTGAAACTTGATCTGGAAGATCTTTTTAAGGTTTCATTATACATATAAATGACTTTTGCAGTCTTCAATTGCAACAGTATTTTATATTCAAGTTTGCAGGTTAGGCGGTTTTAAATCAGACTGGGAATAACTTCTTTAAAGTAAGGCACTTTACATAGCATGATCTGCTCTGCCCTGTTTGGTATTTTGACTTTTATTATGTAAAAGTTACATTGTTATCATTTAATAACTGCCAATTGCACATGCGCAGTAACTTTTTTTTTTTAATATCTTCTCTTTCATTTGTTCTTTATGAGCATGACCCTGTACCGGAAACTGAAGCCACACATTAAACTCTATTGTGTGAAGGATTTGCCAGGACAAGCAGTGAACTCCTGCAAATCACTAAATTAAAAATACTTTTAAGACAAAGTGTCCTGCTGAGGAAAAGGTGGGATCTGTTAAAGAACACACTACATTTTAAAAGATTTGAGTGTAGTAAATGATAGTGAAACCTCTGCAGCCATTGCAATCTATGGATAAATAATAATTTACGTTCAAAACTGACTAAGTGCACGGAAACCGAAAAAGTCTGTTGCTTTTTTTACTATACGTTTGACTTTCATGTAGTTTTTCAGTCACTGATACCATATTCTTAATAGGGTTTCCTATTTTCTTTTCATTTCCTTTTCTTCCCGTTTCTTTCCCACCCAAAATCAAAAGCCCAGTGAGTAAAGTATTGTCTCCTTAACTGCTTTAGAGAATTATACGTTTAAAGGGTGTATGAAATAGGACTGTATAGGAACAGGTTTTAACAGTGACAGCCACAATATGCAGGCCAATTAAGGCTGCTCGTTAGCGGGTATATTCTTGTAATACTCCTGTCAAGCTGAAATTGTACTCCCTTATTGACAGTAGTGGGTTCGTCTGATACTTGAATTCTGCTTTCTGTGTTTGTCTAATGTTTCAAGTCTCTTTAGAAACTACTACCAGCGAGAAAGTAAAAGAAATTGAAGGTTTTCAAGCATACTTTACCTGAAATTTGCTAACCTGGCTAACTTAACCTTCAGGGAAAATACTGTGCTCTCATTAACGCTGCTTAAACATGACCTGCATCTCCTTTTCCCCATGGATAATGCGCGTTGACGAGACACAGGCTGGGGGAGGGAGAATCCAACCCACAACATTAAACCCATACCCTAACGTCTTATGGAGGATAATTAGGCCAATGAATCACCAGTCTCCCAAATTTTTTTTCACACTGATCTTTTTGTAAATGTTTCTCATTTATGCAGTCCCCCCCCCCCCCCGCCCCCGCTTAACTCTCACCAATACAGGATTTATATACATTCTGCCCCGCTTAAAGGAATTACTGGTTTTGTCTTCAGTGGGAGAAGCACTGGGCCATTTCTTTGTGTCATCCCGAAGGCTGGACAAGATGATGAGGTTTTTTTTTCCAGCTAAATCGCCTTCAAAAAGTTTGAAAACACCTGCCATGATAATGTGTGCCACATAGTCGCCTTCACTATCTTACTAAGGCTAGCCAGGATCTAACATAAGGAGGTTAGCTTTAGCAGGCGGAAAAGACAAGCCTTGATTTTTGAAACGCGAATACAGTTACCCAAAGATTCTGCATGTAAACCTTACGTTAGGAAACGATGGGATCCATCTGCAGGGGTGTAGATACCCCCATACACTTACAAAGGGGCCCTTTGATCACCAGGTGTGCGTGTGCTCCTCAGGCTACATTGTTGTGAGTGGAAAAAACCCAACCTGACATGCCCTCGCTACGACACAAACATGGTAGCTCTCCTTCCCCGCTACGAGGAGACTTTTCTCCCCGCAGACCCACTCCCCCCCACCCCCGCCCTGCGCGGCGCCCTCCGCGCTCCCCGCCCGCACCTGCGGCCCGGCCGCGGCGCCGCTCCCGAGGGCTCCGCGCCTCGGCCTCGGGGGAGCCCTGCGAGAGCGGGGAGATGTAATCAGAGATGACAGAGAAAAATTAAGGAGGAAAAAAAAAAAAAAAAAAAAAAAAAAAAAAAAAAGAAGAAAAAAAAAAAAAAAAAAACCAAAAAAAACAAACCACGAGCGAGGTGGAGATGGGGGGCGGGGGAAGAGACACGTAAGTCCTTTTTTCTCTTTCTGAGGGAAACACTGCGTTTTCCACCAAAAGCGTGGAAGTCGTGAGGGCTCTGCTATTGATAGTCCCTTCCCCAGCAGGTTGGCTCTCCTCTGAACCCCTGTGACAAACTTCCCCCCAAAAGTCCCTCTCCTGCCATCGGAGTGCGGCTGTGGAGCTGCTGTGATGGCTCGGGATGCGAAGGGCTGGTACGCGGAGGCTCGCCTTCACTTTAGACCGCGGTGTCGTTCCTGGCAAGGCTAGGTGGGAAGGGAATGGTAACCTCTACAGTAACCGACATGTCTGGTCTCCACACGTCAGACAGCGGGCTCGGGAGGGATTACCTCCCAGGGCTGGAGAAGGGTGTTCCTGGTGACTTTTGGGTCAGTCTCCCCCGCCTCAGTCGCGGCCAGCAGGGTCTGCCCGCGGTGCCCTGCCAGCCGCGGGGCTGCCCGCACCAAGCACCACCGCGTAGGGCGGCGGGGAGGGAGGGAGGGAGGGAGGGAGGGAGGGAGGGAGGGAAGGAGAGATGCGGGGAGGAGGGGGCTGCAGCAGCACAATGGCAATAAGGAGGGCAACGAAACCGGCAGGCGCGCGTGTGTGTGTGTAGGGAGGGCATATAGGCTATATGTGTGCCCTAGCCAGGGTCCTTCCCATACGAAATGCAGCCTGCCTGCGGGAATGGACGCTGAGGGCAGGCTTCTGCGGGGCCGCGCCGGGGACCCGGCGGGAGGCGCGGCGGTGCCCGGGGCAGGGACCGGGGCACGGCAGGGCTGAGTCCGCGGGGGCGTGCGGAGCCGTGCCAATGCAGGGGGGTGCCGCCGCCTCCGCGTAAAGATCACAGCCTGTCACGCTGCTACCAAAATGACATTTCGGGGACGGGTTTAAACGAACTGACTCCCCGCTGGCAAGCCGCTCCCGTCGTAGGGGCATCCGGCTGCCCGGGGGCGAGCATCGCAGGGAGGCTGCCCGGGGGCGGGCGCACGCCGGCGGAAAACCTCTGCAACAGCCTTGCAAGGCGGTGAGGTGCCTCTTCCCAGTTATTGTCTGTGCGACACGTTCAGTAACGCGGTGTCTGGCTAAGCGGAGGCAGCGAGAGCCACAAAACCCACGTCAAATTGCTGGGGAAAACGTTGTTAAGGGGCACATGCAAACCTGGCCCTTTTTGCCTGCGAGCCTTTGTTTATGTTTGGGCTGTTGATCACATAAAGTTGAGCCGCGCAAGTTGCTAATGGTGGAAGGCTGCTGATCTTTTTCTCTGGAAATAGTTCATTTCTTTTGTTTCAAAGGGGAGAAGATGGTGTGAGCAGGTAAAATAAGCGAGGCTTCAGCAATCCAGCTGAATTAACTCTATAAACCCTGGAGCGTTACCCCAGCGGCAAAACAATGATGGTTTTCAATCATTATTTTCTTTTAAAGATACATTTAGAGGCCTAATTATTGTTTTTTTCCTTTTTGTGTGTGTGTGTGTTCTATAACGGAGACACCATTTTACGCTAGCAGCAGCGGCAGGGGAGTATTTTTAGCGGTCTCCCCTCCTGGGCGGCTGCGGCGTTTCTGTTTTCCCCTCTATTCGGTGGAATACAGCGCCGCCGCGGCGCCCCACGCCGCCGGGGAGCCCGGCCCGGGGTGCCGGGGAGGGCGCCGAGCGCGGCCCCAGCCCTGCCCGCCTCCTGCCGCGCCGGTGGGGGCTGGGCGTGCGCGGCCGCGGCGGGCAGCTGCACCCGCGCGGCGGGGCCGGGAAAATGGATGTGCGTCGCGCTGCTTAAAGGATGCGGGCTGAGGCGGGGTAAGTCAGCAATCTGCTACGGATGCTGTTCTGCTGCAGTAATGTGGTCTCTAAGGGAACTTGGGCTTGATGCATGCTACGCTGCCTAGGCTTCCTCCAACCCGTCGCCTCTCTGCTGCTCTTACATGGAGGTTACAGCTGATCCGTCAGCCACAAAGCTGCACGCATGCCCATCTTCTCAGCGTTCAGTGGTGGCAACTTATTAATTTCTGCCTTCGACTTCAGGCCCGTTGGTTTCCTGTCTGAAAGCATTATTACTTTTGTCCATGTGGCAAAATAATTAGCATACAGATGAGAAGGGATCCTGCCTCTGAGCCTCAGTCGCAGGAGAAGATGTGCAGTGGAAAGTTGATTGGATGAATGGAGAACAAATGGTGGGCGTTCAAAAGCATTAGGAGAGTTTTGTTGTCGTGGAGCAGGTTTGTCAGTTTTCCGGGTGAATCTCGTAAGATGGAAGGCAGGGTGGCTGGTGCCGAGACGACTGCTTGACAGACTGTGGCCTACTTGAAGGTGCACGTTTGGACTGCATGCATAGATAATTCATTTGGACTACTTTGGTTTGCAATTCTACGGCTTTCCCTTTGCTATTCCCTCAAGGTAAATATGTCCTTTTATCACCGTTGTTGTTTGCAGCGCACTTTGCTGTTGTTCACAAAGTGATGGAAAGTTCAACTCTTTGGGCAGTTAACAAAAGAATAGCTGGGGTTTGTACTTCTCCTCTTCTCCCACCCCAGCTCCTCAACACATCCTCCTGTGCATAGAGCTGGAGGAGGCTGAGCAGCTCAGGGCCCGATCCTGCTCTCCCTGAAGTCAACGGGGAGTTTGACATTGCTTCCAGTGAAACGGGATCGAGCTCTCAGTGGTTGTTGTTTTAATAACGACTGCTGGAAATGTCAGATTTCTGCTTCCTATTTTCTAGAGCAATGTGGGCAGACCTGTAAAATTAGCAACTACTGTTTCAATGAAAGCCCAGATGTGATTAGTTTTGATTGGTGTGGTATGCATTTTCTTGGCTGAAAGGAAAAAAAATGCTTATTTAACACAAACTCACTAGTAATACTAAAACCTGAAGTTATTGATTGACAAATTACTAGTGATTCTCTCAGCTCCAAATATCTGCGTTATATATGTGTCCTTATAAACGCTTCTTTATTGAAAGGAGAAAACAAAAGAAAAAAATAAACAAGCTATCTTTGAATTATATATTTTTTTGCCAGATAATAACACTGAGTCAGACTGAAATCCCACTTCTCGAACAGAGCATCCATTGATAGGCATCTCTTATATAATTCTGATGCTGTGTATAAAATATGGGGGGCTTTAACACTTAGTTACATTTGCTTTTTTTTGTGGAGTCATTTAGGAATATTTTTATCCAATTTTAATGATTCTTAATCTCCTTAAAAATGGTGATTTTCATTTTAACTGACCTAATTTTGAAACTGCAGTTAAGGCTGAGGTTAAGCAGAAATTAATATCCTTTAATTGTCTTTACATAGTTCTTGTGACTATTGTAGAACAGTTTAATGGATGACTTGCTTTAATTTGAGAGATGTGGGGTTTTTGTTACCTTTAATTATGTTGTTTTGGAGAACAACAGCATACAGTTCCGAACGATATTTAGTTTTTATATCTTTTTTTTTTTTTTTTTTTTTAAATTGACATTTCAGTTTTGTGTGATTGTTTATTTTCAAAAATTACCAAACAAATAAAAGTCTTTGTCATGTCACTCTGCAAACGAAAAAAAATATTGGAACAAACTGTTAACCCTTAGTAGGCAGTTAGCAGGTACTCCTGATGATTTATCAAGGTTCTTCAAGTTTGGAATGATAAGGTTAAACTTGGTAGCATAGTCTGGTGAATATATATGTTTATACTTGTTTGCAATGTGACACATTTAAAAACAATTGAGATGGCAACATAACACTCCTAACACTAGAAATACAGAATGATGTAAGACTGTATGCAATAAAACAGGATTTTTCACTGGGAAAAAAAATAATGATAGCATTTTTTTTTAAACTACATTGATTTATCAAGTGAAACAAAGAGAAGAGTAAATTATTACAATGAGTAAATGCAGAATTCGGTACATTTTAAACTAATCTAAGAGTAGATTAGATTTTGTATGCATTTTACAGCCTGAACTTTCTGGAGAGTGAATGTTCTTCCCCCCCCGCCCCCCCATTATTTTAACCAACAAGAGCGATAGTTAAATACTAAACATTTGCAGTGGTGTCTTTGTTTTAGATTCAAATACCCAGTTACATGCCCACATTTTCAAAAAGGGCATCAATTTAATCATAGTAGTTCTTAGCTTGTAGTATGACTTTGTTGTTTTACTCTACAATCTTGTATCTTACATATTATAGAATTGAGCAACTGTGTGTTTGGAGACAAAGACAATTAAGAAAGAAGAGGAGCTACTTCATTGTATTCGGAGGTGTATTATTTGTCCAGATTTGTTAAGGACCATTTTTGAGGGTCTCTTTTTTCCTGTTCTTTTCTATTTTGTTTAATTTTTGTGTTGAGGAGATGAATAAGATATGCAAAGGAGTATTTTGATTACATACACATAGATGCATACATATATGCGACAATTTATTAGCTAGGCATAGAAACTTTGCCATATGAATGGCAAAAAGGTACTGTTTTGAAAACTGTTCTTCTGCACCAGTCAGGGTTTTATGTGGACTCCAAAAGAATGAAAATATAATTCCCATCCATCAGCATTTCCACAGGAAATCAGCATGTGCATTTTTTTTTAAGTGCATTGCACAAGCACATTTATAAAACAAAGTTCTCTGTGTTAGAACCTATTTCTTGATCAAGTCTGAGCACAGTCATTGTTTTGTTGAGAGATTCAGTGGTAGAAAAGTACTTGTATATTAAATACAATACTGAATATCCTTATAGAACTACTGAATTTAATATCAATTTGCGTGAACTTGATAAATGTTGCATCATGTTGATCAACTTTCAGTAAAGATGTGAAGTTCTTGATAGTATAGTACAAGAAAACTTTATGGCTGTAGATTACTTACTGACCTTTTCTTTCTCATAATAGGAGTGATGAGAAATCCTAATAAGATTATCAATGATGTTTTAAACAGAAGTGTAGCCAGATTTCTATGGAATGAAAATGGGTGCAGACCAAATAGCATCATCTTCTCCACATATCCTAGATTAAAAAGTCAGAGGGAGAGCAAATCAAAGCTTTTGTAGGCTGTTGACAAAGATTATCTCTTTAGAATCCTTCACAGTATTTTGCTTTGATTAGAACCACTCTGCCTGTTTTAGCCATAGAGGAAAAAGCAGCAAAAGGTAATGAAACTGAAATGAAGGGGGAATGTCTTGTGTTGGGAGGGGGAGTAGGATATGGAGACAGACAGACAAAAACCACAATAGGATTTTTGATCCCTTAAAAGGGATCATACTTTTAGTCAGGAAAACAGTAAACATCATTAGTAGATTGGATTTAAAATCTGATCTCAGATCAGATTTGCAGTGTATTTACTAGTTCAGTATGTTTGCACTGAAGCTGCAGATGTGGAACACAGTCACCAAGTAACAAAACTAGCCAACTTGGTTGTGGAAATAACCAAGGCTGCAGGGCGCCCCATAGAGATCCATCAAATCAGGTCTGGTTTAGAACTGTCTGGTAGGTTGTAAACATTAAGAAATCAATGTTGTGTCTGCCAGTAGACCCTTTGGTTTGCTGAAACTCCCACCAGCCTAATGGATCTGGGCAATTGGTTTCAGAAGCCAGTTTCCTTCAGGATAAATTTTATGTATCCTGAGGGTCCATCATAACCACATTGATTATAGCTCTGGACCAGGCAAACTCATAAACATCTGTAAGATCACAGATTCTCAACCAAACCAGCACCGGGGTCTATTATTTTGTGGAGTATTAAAAGTCTTCATCTCTCGTACCTTATGTCAGCATGGCATTTTTTAATCAGGAAGTTGATTAAAAAGGGCATGGTATACTACGGATGTATGTTCATTTGGCATAACTTCAGCTGTTTCAGTCTGAATCCGGCAAGTGCTGTCCATCAGTAGGTGCAATGGTGAAGAGAATCAGTGCAAAGTAGCAATTTTTAAAAAATTATTTCCATGATATGTTTTAAGAAGGCTGCTGTTTTGTTCCTACTTTGCATGAGCTGGCTCCTGACCCCAAAGGAAAGACAGCAATGAGCTTTGGATCAGGCCTGTAATATCTTTTTATAGAGTGGTAGGCCAAACATATTTCTCATGCGGCTCCAGTAAAATCAAAAGAAAACATCTCCTCACTTTCTCATGTTTTTGTAATTAATAAGATTGTTTACAGACAGAATGTAAGGGAGAGTATAGTAACCGTTCAAAAGAGTCTTTAGACTGCTCACTGAATGGCTAATTTTTTCCAGTCTCTCTGGTGATGTTTCACCTCCTCCCCCCCCAATAGAAATGCTGATACTTACTTGAAAGATGTAATGCCACAATATTTATATTACATATCAATAGCTAGCTTTATTTTTCCAAGGGAAATTCCCTTTTCTTCTCCTGTCTGTAGCCAATACCGGAGGATATTACCAAGGGAATAAAATTTTATGCCTAATTTTAGTGTTCCTCTGCCTAATGTGGTGTGAATAAGTACCATATTACAACATTTAACCTAGTCCATCTTTGTCACTTCCTGAACAGTTCCTCGGTTCAAATAAAATAGCCAAAATGCAGAAGGAGAAGATATCCAACGTTTGTTATGAGGATATGTAGGGACTGCTTCTTTCTCTTGGAGTAGATGCTCTGGCATTCCTTCCAGTGCTGCAGCAGGGCATTCTCTCGCGTAAGGAATACCCTTGAAAGGGGTTCCCCAGGCCTCTTGTGATACTGTGAGTCAGTGGCTCATCCCTTTATTTCTTATCTTCTTCCCCAGAATTAGTTGTTAAATCAAATGTATTAATTTTCTGAATTTCTGAGTAGCTTATGCCAGTCCAGCTTCTAAATAAGCACTGGCAATTTGTTTTAGTAACATTTTCAGAGATACCAGCAATTCCTCTGTTGTCTGAAGAGGAAAAGGCCCATGTTTAAATATGAAACTATGTTTATAACAACTTTGCATACATCATGGCTATCATGTCCCATGCATAAATATTCAGGATTGTTTTTCGGTTATGTGCATATTTAGGAAGAAATAAAACTGTTATGTCATAGAAAATGGTAAGGTTGAGTGCAGGGCTTTTTATTTTCTGTGTATGTTTATAGTGCTCTTGGTATGTCTCAGACAAGTTGTTATGAATTCAGAATGGTATTTCTGCAGTGTCTTGGTTATGCAGCATAGTTTGACTGATTTCAAAATCCACAAAAACAAACTCCCTGGGCTTGGAGTACTACAGAGTAATGCTTGTGTTTTTTCAGCACGTGCACACACAAAGTCCATTTTGGGTCTTGCTAGGAACACCCTGAGTTTACGCAGGTCAAGTTAAACTATCTTCACACGTAGAAAAAGTTGTCTGTTCCAGCAGTGGTAAGATGCCTGCACAGATGGTATGTTACTTATTTACTGAGAGAAACAAACTTACTAAGTTCATCAAGAATTTCATAATCCTCTGACCTTTTGGTTGTGACCATTCTGCTCCCAATCTCAAACTCCAGTTTTCATCAAACTCCAGATTTCATCACTTCCAGTGATGAAAAAACATTTTTCTCAACCTTTTAAAATACTCTGCATGTTTGGATCTACCTGAGCTTAAGGGCATTACTCTGTGTGGGGTTACTGGACCTCCATATCCCAGGAAAGTAGCATACTTCAGTCCTCAGGGATAGTAGGCGCAGGCCAGGCTGCAGCATTCTCCCGAGAACTAAGGTGATTTTTGGACATTGCAAGTAGAAGATGCAGAGGCTGTGATGAGAAGAATGAGTAACAATGTCATGGCAGGGAAAAAGAATCAAATGTTCAATTAAAAGGAAGCTGCCAGTGGAAAAGCTGAGTTCCTATTGACCAGTATATAGAATTTGATGCTAAAGAAAATTAGAACTCCATGACCATTGGACATATGACCTCAAAAAAGAGAAGAAAAAGAACCTCAGAAATGGATATGGACAACAGGCTTGTTGAGAAGGGGTACACAGAGGAGTCAGGAGGCGTACTTGGATGGAAGTCCGGAGTACTTCATGAACCCAAAGACCAGCTGGAAAAGCAAAGGAAGCTCAGGTAGGTTTATTTGCATATGCTGCTTCTGCTAGTCTGGTTTTTCTTTTTTTTTTTTTAACTTTCTTTCACAGCCCTAAGAACTCATCCCTTCTCTTCAGTTCTTCCATCCCTCTCTTAGAATAGTGTCTAATTATAAGGGGACAGGGAACAAAGAAAATGCCTTTCAAATAGCCAGTTTATTTTAACAACACTCCTATATGCACTGTCAATCATAAGTTAAAAAAAAAAAGATAGAATAGACCACACAGAGTATTCATAAATGTGTGCTAAATATACATAAATGTATGTGGGCATGTAGAATTTCTGTGACTACATATCAATTTTTTGCACGCAGGGGCAAAACCAATGGCACTGAAACCAGATACCTTAGTATGCCGTTAAAACAGATGGGAAACATAAGACTGTTTGCAAGCAGTCTGGTAACTGGTCGCCAAAACTGTTTTCTCTGAATAAAATGTAGACATGTAGTATGAACCTTCATACATGCAGTCCCTTGCTTTCTGAGAGGAAACCAGACTCAAAACATTTATTTTTTATTCAGGGAAAGAAAGTAGAGACATTTTGTTGTTGGTTCAGAGAACCAGCTCACTGAATTAAACAATAGCAGCTATCCATTTCCATTCGTGGATTTTCAGGTTGATCTTTGCATAAACATCCCCTTTTACTTCAGGACACTGTCAGAATTTTCAGCATGTATTCTTTAAACTTTGAGAGTGAGGGTCTAGGGAGGCCTGTTTTACTTCTCCTTTTTCAGTGTGTTAGTGCCTCACCTTTATCAGTTCTGGAGAAGTGCTTGTTGCAAAAAGGCTGGTAACGTGTCTGGGTGAACTCCAGCTGCTCTGAAGAACCTTCTCAGGGATCTCTGCACTTTATGAACACATCGTTGCCTGTTCAGTCATAGTTACTGCCACGTTTTTACAGCTGGTGTATGTGGTAGTCTGTACCCTGTATGCCAGCTCTTCAAAAGGTGATAGACTTAAAGTAGCCATCATTGACGGACTTTCTGAACTGCCCACTACTAGGCTGACCCATTTCATGTTTTATGAGAAAAAATATATATGGGAAAAGGATGGAGATTTTTATCTATGACCTTTCCAATCTAACAATGCCTTTTTTTGTTTTGTTGTTGCTTATCAGTGACCTGGGCTGAGAAGGAGCAGATGATGATTAGAAGAAAGAAAAGAAAGAAAAGGGTAGATCTTTCCCATACATCTGTTTGGCCTTTGTGACACAACAGACTGGAGAAAAGGCACACTTGAATAGTGTACCTTGAAGACCGAGCATCCTGATTTAGCAAATGCGGGCACTGGAAAGCAGCATGGAACGGAACACCCAGTCATTTCACTGCAGCAGCCACTGTGCTTCATAGACAGCTCTGCGGAGCAGGTCTCATCTCATATACCTTCTTTCTTTACCTCCTACCCGCTCAAGAGCCAGCACAGATTGCCACAGTGTTAATTCCAGCCAACTCCAGTGGAAAATAAGGGCATATGACAAGAGTGCACATATGTTAATGACTCATGCACCCTGCACTTCTTATTTTTCATTTTATATGTTGTTTGTTACAGTTAATAAATTTTTATTTTGTGAAAACTGTGATGTATTTGTTCTGTTTAAAAAACTGATATGCAACACCCTTTTCCTATACCTGCACTTCTTGCCAAATTCAGTAAAATGTGGTTAACTTGAAATTCAGTTTTTTAGCAGTCATAAGTATAGCTTACTCAAAGAGCAGAACAAGCAGATTCAAAGCAGTGCTGCCAATAACACATATCAGAGTATGCTTCTGAGGCTTTCAGAAATTGTATTCAGATTGACTCCTATGATTGCTCTTTTGTGTTCAGAATCACCAGTCTTTCTACTCTCACTGAAAGCATCTTCATTTTTGTTTTTAGAGGCATTTTTAATTTACCAAATATACATCAGAAGTCACTGAACAATTCCTCTATCTTTGTTTCCAGATGCCAGGTAAATTACTTCAGGAACTAGAAAATAAAAGATAGAGCAGCTTTTTGAGAATTACAGTTAATAAAGTAACTGTATCTTTATAAATATTGTGCTCTAGAAAACTGTCTTTGCATTACTACATTGCAAAAGGATTCCTAAAAATGTGAGCTTTACATAGATTTCATAATTGCACAGAAATTAGTGAGCCATCATCACTTCATGCAACTACTCAAAGGTCTCACTTGTGTTTATGTACTTGGAAGGTAAGAGAAGTGGAAATGGGATACCTTGCTTACTAATTTTCTTGCTTTCCTATACTTTGCAAGAGTCACAGTTCTTACACCTTTATAATAATCATATTCACTATAGATTTGTCAACACCAAGTTGCTAACCACTGGTAGCATCAGGGTTTATAGGTTCCCAGAGCCAGTACGCCACTAGTTTCTCAGGGTATAAATGCTTTTGATTTTTTTTTTTTAATTTTATTTTGATACAATTACAGGTACTGGAATGACAATCTCGTGTATCTAGAAGTTTTGCTTCTGCTATTGACTGTGCTAGATTTACATCATGATTGTTCCAAGGGCTAAATACCATGAGTCTTACTGTGTTTAACCAGTTGGGGAATACTTGTACTTCATGGCAAGTTTTATTTTCTGCCTCTATCATCTACTTCTCCTCAGTTTTCTTTCTTTTGTGAAAAATCTGCTGATAAAATTGAAACTCTGCACATGCAGGGAAAACAGGTACTACTCTATGAAAGAGACATAAGAATTCCACTGATTTCTTCCACACATTTCTAATGTTGTTATAGACTGAGTATGGAAAACAGGAAGCATGAAAATGGGGAAATGAAGGAAGAACCTGGGGCTCTCAAAAAAAAACTCCACAAAGAAAACAAGGAATTGGGGGAAGCTGAGCCTAAACTCTTAGAATTCCTTAGGCAGAGTTCTGGGGTCCCACAGTGCATTGCCAAGTTTTTCCCCCCAAAATGTCTGCAAATTGCATTAACTGTCCTGAAATCCAAAATGTTTCTGTCTAGTAGAGTCATTTATGCAGAACACTGTATTTGTATGGGCCTTCATAAGTGCTTCTCTAGAGTTCAAGGAACGTCTCGATGACATTCTTAGTCATATGATTTAGTTTTAGGTAGTCCTGCGAGGAGCAAGGATTTGGACTCAGTGATCCTTACGGGTCCCTTCCAACTTGAGACATTCTGTGATTCAAGACAGCATGAGTCCTAGACAAACTGCATTCCCCAGAGCCGTTGAGTGGCACAACTGTTACTGGGAAAGGTTTCTACTATAGGCTGGATTTTAAAATAATTGGCTATAAGAGAAATAGAGGCCTTTTCTTACTCACCTGTAGTATTTTGATGTAAGGATGCAAGTAAGTCAGGAGATTCCACCTGTCCCTCATTTTGGCCAGCTGAGGGGTGAAGAGAAAAAAATTGAGGACTGGAAACTGAGAAAGCAAAATCAGTAGCTTTCCTGACAAATTTATCGTTGATACATATTATGACTTTTCATAGATGAGAATTACAGATTTCAGATCATAGCTTAACATTTCTAAAGAAGAAATTTTGACCTGTTAATTGTAACCCTAAAATGACTAAAAATGTCTCAGTTAGTGTTCACAGATAACTGTTATTTTTCTGCTGAAACATCAAAATGTTAGAGCCATGGTAACAGCAAAAAGAATTTGCCGGACAGCTATATTAGTACAAGGAGACAATACATTTACATGGCTATGTTTACAGAGCCAGTGGCCTAATCCTGTTCCGCTGAAGTAATTGAGAATTTCTTCAGGGGAAGAATGCATTTTGTATTAGTTTCTAGGTTTTTCAGCTGTTAACTTGCTTTTCCAGTACGGCTTTCAAAGCAATTAAATTTAAAATATAATTATTAACCCATGCTTTATCAATTGAATTCTTGATTGCTTTATCATTTTGCCCAAAGGTCTGAATACTAAATTTGAATTTGGCATGTCATTGCTCTAAGTAGTTTCTTGATCAACCATTACTTTGGTTGTGGTAAGCTTAAAAACAATCTTCCCCAAGAGGTATCACACCCATGACATAAGCCAAGAAGTATTTTACTGTCCTCTCCAGAGGCGGGTTGCTGCACCTGTTTACAGGTAGCCTGAAACACTAATGATCAAAACAGTATCAAATTGAAAGGCATAGGATATCTGTATTAATCAAGCCTTCTCTTTACTAAGCAGTGTATAACCGATACATTCATAATCGTTTGTGGTAAGATCCTGACTGCTTCTGGAAAACAATCTTTTAAATATATTCAGCTATTGCCTGTTTTCCTTCCTCTTCCTTGAAGCTTTTTTGCTGCCTTGAACTGTGCACCGAGATTTTACTGACATAATTAAAAAAATCTGTGTGCAAATGAAGAACATACAACTGCTTTAAGTACATAAACTCTTATATGCATCATACAAGACAACGAACAAGTTTGAACACATTGCTGCAAATCTTGAGAACCAACTACCTTGTATATTAATAATTGCAGATGTCTGCCAGAAACATTGGGAGGAATCTTATGCTTTAGAAAACAAGATATCTGTTTATAGACAGAACATGTATGACATACTCACCTGGGTGCTCATACTGAACTTCATAGGTCTATTCATCTGCTGCTCATAGGTTAAACTTAAGTGTTTACAGAATTAGGGCCTAAGCCTGTGAGTCAGAGATCAAGTTCACTACTTAAATGAAGTTTTGAGACAAAATAAACTGCATATTCACTAAAACTGGAGAACTTTTTGAGATCTTGTTATAAAAAAACTATAAGTAGGACAACAATGGAAAAAAAAAATCACAGTATTTCTCCTTCCAGAATGAAATAGTTGGATTTTCTATTAGAAATGGCTTTTTTAGTAGTTCCTTAACTTATGTTACAAAATAAACTACAATTAAATCCCAAATACTTTTGGTTAAATCAAATGATCCAGTTGAACTCATATGACTTTACTACTGTTTGATTTGCCAAACATCTCATTTTAAATTAACAAGAATGAATAAGTTAACCTCATATGGGAAAATTTTTCTGGAGCTGAAATTGGAAAGATTTATGTGGTACCGTCTCCTACAAGTTTACTTAGTTCAGTGCGACTGAGATCTGCGCATCCCTAAATTCTGCCTAACCGGCTTGTTTTTCCAAGTGCTCAGCAGGCACTACTTGAAAGCCTCATGTCTCTGGTTAGGAGACATGAGAGGAAGGGGATTCTCTCAACATTAGGCATCTGCATGTGGGCCTGCATGGTCAAAAAATTGTTTTCAACAAAATAACTGTAATCACTTGAGGTTCATTTACAATTGTAGAGATTCCTGGTTTGTCACTGTATGGCAGAGATATAGAAAATAGATCTGAATATAYCTCATTGCTTGTGTAACATTGTGCAACTTCTTTTGTCTTGTGAAATGCTTTTGCGAATTGTAGATAGCTTTGCATGTAAATTAGCTGTACACTGCTTTGCAGTACACTTACCCTGATCCTTTTGCCCTTTTTGCCATTTTTGATATCTTAGTAACAGTCATTGCATCTTTTCTAATACAAAAGACATTTTGCAAATTAACAGTGTGGCATGAGAGCAGATCACTAGATGTTACCACTAGCATTTCTAACCCGGACTACTCACTAACTTTAGAGGCTTTTTTTTTAAACCCTTACCATGAGCCAGCAAGGAAAAGAAAGTGAGGAGGGAAAATAAGAACAGGTTCCCCTTGATGGTGGTAAATAGTATGATGTTGTTTTTTAGATCTGTGACAGATGCTACTGCTTGAAGGGGTTTCGGTTTGATGGTACCACCTGAGAAGTAATCTGAAAAAGAATAACAGGAGTAAAGGTGTTAGATGAGTCTTTACTAGCCTTTGCCTGGTGAACTGGGTGGAGGGGTGTGAGTCCATTCTCATTCCACTCAATGAGTTTTCTTTCTTTTCTGTTGTCTACTTAATTGTCAATAAGCCAGTAAGAGCATGTCTCCATCAAAATGGTCAAATATGGGTGCAGGGTGTGTAAATATACCTGAGCTGGCTTTAATCACTCACTTTGTGCTGGAATAGCTGTAAAAGGTGCAAGGTGGTTGAGAAGATCCTCAGTTGTTTTTTTTTTTTTTTTTTTTTTTCTTAAAAAACTGGTAAGAGTCTGGGGCATGAAATTTTACGAGGCTGATGGATAGACTTACCAAGATAAGCAGTCGAGTTGGTTGAATAAATCATAATTCATGTTTCCTTCCTGTTGTGTGTTTTGCAAGTAGGCTTTTTTGAGAGCAAGTTGATTATTAAGCGCCTGAGATAGCATGTTATGATGAAGTGACATAAAACATTTGTACCTAATATGCCTTAATGAAATGTTAAAACTGCGTATGCTGATCTAAGAATTAAAGAAGTGTAGAAGTAACAGTGTTTTATTTGATTAGATGACAAAAATAAAACAATATTTGTGACAGCTAGTCCTTGTAGTTAACAGCTCATCCAAGAGCTTATTTTGATATAGAGACCATATTGTATATAATTTACAGGGTCATAGAAAAATTGGATTGGAAAGGATATCTGGAGGTCCAGTCCAATCGTCTTCTCAAAAGGCTTCAAATCAGGATAGAGTCATAATAAAGTCCAAAGTTCAGTTTACACAATAGCATGCAAGTATTGTGGAAGCACATGAGAGGCTGCGAGAAAAAAAGAATTGTGTTTAAATCGGGTTCTCTAACTCTATTTAAATGTGATGATAGAGTATGCTGCTATAGCTATACTGACTTCACCCTATATTGCCATGTACAGGTAATTTTATTTCTGGCATCTCCACGTGTCACTGGGAATAGAAACATCCCTAAAGCCAAGAGCCGACTCTTCTGTTGGATCAGGTGGTGAAAGGGAATCCACAACATCTGCACAGGTCAGAAGGGTGGGAGGARAATGCAAGCTGAAGGCCAGTGTCACTGAAAAATATCTTTTAAAAAACCCTCTATCTATTTTCTCTGTTCTGAAAAATGATTTGGGAAAGGCAATTCTATTTTTAATCATAGAAAAACATCTCTATTGCAAGTTAGAAAAGATACAGTAGGAATCATTTCAACACCAATGGGGAGATACCATGGCTGGCCAAATAGGTCCTTCCCATTTTAAGTTCTTTTATAGAATCACAGAAATTAAAGTGAAAAGTGTGAAAAAAGACGTACTGTCCAGAGGAGTGGCACAAAACAGGGAGCCGTGCAATGCAGTAAACACAACTTAGAAATAAAACTGGCGTAGGACAGTTCAGATTGTTTGGTTGTTTAATAAATCTTTATTTTGTATTAAGGAATACATTGGTTTTAATATGAGTAGTGACACTGTGGAATAATGAAAGCAAGTAACTTTTGTGTTCCCATAACAAAACATCATGCTGCTCTGTCTCCTGCTTACCTTTATGCTAGTTGGTGTTGACCCTAAGCATTCTTTGATACACGGATCAGAGATGACATGGAGCTGCCTGATACAAAAATAAAATGGAAAAAAAAAAGATTCTATTTCCTTTGCTGTGCATAGGACACAGATAGGTTCATTTCACTTTAGAGAGACAAAAATCCCCACCTTGGACACAGCTAGGACATTAAGGATCAAACTCTTCTCTTTGTAGCACTAGTATAAATTCAGTGTGTCCAGTGATTTTACTGGCTCTTTTGAAAGTATCCAGGTACTGCTGCAAGAAGAACTTGAATAACTTGGAAAGGTCTGCAGGCCTGGCAGAATGTCAGGTGTGAACACAGACTAGAGCTACAAATTTTAATTACAAATAAAAAAATACAATTTATAGTTCAAATTCGAAATCAAAATTTGGGAGGTCCTTTTAAAGGGACAGAGCTTCTTTCACAAAAAGCTCTACTTTTTATAGCAGGCCTTCTGGCACATTTCTAACTTCAAAATACTCTTAGGTTTGACATGATTTAGCAGTTTATAGAATCTTCACTCACCTTTAAGGTTTTGATATTTTTTCACATGTTATCACACATGCAGTGACATCTGTTTTGCACTCATAGTCAAAATGAGATTGTTCTCAGCAATGTCAAGAAGAGATAAAGATGGAGTCATAGGGGATAGTGAGATGTGGAATCACTTGAAGCTGTATTTTAAGGCTCTATGACTGACAAAGCAGGTGTGCTTTTTTTACAGGGACCATCTTTTTCTTGTGTGTTTTCACAGCACTTAGCACAAGGTGTTCAGTTTCATGACTTGGGCTACTAGCAAGAATAACATATGCATGTTAGACACCCTGTAGAGACAAGACTGCTATTTTACTGTGAGTCAAGGTCAGCTGTGAGTGAAGAACATGGTGCTGACTTATCTGGCTAACAACTTGTGGGAAATATAACTTAAACCTTGTCTCTCACTGTGGATTTCAGAGTGAAACAATTATGGGACAGTGTTTTAAAAAAGCAAACAACATAATTACTCTTTGTGTTCTCCATATCAGTAATTACAAAGCCAAAACTGGCAGAGATTGGTTTGTGTGTAGTTACAGATACTGTACAGTCTTCTTGTATATTGATGCCGTACCGCTCAACTCTCCATCATCCGTCATGTTTTACATCAGTATGTTCAAGAGAGGAATCAGACCCACTATTGGTAAGATAAGATAACACTATTATAATTGTAGGTGAGGCACAATTCCCATTTGCCTCAAATGCAGCTATGTAAGTGGTCCTGTGCAGGGAATTGCTGAAGATAAGCTGTTCCAAACCAGGACATCTTTTTGATGTACAGTGTACCACATACTGAAGACTCAGTGGACTTTCATCATTCCAGGCAATTTCAGTGGTAATCATCTTTGATTTTTGTAATGTATGAGTGTGGAGCTCTGTGGCAAGCTGAAAATTCAGCAGAAGTGTTAGTTAATTATAAAATTCCTGAATATATGGTTTTGCTAAAAATATTCTTGAAATGAAAGTGTAGGAATATGTCAGTGTCTGTAGTTACAAGCTATCGTTGTTATTAATTCTTGGAATGAGTGACACTGTTTGTTTCTTGTACCCTAGGAAAAACTATGTTGTTACTCAGTTATATAGATGGTGATAGAAGAAAAAGATTTTATCTTAAAACGCAGAAAAATACTTCTAGTAATGAGGTAATACAGTCTGATGTATTTAATCTTGCTTTGGGACAAAGGGATGCGCTAGGTAACCTTTTGAGGTCCTGTTTCCTGTGACTGCATAGCTGCCAAAGAAAACCAGAGAAATATAAAAAGAAAAAGCAATCCAAGGAAGTGAAACTAAAGAATTTGGCTATTGAATGAGGCTGATCCCACCTTTCAGTAAATGCGTAGCAGGTGGAGACTGGCTAGCTGCTGCAGATATTGGTAATGATCTAGTCACAGCAGTGTGGAACTTTGTGCCGACTAATTTATCAAGGTGCAAAGTGAAAAAAGTCTAAGCTCTGATTAATTTCAGCTTTGGCTTGGGTCAATCTCTTAGGAAAGCAAACACTTTTGAGAACTAAGGAAGTTTTGTAGGGGAAAATAATGCTGCGAGACTACAAGTCAAATTCTAATAAAAATATATGCAAATTTGTACACATCTGGCAGAATTAGTTGCATTATGGTAGCTGTGATAGTCTAGGACTATCATAATGGACAATTTTAGAGAGAAGGATAACTATCTTTCATTATTTGTTTACTCTAGCTAATATATTTGGAAAACAGACAAATCTTTGAAAACCGAAGCTGTGATTCAGAATTGGAAGGTTCTCTTCTCTCTCACAAGTTAAAGGAAGCAGTTGTGGTTTGAAAGCATGAGAATTGTAAGTGTGGTGCAATGGTCCCCCTGAGTCAATCTCCACATAAACACTAGAGCTACTTACAGTCATTGGCTGTTTATTCTGTTGGCTGTTTAATGTTTGTATTTTGGTAGTATCAGCCTAGGGTATCAACCAATTTAGGACTTAAGGGGAGGTTCCTCAAATATGGTAAGTAAATGTCCTCTTTCCTAGTTTGCACTCAAGGGATGTGGGCTGGAACTGTGAGTTTGTGGGGATTGATCTTTAAGCAGGCCGCTTCTTTCAATTGAAGCAAAGGATGATGATTTTCTTAGATCCAATACTTGCGATGGGAATTTAGAGATCCAAAAGTGAAACATATCTCAGCACCTATACATGTTTGCAGTAGTGGCATAGCTTGTTGCCTGCTAGCCTGTTTTGATTACTGGTTGGGCCTCCGCTGTACATGTCCAAAGAGACTGGCAAACTCCATACATGATAGTATTTAAAGATTGATCCTTTATTCTTTAGACAAATGGAGAAGGAAAATAGTTTGAGCTGGTGTGAGGAGAGACAGAACACAAGATGGTAGTTGACCCTGTTGAATATGTGAAAGAAAGAAGGATTTCTGCAACAGGCAGGAAGAGCTTCAGGACAAGTGAAGCAATTGTTACATGAGACAGCGGATCCTGGGGCCAAACTCTGATAGCAGATAGACGTGCCTGTTTACATTGGTGATATAGCATAGTAATCTATTAGTGACAAGAACTTTACTGCGTAGGGTTGTTGTGCTCACTATAAGCAATTCTGTGTCAAAATTGTGCCAAAACCGAGTTGCCTCAGACAATCAAACTGCTGTTATGCTGCATATGTAAATACTGCATAACTCTTTTCCCCAGTTGTGCAATTTTTTGCATTTTGATGATTTCAGGAGGCTGATTGTCATTTTAAGACTGCAGCTGTTGTAACAATGCAGGAAAAGGAAATCCTTGCATTTTTATCCCAATGAGAGTACAGGTATTTGCATATTCATATTTAAATATTTCAGATAATTGCATTAGAAATAGAAAAATCTGTGTATCTTATCGGCTGTTTTAAAACCTCTCCAATGACTGGTTCCTTTACTCAGACATCCAAAACTGTGCCACCCAGACAGCTCACCTATGCTTCTGGTGCTCTTCAACTGCTTCTGGCTTTAGCAATGTGGCAGGTATGACCTGGGCAGGTAAACTCTAGGTGAAACTCTGGAAGTCACAGGCAGTTTTGCTATTGACTTTAATTCTATCAGGATTTCACCACCAGAGTCCAGCATCTTTTAAAGATTTTACTGACCAATTTATGATGATTACTCTGAAAAGAAAATGCCCACCAGTTCACGTTAGGATCACTGGGCAAGTTGTTCAGCTTCTGCAGCATCGGTATTAGATCCAAAGACTGTTGAAGACAGTGGAAGGACTCCCATTGTCATCTGTAAATTTTGGTAAATAAAATAGAGGCCCCAATAAATTCTTAGGAGTTAGAATGATATTTACTCAATGGACCAAGATGCTTATAGAACTAAATTAATTTCGTAAAACTTTAATTAATGCTTTGAGATCTTTTATAAAATTTGGCAATATGAATCACAGAGGAGTCAATAACACATACAGTACAGAAAAGTTTGTTCGATATACTAAACAAGCTTGTAGACTTTGTTAGATACTTTTTCTTGCATATGCTCTTTTCCTTTCACGTACACATGCATCCACATCCTCCCTTCCCCATATTCTCCTGTTCCTTTCTTTTTCTGATGGCATTGCATTTTTCTATTTTACAGGGTGGCTTAAAGATGTCTGTAATCCCATTTTTTGGTTCTTTGGGCCTGATCCAGTGGCACTGGCTATTGGGAAGACCTCCAAGACCTATAGATCAGGTCTTTCACACAGATGTGTTGGAAATACGTTATTATTTTCCATGTATCTATTTTCCTTCTTCAGAACTGTCATTTGCAAGTATCAATTGTGTTTCTGTTATGCAATGATGCTTGTTTAAAAACTGAAAATAACTGAATAAAAGACCACATGAAGCTATAAAAAATAGGTCCTCTTTCTGCGCTGTATAATGCAATAGCTGTTACTGAGCTGACATAAAAATAACTGAGGGCAAAATCTGGCCCTTTGAGCTTGTGTGATTGCCTTCCCATCAGCACTTTCTGCAGTGTGGGAGACAGACTGATCAGCAGAATCAGGTCTTCATCTTCTGAGCAGCACGTTGTCCTTGAACCTCCTGGGGCTGGAGAAGATTCCAGGACAGCAGTCAGGTCGTACCTCAGCTGAGAGTGATGATCACTCTGCCCCAGCCCACGCAAGGAGAGTTTTGGCATCTGCTTCTGATGAAGCCCTTCACCTTCTCCCCTGCTATGAGCAGAGGTGTTGCTGTGACAGATGCCTGAGGTCAAGGGGCACTGAAAATGTGTGAGAAAGGGCTCCAGAAGAGAAACCAGCTTTAAACAGTGAATGATTTGTTTGGCTCCCAGAAAAAAAAAAGGCAAAAAAAAGCCCACACCAGGAAGCCCAGTGCTTTGCTTTAGCACAACAATAAGGATAATGACTGTAATTGGAACAAATGTCTGCACTTTTGTAATTAATTAATTATTAATTGCAGTGAACATTTTATAGGTCACAAATTCCTTAAAGTTAAATCCTTCCATTATGTGAAACAGGTATATCCAAGTTATATATCCTATCAGTTTGCTGTATTGATATTCACCATTAGTCAGTATTTTGAGAGGAAACGCACTTTAGTAGATGTTTCTTGGAAATGATTAGTGTTGGCTAGAACTAAGTATAGTGCAGGTGGGAGTGTGCAATCTCTCAAGCAGTAGTGCTCATGCACTGTAGTGCTGGCAAGGCAGTTCCCCTGCTATGCCACTGTTGAATAGCAGCTATAATTTTGCTGCAGACTGAGTAGTGCTTCTGTGACAGAGATAAAGCCAAGGACTATAAGTAAGATCTTTACACTCATTTATGTCTTTTATCCTCGACTGGACAGGGACCAAATGCTTAGAGGTGAAACACCAATCCATTAAAATACTGAGCCACATAGATTTCAGAGCCTGCAAGAACATGCTCTTGCACCTCAATATAAAGTTTTCTGTCCTCAGATATGCCGAACTAAAGCTTGATTTTAAAAAAGTGGCAAAGAGGGAGGTAACAGTCAGCTCTGGTAGCAAAGGGCAGCTCTGAATGCAAAGTAATTTTATATCTGAAAGCAGTGCTACTAGTAGGACTACTTTGGGAAGTCCAAATTCTAAATCTTTGCACAGACCTGTATTCTCACAGAAATCTTACCATAAGTCTCAGGTAGTGTGGTAAGAACGTAGTCCAGAGCAGACTTCTTGAATGTAGCTTGATAGCCTGTCTCTGAGGATTCTGGTTCTTGTGTGTTTTCCACCAAGGGCCCAGCAAAGGCTATTAGACTTGGCAGGAGGCCACAATAGGCTCAATGAATATTTTATTCAGTATAATCCTGCATTGGGTAGAATTTGGCAGTCTTGTAGTGAGAGGCTGCTGGCCTCAGTTGTCTTGCGAAGTCTCTTCTTGTCTCATTGGTTCCCTTCTTTCACTGAGTGTAAAAGCTGTGTTTTTGTACTGTCTGATGGTGACAGAATTCCCTTAATTATCTCCAAGACTGTCATTCAGCCAAAGGAATTAATTCTTCATTCTTGTGCCTTGTTCACTGTTATACCCCAGTGATCCCCATCTGACACAGTAAGTCTGAAAACAAATTTCCCTGTTTTCAAGGGGAAGAGGAAGGGTTATGGCCGATTATCCAAAGGATACCCCATCTCTGAACTTTGTTTCCAGGAATGCTCAATTCAAAGTGCAGATCTTCACCTGCATTCTTTACACCTGAAATAGAAATTACCCACAAGTCTTCAACCATTTGCTATAGTTCAGAGATTTTAAGGCAAGAAGGGGACTGTGAGGTCCTAGGTCTGGTCTCCTGTGTAGTACACAACATAGATCCTCACTTCATATTTTATGCTTTGAGCCCAACAAGTTCCAGCCGGGTACTTTTCATTGGCTTTCCTGAGTTGTCATGTTCTACTGAAGATACAAGATACTATGAAATGGATATCTAATGGATATCCATGGGATAAATGGTTGCCTTTAATTTAATAACTCAGAATTTATGTTGTGCTTAGTCTTTCACATGACCTCTTTATACTTCTTGGAGCAGAATACATATAAGAGTCTATATTTGCAATGAATTTATCACTTTGAATGCTGTAGTGAGTTTTGCTACTTTCTGTGGCCTCTTATCAACTAGGTAGTGGTCTTCTGTGAGTGATCTGGGGCAATTTACCTTTCTCAGCTACCCATCTGAATGCATCAAACTGTTTGTCTTCCTTGCAAGAAGCAAAGTTATATTATCATAGAATTATAGAATAGTTTGGATTGGAAGGGACCTTTAAAGGTCATCTAGTCCAACCCCCCTGCCATGGGCAGGGACATCTTCAACTAGATCAGGTTGCTCAGAGCCCCGTCCAACCTGACCTCCAATGTTTCCAGGCATGGGGCATCTACCACCTATCTGGGCAACCTGGTCCAGTGTTTCACCACCCTCATTGTAAAAAATTTCTTCCTTATATCTAGTCTAAACCTACCCTCTTTTAGTTTAAAGCCATTCCCCCTTGTCCTGTCACAACAGGSCCTGCTAAAAAGTTTGTCCCCATCTTTCTTATAAGCCCCCTTTAAGTATTGAAAGGCTGCAATAAGGTGTCCCCAAAGTCTTCTCTTCTCCAGGCTGAATAACCCCAACTCTCTCAGCCTTTCTTCACAGGAGAGGTGTTCCATCCCCCTGATCATTTTTGTGGCCCTCCTCTGGACCCGCTCCAACAGGTCCGTGTCTTTCTCATGCTGAGGCTTCTAGAGCTGGACGCAGTACTCCAGGTGGGGTCTCACCAGCGCAGAGTAGAGGGGCAGAATCCCCTSYCTTGACCTGCTGGCCACACTTCTTTTGATGCAGCCCAGGATACGGTTGGCCTTCTGGGCTGTGAACGCACATTGCTGGCTCATGTCCAGCTTTTCATCCACCTGTACCCCCAAGTCCTTCTTGGCAGGGCTGCTCTCAATCCCTTCATCCCCCAGCCTGTATTGATACTGGGGGTTGCCCCGACCCAGGTGCAGGACCTTGCACTTGGCCTTGTTGAACCTCATGAGGTTCACAGGGGCCCACTTCTCCAGCTTGTCCAGGTCCCTCTGGATGGCATCCCATCCCTCAGGTGTGTTGACCGCACCACTCAGCTTGGTGTCGTCTGCAAACTTGTTCAGGGTGCACTTGATCCCACTGTCTATGTCATTGATGAAGATRTTAAACAGTACTGGTCCCAATGTGGACCCCTGCAGGATGCCACTTGTCACTGACCTCCATCTGGACATTGAGCCGTTGATCACTACCCTCTGGATGCGACCATCCAACCAATTCCTCACCCACCGGACAGTCCACCCATCAAATCCATACCTCTCCAGTTGAGAGAGAAGGATGTTGTGGGGGACYGTGTCAAAGGCCTTAYRGAGGTCCAGATAGACRACATCTGTAGCCCTTCCCATGTCCACTGATGTAGTCACTCCATCGTAGAAGGCCACCAGGTTGGTCAGGCAGGACTTGCCCTTGGTGAAGCCATGCTGGCTGTCTCGAATCACCTCCCTGTCCTCCATGTGCCTTAGCATAGCTTCCAGGAGGATCTGTTCCATGATCTTCCCAGGCATAGAGGTGAGACTGACTGGCCTGTGGTTCCTTGGGTCTTCCTTTTTTCCCCTTTTTAAAAATGGGGGTTATGTTTCCCCTTTTCCAGTCAGTGGGGACTTCACCAGACTGCCACAACTTCTCAAATACGGTGGATAGTGGCTTAGCAACTTCATCCGCCAGTTCCCTCAGGACCCGCGGATGGATCCCATCGGGTTTCATGGACTTGTGCACCTTCAGGTTCCTTAGATGGTCTCGAATGTGATCTTCTCCTACAGTGGGCGGCTCTTCATTCTCCCAGTCCCCGCCTTTGCCTTTTGCAGCTTGGGTGGTGAGGCTCGAGCACTTGCTGGTGAAGACTGAAGCAAAAAAGTCATTGAGTACCTCAGCCTTCTCCATATCCTGGGTGACCAGGTCTCCCGTTTCGTTCCGGAGAGGGCCCACATTTTCCCTAGTCTTCCTTTTATCAGTAGGAGGAGATGCCAACTACTGTACTACTCAAATGTCAAGGTCTTTCAAGGTCTTTTTTTTAATTTCTTTTTAAGTGATAAACATCAGTATGAATGCTGATGCAATGCTAATGTATATGAGTAGGTGAGTGATGTAACCGTTTAGCTCGCAATGCATCACATGAGCAGGAACATGTGCAGAACTCCAGGCAGTAGCAATTGGAAACTGCAGGCCAATTATTTTTCTTCTTCCTTTCTTCTCCATTGAGTAAATCTGAACCTGGGCCTGATCTTTAACATTTTAACAGCAAGATAACTTTGTATTGGAAACAGATGCTTCTTCTTCTCTTCCATATTCCTCAGCATTTTCAAAGAAAGATAAGTGTCTAAACAGTTCAACTACCAATGAAGGAGCCATCAAAGGAAATTTTCAGGATTTTTTTTATAGACTGCATTATTCGTATGTGTGTTCTTCATTCCTCTGGCAACTATCGGGTTAATCCAGGTAGCTTAGCTACTTCACTGAGGACTCAGCCTGTTCAGTAGGGAATGAATTACCTTAATTTACATTTGTCATAAAATAAAACTTCCCATTCATGCAATTACAGTGGATCAAGTTAACTTCTTACTCCGGAGCAACTTGTTCATACATGTGACTGTGTAGATTTTAAACCCATAATCGTTCAAGAGCTTGTAATAGTTAATAATCAAAGACTTTCTCAAGCATCGTCTGTGATCTATGACATGTATCTAAGACCTACATTGAAGATGGAGGATTCTAGATATAGTACTGATAAAATTATCTCTTAATATCTGTCTATAGAATAAAGAAAAAAACATTGTGTTTTCATGGTGATTTAATTTGGAGGACAATTTCTGGACATGGCAAAATTCTTAAGAGCATTTTTAAAATATTAGCAGATACTTTATATTAGATATCCTATAGCCAAAATGGTGCATGTCACTCTTGGATCTCATTTAAGATACACTGATCAGAAATCAGTAACTTCCTAAGTATTTCTGGTCAAGGCCTGGTTATGTTTCTTTATTACAGACTAAATACAACACCAAGAATGATACTCAAACTATTCAAAGGAAGAGGAGGCAAGAGTTACATGCTTGATCTGGTATGTTTTAATGTTTGTACCAGCTTCTTACATGGCTATAAATAACCATGGTTATAAGTAACCATTTTCTTGATAAAAAATCCAAAGCAGTTTAGTAATTAATGCAGAGGACGTGTTACTACTACAGAAAGAACAGAATCACCTGGTGTCATAGTGACTGTAAAGCAAAATGCACTTGAATCTAATAAAATGCAGATTATCCCATCTATATAGAAAGACTATTCCTACAGGATTGGAGACTGCCTAGGAGAGGAGCAGCTGAAAGAAGTCTTTAGATAATAATTTCAGAATATATTCTCTGGCTTCTGTATATATACACATATATGCTGTGGCTTGTGTGAAGTGTGAAAGATGATAATGGACTAGTGTGTAGAATGGGGAACCTAAATTTTTTTGTTCATGTTCTTCTTGGATCAGACCTGGGTGTCAGCATTACATTCCACATGTTCAAGTTATTGTAATTCTGCAATATCGTGCTTCAGGACTTAGTGCAATTAGCTAGCCCTTTGTATGTTATTGTTGTTTGTTGGGTTTTTTTAAAATTGATTAAGACTAATGTTTTCTGAAATGTCCCTGAGATATCCATGATTGGGCACAGTTAAAGACAAGATGCTGAACAGGACAGAGCAATGTTCTAAAGCAATACACGATTTTTTCTTTCTAAGAGGCCAGGCCGTTGTATCTTGCTCACAGTCTCCATGTTGAACTGATTGCCAAGTAAGTGATCAGAGAGGAATTTTCCCAGTGTCATTAATAGAGTCTTCTGTGGTGGAGGTTTGGAGGATTTTTCTGGAGTATGGGGCTTGTTTCATTTGCTGAATCATCTTGGTGTGTTCTGGCTGAACAGTTTCTTGCCATTTCTGAAGGTGTTGCTTATTTGTGGCAAAGGTATACCCTTTGTGTTTTCCTCTGACACAAAGTAGTTTAGAAGGTTGAAATACCGTCATCTATCTGATATCATCATCTATCTGATATCACTGAGGGCACAGTGATAAGCCTGACCTTAGACTACATATAACAGTTATTTTGGGTTATAATGTTATTGAAACCTTTTGGCAGCTTGGATGCTAATAATGTACAATTCCTTGCTTGGCCCAGTATTTTTTTTTTTTGGTTCATCAGGAGTACTGGAAAGACCTTGTAATTAGCTTTGGTTCTTTTTCACAAAAACATTGAACTTCGCATTCATGCATACAACCATGCAGTCAATAAAGGCAGAAATGCCCTTGTAGGTATTGAAGAAGTTGCCTCTGATGAACAGAAAATTTGTTGTTACTTGATTATTTTGTAGTATTGTTATAAATAAGATTGTCATAAAAAGAAGAGTTTATGTTAAACTTACTAAAGATAAGTAGTATTGGTAGAAAACAAGAATCTACAGTGAATGTAAATGTTTACATGCATTTTGGTGTCTTGCAGCAGGTCACTGGGGTGGTCACATAGTAGGAGACCACAGCGAGTACCAAGTTCTAAGGGAACTGGGAGGGAGGAATGTTCCTGGAGCGTGTGTAGAGTGCACCGAGGGAAAGTGTTCGACCTCTTGGATATGGATGATAGGGCAGACAGTGGCCTCTAGAGGACGTTTTTGGGTACAAAAGATCATTCTCACTGGTCCTGAGAGGCCAGAGAGAGAATACACCTATGCTATTTCATACCTTCTTATAAGTGACCTGATTAGATTTGGCAAAGCAGTTGAGGAGGAGGAAAGAGTTGAGAGACTGGTAGACAGAGAGTAGAGGACATGACTACAAGTGAGCAGTAATCATTTGGAAGAGCAGTGATCTGTGATTTACTTGGTAGACTGCAAAGAGAATAGTAACTAACCTAAGATTGGAGTTGAGGCAGTCTAAAGCAGCAATGAGTTAACCTACACTATGTCAAATAACAAATATGCCATTAAATTAAATTAATTTTCAAGACATGCACTCAAAGTTTAACCTCTGATAGCTGATGTCTTCACAAGCGTCCATACACATAACATATGTACTGTGTACGGAAATGGATTTGTCAAGGAAGTAAAAGAAGGAAAAAATCTTCAAATATTGTTTGAAAGATAAACTCATTTGCATTTAATGTGGTTTTCATTGTTATTTGGGATTCAGTCATTAAAATGTGTTTATTACTGCTTTTCTGTTTACCTTTATTTGACATTTGAAAGACTTAAAGATGTAGTTGCCAAAGAAAAAAAACATCTAATGTCCTGGTATAGGATTTTAGCATGTGCTTAACCTGAAAAATATTAATAGTCCCGTTGAACAGAGAGAGGATATTAATGATCTTCAAGTGGTGTATTCTGGTCTTTGAAAGATTTAAGACTCACTGTTTTTACCTTAATAGACTTAGACTGGCTGTCCACAAAATTCTGTCATGTGCTCTAAGTAAGAAATCTGAAAAAAAGTGAAAAAAATCTTTTGTTAGGGTTTTTTTATAGTCACAGTAATTTTATGGACTCCCTGTAACATAGTGATTATAACATTTTCTAGCAGAAGTGTAATTTTCAAGCTGTTGGTACCCATTTAATGTGCAAAATGTTTATCCCTCTCTTAAGAAACTAAGCAGCTAAGGTTTAGTAGGTGATTTCTTTTCTCCTCCAGCCCTGTGCTATTAATCCAGAGCAATGCTATTTGCTTCTGTTTCACCAGGGGCTGTTTGATGCATTCCGAGGTGGTCCAGAGGGCTTGTTTACAAGTTACACATGCACTTTGCTCTACATGTTCGTGCCCTAACATTTCTTTAACAATAAAGCTGACTGGCTATGAAAAAAGAGCAAGATTGGAACTGATGCAGCTAAATTGCATGTAAATGTCGCTTCAAATTGAAAGCATTTACTATTCATTTGCCGAGAATTAGTGAAACCCTGTATTCTGGCTCTAGTGTTTGCAGCAATTCCAGTCCCAGCGGGGTGAACAGCCTGTCTCTGCTGACTTCTGTCCCCTGCTGCTCTCTTTGTTTTAGCATTGTCCGACTTCCACGCACTATTGCCGTTTCCCCCTTTTCAAAATGTAATTGTATCAGAATCATCTCAATACTAGAAAGAAGTAGAAAAAAGGCTGTGTGGTTATATATACTGTGGATGTTGCAATGAATCCATAGGAAGTTTGAACAGTACACCTGACTGTTGGTCAGTTGTATTGCTTACGCCATGGGACAGATGCCTCCAGGTGGGACTAATGTCCTAATTTTCCAACATAACTAGACTTCTCTTAACAAAACGTAAAGGATGCCAGAGTGTCAATTTTCGAAGCATTCCCTCTCTCACCTCTCATTTACCCTGTATGTGTGCACATCCATGCACATATGGCTTCTCACGTCATCTATTTATATTCCATGTAATCCCCATAACTATGGTTCCTATGCATCTGGCAGTCTTTAATGTGTTTATCTTCACGACAATCCTTCCAGATAGGCATGTATTTTTATCCTATATTACAGAGAGGAACCTATGTGCCTTTTTCCAAAGTCATACAGGAAGACTGTGGCAGAGCTGGCATAGGTGTTGACATGGCACTCACTTGCCTATTCCTCCTTTTAGCAGCAATATTGTAATCTGGCAGGAGATTTGGGTACCTTCAGTTTCTGTGCCTTTAAAATTCAAATCACTGTATCTGTCTGCAGAGGAAGCAGCCATTTTACTGGCACTTGTCACTTAATGTCACACACTCAGTGAGATTTCTATGAGCTTTTATTATATGTTTAACAGTTTTGTGATTTCATTCCAAACTGTCGTGGTTTAACCCTGGCAGCACCTAAACACCACGCAACCGCTCGCTCACCCCCCAGCTCTGGTGGGATGGGGGAGAGAATCGGGAGGGCACGAGTAGGAAAACTCACGGGTTGAGATAAAAACAGTTTAA